>JARHVA010004783.1:282500-537500 GCA_037957365.1 Torreya grandis
CATCTTCATTGATCAACATCACCTCTTTTATTTCTTACTCATAACCCTAGTTTATTACAAGCTCTAGTACCACTAATATAAAATAGTTAGAAAATATACAATATATTTAATTCACATAATGAGTAATGCTTGATCATTTTGTTATTTTACATACAAACATAAATAATCTTAAAAATGCTTATGAATTTTTATGAAGACTTAAAAGGAGTTAAAAAATCACTTTGGGTGGCATGCTAGGTTAGTTGAAAAGTAGGCATAAGGGGTTTTAAATATAACCACGCTTTGTGGGCAGGGAGGGGGGGGAGAGGAGGGATGGGGTGGGTAAGTGGGTAATATTTTGGGAATAAATTTCCACTTTCAATATATAAAAAATGTACTTTAAATAAATCCATTTTAACCAAAGTATTTTCAAAATAAATCCCCTAAATGACGATGTGGTGGTTTCAAATAAAACCCTTTCATTAAAAATGGTATCATTAGAAACCCATTCGATGTCATTTGTGTCATTTCTAAATTATTTTATAGTGGGAAACATTATTACATACCCACCCTTTTTCAATGTAAGTATCATTATAAGAGTCAAATAGTGGTGGGCATAAGAGGAAATAATTTCATCTCTAAGACTAGGGAATATGACCTTAAACAAAGTTGATACATGATAAAAATAATAATTCAAAGATTGTCCACTCAAAAATAATATGTTAACAAATAATTTTGATAAAAATATAATCTAACACACTAGCTTTACTAGTATAATAATTGTAAGTAATGCCACTTTAACTAGGAAATAAAGAGAGTCCATTTAATACTAGTAGGTCAAGAGATTCACCAAGTCTAATCACATGTCTCGCATAAGGTGTAATGGGATGTTATCTATAAATGTCCAAAATCTTCTCCTATCTCATTTAACCTTAATGGATTTGACCTAAAATAAAACCATTACCATTTTTATCTACTTATATTTGTATTGAAGTCCTCTAAAAGGATAACATCTCCCATTATCAATAATTGATCTCACAATAAAGACCAATGAATGGAGATTCACCATGCCTTATGTAATCACCTAAAAGTGGTATTTGGATGCTAAGAGTGTCACTTGAGTTAGATTATTCCTAGCTTAGCCCTGAACCTATCCTAGATCCTTTGCCACACTTTTTAAGTCATTATATAGACTACAAATAGTTACACTCATCCAAAACATAGTTCTAGGATATCTTTCTCAAATCCCAACCCAATTTGCCTAGCAATCTTCCAAGTGGATATTAGTACCACATTTAGGACACTACAGCCACATGGAACTAGTGTCCCCAGCTAGGCACTACTATCCTTATCCCTAACACTCCCAAATGGATACCTTTTTAAATGTGTGCCCCTCTTAAGTTTGGCCTAATCACATTTTATTATCCACACAAGCCATATATATATATATACAATTCTATTTGACATTTATTTACTTGATGGAAAATAAATGCAAAAGCCTATTCAAACTAAAGACAAGTTGAGCAAAATTAAGGTATTTTTTCCCTATTCTACCCTACTTATACATAATACCATATATAACATCCCTAAACCTATATTTCAAATATTTCAAAGCTTAAGCACATTCAAGGATCCAAGTCCATTCTCATTCTAGCATTCACTTGCACTTGCATCAAGCACTAGGTGTGAGAACTTCATCGGGCTTGATCCCTCTTCAAAGTATTGGTATGTAGGCAACTCTCTTCATAGTGGGGTGTTGAGGATGTCCATCCTATCCTCCTAATGAATACATAATTATTTTTCATTCCATACTTGTAAGGAGGATTAGTGTTTTCACACTAAATTAGGTTTCCCAGTCAAAACACAGAGGTCTAGATTTTATGCATGATGGAATAAGACATAAAAACACATGTGCAGGTACTCTCAAAAAATAGGAATAGTCTTGCAAAGGGGACACTAGCAAAACTTTGAGGACACTAAAGAAATATGGATCTACTATCTAGGTGGGGCGTTATTGTCTAGTGAGCAAACATATCCTAGAATCTTGTTGATGACACTCAGAACTATTTAGAACCATGTTTTCATAACTCAGATCATCCACAACAGTCACTTTCTAGATAAGTTTCTATTTAAGTATATTTATTACTATTTTTATAATGTCGAAGAAATTCAAAATTTATAACAAATTATTTTTTAATTACTTCATATTATTTGATTGATTTAGACATCTTAACCCTTTAACCAAACATATGAATTACATAGTTAAACCCTAAAAGATTAATTCATTTGGTGAACCCAACTTACTTCCAATATTGCTCCAAACCCTAGCTTGCATTAATCCAATTTTTTGTGCAATAAATTAGGGTTGTATAGTTTTGATTTTATAATTTTTTTAGACAACCTATCTAATTAAAATCAATTTCACATTAGGGTTTCAATTTATTTTACATATAATTTAAATTGTTTTAAAGAAACCTTATATTCTAAAAACCTTAACCCTAGATGCTCGTAGGGTTTGTATCATTTTTTCCTATTTTCATTAGCTTCTATTAAATTTTCATAATTCATATATTTTATTTTAGTATCTCTATTTCAATTTGTTTACTATATGTAATCTAAAAAATCTATCTCTCTTCCATTAAGAAGAAGTGCTAGACTAGGTGGTAATCTTATAGAGCATATTTAGATTCCTAAAATATGAGCGTATAAAAAGGATAAGGAACCTATTATAAATTTAGTTTTGAATAATTCACACCCTAATTATGTGTAATTCAATGACAATGCATCTAAAGATGAACAATACAACCAAGAGTAAGATGAGGTCCACATTGAGAATCAAGACACTCTCCCTCCGCTTAACAATAATGACATAATTATGAACAAATATGAGGTATTAAAAGCCTTTAGATATATAATTCAATAACATCCCCTTGATCATGCAAAAATTATATAGGCCATATTAGAAATCAAAAATAAGATAAATAATGGTCAATTTTCAACCCTTCTAGTTAATAAGGTTATTACACCTCCAATGGGGACAATTCAACCAACTCAAATAGCACAATCCAATATTTTTACTCAACCATAAATGATAGCTATACCACTTTTGGCTAGTTCTTACACTCCAAATGTACAATCTCTTATGCATGATATTCATACTCTATAATCTAAGGTGTTACATCTTGAGAAGGGAGAAATCAGGGCATCACATGCCTTGGATTCTAACATTCTCTTACATACACCTTTGGCACATCACATAGAAGAACTCCTTTTCCATCTGGTTTCATGGTACCAAATCTCACATTATATGATGGTAAGGGTGACCCAAAACATCACCTCATAACCTTTCATATATCATGTTTGAACTATGTGTCCAATGATTATTTTCTTATTAAGCCATTTCCATGTAGTCTCAAGGACTATGCCCTAAGATGGTTCTATGATTTTCCAAATCAAACTATAGAAACATTCAATAATTTAGCTGGCATGTTATTAGCATTACTCTATTAACATCAGTGATAATATATCATATGCACAAGTGGCACAGTTAAAGAAAAATTTAAATGAACCTATTGCCAATTATGTCTTATGATACAAGATAATATTACACAAATTGATTATCCCCATGGTAGATAGAGATATTTAGGATATATTTAAATAAATTCTATTACTAGTACTGCACAAATATATCTTATTTAGGAAGTTTCCTGCATTTATTAATATATGCCATATAGTCAAAAAAAGAGGTTAAGATTTTCTTAATGGGCAAAATCAAGTACACAAATGGATCAAAATAAAATATTAAGAATTTAAAGAATCCTCCATATAAGTTAAGGGCCAAAAAAAAACAAAAGTTATTAAAAGGTCACAGTCAACATAGCTTGTGAGCCATCTCTTAGATTGGTTTGATCCACTCCTCAACATAGAGTCTTCACTAATCTTCTAAATTCACTAGCACATGTTCTATAATAACTATTGGAATGCAATTTCATATCTCTCCCTCCCATTAAATAGGTTGATATGGCATGGAATCTTCTAAATATTTATGATTCAAATGCATTATATGAGTATCATAATGCATTAAGCCACACAACAAATAGATGCATTGGCCTAAAACACAAGATCTCATTGAGGCTAATATTATTGATGTGGGCACACCCACAAAGGCACCGAAAAAACAACAAATAGGGGCTAAATAACTATAGATATTTTCATATACTTTCCCAAATCATATAGAAAATGAGGTAGGGGCACATCAAGTGTTCACTATACATACCAAGAACATCTACCACCAAATTCCTATCACATAGTTACAGAGGAGACACATCCACTACATACATTATTGGCATGTATCACACTATAGTGCCATATAGACCACTTATCACATTTTTAAATTAGGAGATTATAGATGATGACAAATAGATTTACATGTGCTCTTGATATGAGCATATATAGACCACTATCCTATTTATAGTGTTATGGTTGACAATAGGTCAAGCATAAACATGTGCACTATGACACTCTTACATCACTTGGGTTACACAAAGTGGGATATATTCCCCACATATATAGTCATTAGTTGTTTTTGTGTCCATGTTCAAATTTCCATCAAGGATATTATGATTCTCTTATAGGTTAGACTAGTACACATAGCCACTCAATTTCTAGTAGTACCTAGTGCAGGTGTATTATATATATTATTGGTCAAGCCATGGTTATAGTAGCTTTGAGCCATCTAATCTATAGTAAACTAATGTTTGACGTATATACATGATAATCAAGTGATTAAAATTGAAGGTGTCCCATATGAGTATCCTTTACCTATCCCATAGGTAGTTCAAGCATAGTTTCTAGCTATAGTTCTAATATAGACACTAGCTACAATTTGAGCACCGTCACTAGATATTATACAGTTATCAATTACATTAGATATTATATCTCCCATTCATACATCAAAGTGTTCAAAAAAGCCATAAATGCAGTATAGGTCTACTCTTACGATATATACACATGTGTGTACTCTCCCATGAAGGCCATTACTAGAGAGACCCTATATTAAAGATATATCATATATTATAAAGGACCTTCCTCTACTCAATTTATGACAATATCAATTTTATTAGGTTCTAGGGGTTCTTAGCATAGAGTACCTACAAATTCTTCTTCTACTAGATGGGTACCTAAGACCCCTATAATTCATAGAGAATCACAATCAATGCCACAAATCATAACATCACTACACAAATAGCCTTAGACTCAAATTATATAGTACATCAAATCATGGGTTCATAGTTTCCCTTCCACACTACATGCATGATCATAGTTCCCGTATTCAACACAGGTCATGGTGATAGTGAGTCTCCCATGAGACTCATTGGTTAGTATAGTTCCTAATCTTGTACATACTTCCTTCTCTCTCTTTCTCCTTATACATAGTTTATTTTCATTTGCTTGTACATAGCTTATAATCAAAAAACACAAAAATAATATAACATATCAAAATACAAAACTTACAAATTGTATGCATTGTTATGTTTACATTTTCACTACTTGCTAGATATTACATATTGATAGTTATCCTAATATAGTTAGTTTTATCATACACATATGCTTCACTTATTCTTGTCGACTAATTTCAGATTACATATAGGAATCTAGTCCACTACATTGATCTAGACTAGCTATCATCTACCTAGTGGGGGCATACACACCTATCTAGGTCTATACATTTGATACATTCACCCACTTGGGGGCATCTTATACATAGTTACTACCACCAAGTTCTATCTTTACATTTTATACATTCCAGTTTACACATTGATACATCTTGATATCGATCATTACTACTTATTGCTCAAATTTTTTACCAATTATCACTAGTTAGAGTCAGGATAAATGCATCTTAATGTCTATATATATTTATATTACATAGTTATACATGTTTTTATTTCTAGTTTTTCCTATATTAGACTTGATTGTGTTTCTTATGCTTCCTCCATCTTTGATGGCATTTGAATATGCCATTGTTATTTGGCTCTATACCACTTATATATTTTTATGCCTTGGATAAGTTCCCATGTCCCTTGTGTGTGCTTTCTTGTTTCTATATATAAAAATTTAAACATGTATTTTTGTGTGGCTCTAAGCCAAATTTCTTATTACTTACATATGTAGACATTTGAACATGTACTTGTATGTCTTCCATTCTCAGATTTAGTGACATGTGCTCATGTCCCTTATTTTGTGTCCCCTTAGCCTACCTTTGTGTGCCTCATGTGCTTGTATGTATGTTTCTTTTTATAATTATTCACCATGACACTTGTATTTACTCATTACACATACCAATTTTCATGCCATGAGGGACCTCATGAATCTACCCTTCCTACTTGGGTGTCATGATGGACATCATGCCCCATCCCCATAGGTATTTATTTAGATTTGCTACTATACACATTGATTACATCTATCTTGACACCCTTGTGCAATGCTATATTATAACATACATCTTACATTACCTACTTATGTTTAGATTCATTTACATTTTGATGTTATGTTTGTATATTATATTAGAATATCATGCATATACTCTAACTAACACATTTTGCAAAGATTGTAATGAAATTACTTATATTTTTTCACAAAATAATTATATATCACATAGAATAAGAAAATATAAGATATCACACAGCAATAATTGATAGCAGAGAAGAATACTGAATAATATAACAGATCCACTTCGAGGGGGTAACCTCCACAATAATTAAATAAGAGCAAAAAATTTAATTTGATGATTAAACTTAACCATGGTTATTCCATAGGCTGACCTAACTAAAAACATAGAGAAATGTAACAAGAATATAAAATAAGTATGTAAGCCACAAGTTGGACACACATATCCCTATACATGCCAAAGGTTAAGGGTGTAGCATGCCCATCCCCTTAAAAAATGTTTTCCTCAACATTAAATCAAATCTAGATGTTGTTACACAAAGGATTCATCCTACTAGGTGGAATATTCACATGGTAGATTCTTCCATTTGATAAGGTACTCCTTAATTTCTCTAGACCATAACTACTTAGTATGTATTTAAAGGATCATCTCAAGATCAAGAATAACTCTCCCTTCCTCATGCAATTCTACTAAATTAGTTTTAGTAGCAACTCTGTGCCTAATAACTCTATTTAGAAATGATACATGAAATACTAGATGTATGCAAGTGGAGGAAGGAAAGTCAAACTTGTAGGCAACACTACCAATTTTTTATAAAATCTAATAAGTCCCATAATACATAAGGGAAAACTTGTTATCCTTTTTCTATTAATTCAAAGACATATTCTTATATGGCAGCAAGTAAACAAAGACCCAATCACCAATGTCAAAATTCCTCTCACTCCTATGTTGATCTACCTGTTGCTTTATGTGATTCAGGGCCATGGCTAAATTTTCACACAAACTTGAAAGGACCTCCTATTGATGGTGATTATGTTCCTCAACTACACAAACCTTAGGATGGACCTTCAAATTTGAAGTGATGGATGGAGGGTGGTATCCATACAATGCCACAAAGGGAGACATTTTGGAAGAACTATGAATAGAAGTATTATACCACCATTCAGCAAGTGGCAACCAATAAACCCATTTATCCTATTCATTAGAAATAAAATAATGGATATATCCTTCCAAACATTTTTTTATTACCTCAATTTGTTGATAAGATTGAGGATAATAATATGAGATATGAGCCAACTTGGTGCCCAAACATACAAATAATTCAGTCCAAAAATTACTAGTGAAAATGGGATCTCTATCACTGACAATGATCTTAGGAGTACCATGAAGTTTATAAACTAATTGAGAAAAGTAGAAGCTACTATAATAGTAACAAATGGTTGTGATAAATAAAAAAATGAGCATACTTACTAAGATGATCCACAACAATCATGATAACATTTTGACCATCAGATCTTGGTAACCCTGTAATGAAATCCATAGACACATCTTCCCAATGTTAGATAGGGATGGATAAAGGTTGAAAAATACCTGGGGTTTTGATGGTTTCACCTTTATTTTGTTGACATATCATACATTCAGCCACATATTTCTAGACATCCCCCTTGAGTCCTTCCCAAAAAATCCTTCTTGATTCTATGATAGGTTTTTAAAAATCTTGAGTGACCACCAAGTGGAGTTGCATGAAGTTCTTGAAGGATTTTTTATTTGAGAAGAGAATTATTACATAGGTATAATTTTTATTTATAACATAATGCATTATCATTCCATGTGAATTTTTCAAATCCACCCAAACCTTGCTAAATATTTTGAATCAAATCATGGGTAGCACTATCATTTTTCCATTCTAATCTTGTTTCCTCTAACCAATATACCTACCAAATGGTCATGGCACATAGAAATGCCTCAATTGATTCATCCCTCCTAGATAGTACATTTGCCACCACATTTTCCTTGCCTTTTTTGTAGACTATTTCAAAATCATAGCCTAATATTTTAGTTACCCATTTTTGTTGTTCCTTTGATGAAAACCATTATTCTAAAAAATATTTGAGACTATCATGATCAGTCTTCACTTGAAAGTGACAACTCATCAAAGAAGGTCTCCATTGTTTGACTACATGTAAAATGGCCATAATTTCCTTCTCATAGATGTGTTTGAGCTGATTTTACCCTTCAGTTGGATATTTTCAAATGCAAGTGATCTAGCTTCTTTCATGAGCACAGCACCCATACCATATCCAAATGTATCACATTCAACCACAAAATTATTAGAAAAATTAGGAGTGGGCAACACTAGAACGGTACACATTGCCAATTCTAATTGTTCAAATGCCCTAGTAGCTATATCAGTCCATTGGAAGGAGTCTTTCTTTAATAAAGAGGTGAGTAGGGATAAAATAATACCATAATATTTGAAAAACCTATTATAGTAATTAGTTAGCCCCAAAAATCCCTTTAGTTGCTTGACTATCTTAGGAACTAGCCAGTCCACTATTGCTTGGATTTTTTAGGATCCACTTTCACTCCTTCATGTGAAACCATATGACCCAAATACTCAACCTCATGAGCTCCAAAAGTAGATTTGGAAGGTTTGGCATACAAATAATGTTTTTCCAGAATTGAGAGTACCTATTTCACATGTTGCAAATGGTCTTCCCAATTTTTATTGTAAATGAGGATATCATCAAAAACACCAAAACAAATTTCCTCAAAAATGGCTTAAAAATAGTATTCATCAAACTCTGAAATGTGGATGGTGCATTTGTTAGACCAAAAAGTCATAACCATAAACTCATAATGACCCTCATGAGTTCTTAAAGTTTTTTTCGATATGTCTTCATCATAGATCCAGATTTGATGATACCCAAAATGTAGATCTAATTTGGTAAAATAAAGAGCAACATTCAATTCATCTATAAAATCATCAATGACAAGAATAGAAAACTTATCTTGATAGTGTACTTGTTGATCTCTTTATAGTCAAGGCACATCCTCCAAGTGTCATCTTTCTTTCTCACCATGACAACTAGCAAAGAATATTCACTTTGGTTGTGGCTAATGATTCTTGAATCCAACATCTCAAAAACCATATTTTCAATTTCACTTTTTTGGGTGTAGGGATACTTGTATGGCCTAATGTTGGGTGGTGTACTACTAAAAATAAGTTTGATGGCATGATCATGTGTGCATCTAGGTAGAATTCCTTTTGAAATGTCATCAAAAATAATAGAATGGGCATCAATCACTTGTTACAAATTAGGAGGTGTAGATGGTTGAGTCGATTGGATTTCAATGGAAAATAAATGAGCTCTAAATCATTTAGCACCATTTTAATAATCTTGGTCATTTGATAGAAGCTAACAAGTTGTGGAGATTTATCCCTTAATCCCCTTATCTCAAATCTCCTTCCCTCAAAATTAAAATGCATGAATAATTCTTATAAATTCATCTCAATAGTGCCCAAAGTGGTGAGCCACCATACTCCTAGAAAAATATTGGCTCCCCCCATGGAAATAGAAAATATAGGAGAATCCAATAGGTAGTCTCCCATGGCCATATTAATATTATGTCATTTTTTTGAACATCTAATAGTACCACCATCTACAATCATGACCTAAAATTTTAGAATGGGATAAATGAAACAATTCAAATGAGTAACCAACTTACTATTAATGAAGTTGTGTGCTTCGAGAATCAATCAATACAATGACCTTCTATTTATTAAATAAAATCATGGTCCCACCACCTTAAGAGTTTGGGGAGTACTAATACCTAAAAGGGCATGATAGGAAATAGTAGACTAAGAGTCTTCAAATTCCTCCTCAGGTCCTTCTACATCTTCACCAATTGACTCATCATCTTC
This sequence comes from Torreya grandis, assembly GCA_037957365.1. Lineage (NCBI taxonomy): Eukaryota > Viridiplantae > Streptophyta > Pinopsida > Cupressales > Taxaceae > Torreya > Torreya grandis. The sequence continues at coordinate 292,856 of JARHVA010004783.1, forward strand.
ATCCTCATTGGCACCTTCGATGTAAAATAGCTTATTTTCATCACAACAATGTCTTTTGCTCCATTTTCTATTGCAACCATAACATAACCCTTTGGCTTACTTCTCCTCAATTTTTTGAGGTGTTAATCTATTGGGTTGAGGAAATGATAGTGCTAGATAGGTGTGATCATGACCAGTAGTGAAATTTTTTCATTTGACCATTTCTTTTTCTTCTACCATGTGTGCCCTTAGGATAGCTTTTAAGATAGATTATGGGTTAAACATTTGAACCTCCAATTGGATGTTATCTTTGAGTCCACCCAAAAAATTATCAATTAAATTTTCTTCAGTGATGTCTTCCATCCATAAGGATAGATTCTAAAATTGACGAATATAATCCTTCATAATTCTTATTTTATGAAGTTGGGTTACTAACTAGTTGAATTAGTTCTTAGAGACATTATTCTAATAATGAGCCAATGACTCATTAGTAAAAATAGACCATATAATGGGAGCAACATTATTTTTATTTTGAGTACATAACTAGTGATACCAAATGAACTACTAAGGTTCCAGATACAGAGACACCACTATCACCTTCTAAGAACTAGAAGTTTGGTGTAGATCAAATAAATTCTCAATTTGGGTAATCCAAGTGAGAGGATCCTTGCCATAAAACTTACGCATGTCCACTTTTGGAAACATTAGTTTCATACCCAAATTGGAACTATTAGTGTTGAGAAGAGGACTTGAATGATGAAGTGGAGGATTGTTTGGCTATAACTGAGATGAAATGGCAGCCAATTACATAGTGATTCGATGCAATTGAGTGTGAACCCCATTAATCTCTCCATGCATCCCTAAAACATCATTTTAACCTACAACAAATTCATCATGCCACACCAACCTCTTTATGTTCACCTGAAGTTGAGAAATCAATGGATCTAAAGTTTCAGATTCCATGTCATCCCTAGGAGTCTTAGGAGTTTCTTGGCCCCCTTTTTTTTGAGTAGTGGGACCCACCATGCACAAACTCTAGAAGGGTCTTCACCCCAAAAAAAGTGTATCAAGATATGGTACCATTGTGATCACCTTGCCAAGATGAATCCAATGACTATTTTTATGCACTAGGGTGAAAATTTTTGGCACTAAAAGTGTACTAATAGAATATACCATTGTAGTGATCTTGCTAATATGAATCCAATGACTACAAATATGCAAATAGAAATTTTTTTTCCAAACTCTTTTTTTTAATAATTATATATCACATAAAATAAGCAAAGATAAGAGATCACATAGTAATAATTGATAGTAGATTAGAATAATAGATAATATAGTAGATCCACTTCGAGGGGGGAACCTTCACAACAATCCAATAAGAGTAGAATACTTAATATGATGATCAAAGACTAACCACTATCTCCTATGTATAGTCTACTTAGCCATAGTTATTCTATAGGCTAACCTAAAGAAGAACATAGAGAAATGTAATAAGAATATAAAAGAGATATGTAAGTCATAAGGCAGCCACACATATCCCTAGACATGCCAAAGGTTAAGGGTGTATTAGAGCTACTTATTTTGAGGATAGTTCTTACATAGGTTTCAAAACTACCCTCAAGAGAGGGGGAATTTATAGGGGATTGTCATAAGGATCAAGATCCTACTTTTCTATTCATAAATAAATTCTAGCACACATGCTCAATTTTAAAAATTAGACATTGGGTAGACATAGAAAAGAATAGAGGCTCAAAAAATAGTTTAGATCACCTATATTTTATACCAGGTAAACACTAGTACCTAGATTGAAACACTAGCACCACAGGGAGATACTATCCACTATAGGATACTAATATCCAATAGCCCTAGCTTTAGAATAGTCTAGATTAATCAGATTAATACACTAGGTACAATATAGATTTACACATATATAATCACAAGTTTGATATTTATGTTCAAATTTTGCTTAGATGTATTCATTAAAACTTAGATTCATACTAATTACTTAGATTTGGGGAATCATGCATGAAATTATCACTCCCACATTAAAATTAATTACACGTATTCAATTATTAAATACTCATTTCAAATTAAATATACTCAAATACCAAATTGGGGTCATGTGTGTGACACATAGTTTCCATAAATTCAACTACACACAGGTTGATCAGATGGAATTTCAAACTCCATGTAATTCTCTACATTATATACACTTGTTATCACATTTTAGGTTATCCCCAAATTCATGTCTTATTCCATTTATAGTCATTGTCATTCTTGAGTGACCTAGAGTTGTCTATTATACCCGAGTGGCTATAGAACTGACATACATAATTAGATTTACTCAGTTAGATACTTTCATCACTTTTCATAGTTTAATTATAGATGCATCTACTTCATATGGGTAGACAATGATGGATTCATGACCTACTTGAGTTCTTGAGCCACCTATATAGAGGGTTAAACAGACTTATAGTCTTATCCAAGTAACTCATAGATCAAGATCCATTGAGCTGGGGTGGGAAATGATGGATTCAAAACTATATTGAATTCTTGATCTAACCATAAGAGGATTGAACAAGCCATTAGCTCAGTCCAAGTTATTCAATGATATGAATGTTGTCACCAAGTCCATGCATTGGTTTGTGTACCCAATGAGGTGTATTTGTTCCTTTCCTCTCTCTTTATTCAGTTTTAATTAGTTACTTTATTTTAACATAGTCTTTTCCTTTTGATCATTTCTTAAGTAAGGACTGATTTTTTCATGTTTCATTGTAGGTCATGACTTTGGATCATGTTTCACATATGCAGACCTAGATTTACATACTTAGACTCAACTACACAGGCTTCACTTCCAATTTAAATCTATGTATGCTTATTTTTCATTTGTACTAGTCATTTCACTTTGTTACATTTTTATCATAAAGGGAGGAGCAAATGTAATCACCTAAAAGTGGTATTTGGATGCTAAGAGTGTCGCTTGAGTTAGCCTATTCCTATCTTATTCCTAGACCTATCCTAGAGCCTTTGACACACTTTTTCAATCATTACGTAGACCATAGATAGTTACAGTTAGCCAAAACATAATCGTGTGAAATTTTTCTTAGATCCCAACCTAATTTGCCTAGCAGTCTATCAAATGGACATTAGCACTACATTTGGGACACTATAACCATATGGCACTAGTGTGCCCAACTAGGTGCTACTGTCCTTAGCCCTAACTCTCCTAAACATATACTTTTTTAAATGTGTACCCCTCCTAAGGTCAGCCTAAACACATTTTCTTATCGGTACAAGCCACAAATCTCAATAAATATAAGTTTATTTGACCCTTATTCACTATATGGAAAATAGATGCAAAATCATATTCAAACTAAAGATAAGTTAAACAAAATTAAGGTATTTGATCCATATTCTACCCTAATTCTACATAGTACCATCCATAATATCCTTAAACCCATATTTCAAAGATTTCAAAGCTCAAACACATTCAAGGCATCTAATTCCACTCTCATTCTAGCATTCACTTGTACTTATATCAAGCACATGTGGGATAACTACGTTAGGCTTGATCCCTCTTTGAAGTATTAGTATGTAGGAAACTCTCTTCACAGTATGGTGTTGAGGATGTTCAGCCTATCTTACTAACGAACACATAATTATTTTTCATGCCATACTTTCAAAGAGGATTAGGGTTTACACACTAAATCAAGTTTTTTAGGCACAGTACAGAGTTCTAAATTTCACGTGCCCAGGAATATGACCTAAAAACACAGGCACAAATGCTCCTAAAAAATAGGAGAAATATTATAAAGGGTATACTAGCACCACTTTGAGGACACTACAATAATATGGCACTACTGTCTAGGTGGGGAGCTACTATCCAATAAGTAAATAAGCCCATAATCCTATTGAAGACACTCAGTATTATCCAAAACCTAGTTTTTAGAACCCGTATTATCTATAACAAAAACCTTCCAGATAAGTTTATATTTAAGCATATTTATTACTCTTTTTAGAAAGTCAAATAAGGTCAATTTTTATAAAATAGACTGATAGGCCTGGTTTTATATGTCGAGGGTTTTAATTTTATGTATAATTTTGAAATCTAGTTTTAAAGGACTCTATTCTAGGGTATATGTTTGAATAACCCTCTAGTGTGCAAAAAAAATTAATAAATGTTGCTTTCTTGAATGGTGACTGTCTTATGAAAAAAATTTAGAAATATTTTTGAGTGTTTTCAAGTTTCTCTTAGCTACTTCATGAACAAAACTATTTGTCTTAGTTTTGAAAATGATAGTATGGAGGAAAATCCATATATACAATTTTGTTGCATATAAGGTTATTTTTACATACTATATGTTGGAATTTTCAAGTATATGTGGATAAAAAGGTCAGTTGTTCATTTCACAAAGCATGAGATAGGGTTTTATCTTAAAGCAGGTGACAATTTTGAAAGTGGATGGTTGGTATGTTTCATGCATTTATTAGCTAAGAATATCACGATTAGGGAAGTCATAAGGATTTTAGATCTCAGTGTAGTTTTCATTGCAATCTAAAATATGTTTTTTATTTCAAAAGGGTTTATCTCTAAAATTTGAATCTAAAAAGTAATGTTTAAGCATTTATGTAGAATAGAAAAGTACATGATTTGGAAGTAGTAATGGATAGTTTCAGTTTGAATATATTCAAAATCATCAAAGTAGTTAGGGAATGTTGAAATGGTTCTATATAAATTTGATAGTCTACATCAAACATATTTATAAAGAGTAGTTTGCATAGATGATTCTAGGCTCATGCATATATGTGTGGATGTCAACATTCATGAGGTCACAAAATGGTTGATTTTAGTATATGTGTGTTTGGTAATGTTGGGAATTTCAATTATTTTATGAAAATTTTATTTGAATCAGTTGACTGTAATGGTATAGATCTCTATATAAATATGTGGATACTCTTGAATGGATGTAATGCTAATTTGAAAGCATGAGGTTTTATTTGAAGTTTAATCTCAATTTTGAAGCTTTGAACTGTTCTTTAAAAATGGATATTGAGATTAAAATTTGTTAAAATTGATATCAAAATTTTATGTTTGATTTATGAGAATCAATACAATTTAGATTCAGATACATTGAAGTGAGTTTTAGTGTAATGCAGTTTTTAGCTTCATTTACAGTCTTGTTTTTTTGAACATTTGCTTCCAAGCTTAGATTTTGCTGCTCTATTTTAGATTATCTATTATATTTGGGTGGGACCAACCAAAAGGGAGTAATGATGAAAGAGTATGGGGATAAAATTTTAATAGAGGTGGTAGTCAATCAAGTTCTAGCTAAGGTTTTAATGGAAGTGGATTTTGTACAGGATGTTTTGGGCCTAAATTTCATAGGGGCACAAGGATGTCCATTCACTTTGATGCATATGACTCAAAATTTTGGAATATTATAAATAATCTACCTATAAACCCAATAAAAAGGGGCTATAGAGGTTTTAGGGGTTTTCATGGGCATAGAATTAGAGCTTGATCACACTCCCAAAGCAATTCTTCTCACCATCTAGAGCATGATCCTTGACATTTACCTATCCATCCCCCTAATTTTAGAGGTGAACTAATTGATGATCCATTGCTTACCAACTAGTTGTTTGTTAATCAGCCTACATAGCTTGAAGTAGAGATAGCCCATGCCAAAGTCCTTAGGAAGATGGTTGTTCCTTCAAAAACACTTTCCCCTTCTCATACAGACCTTGCTAAAAAATGTAGAAAGTTGAAACTTTCAGGTGCCCATAGTGAACCCCTTTTGTGTTCAAAGAGCCTGAGTTTGGAAGGTCAAGGTATGTTAACATAAGGAAAACTATAGATATTCCACCTTAGACTGTTGAAAAGAACATTGTTATAAAAAAGACTAAACTTGAAGCACTGAGAGAAGTTAGGTTTGTAAAAAGAGTTAATCTAGAGGTTGATGATAGCATGACTGATTTGAGGACTAGATTGTTTCCATTCCCTGCAACAAAGATGGAATACAACATTTGTCTTCATGAGAAAGACAAACAAGTTATTGAAGTGTTATCAAATTCAGATGACTATTGGTTATCCAAAGGATAATTTCTATTTAGTGTTGAACTTTTTCATGTAAAACTTGATATTTTAGCTAGACACTTTGATATTTTAGACTTGATAAATTTTAACAATTTGGGTAAATATAGTGATTTTGTAGTTTTGGTATAATTATATATGATTAAGTAAATTAAAATGCATTATAGCTGAAATATGAATAGAATTTATCAATTTTTGAATTATTTATTTAATGATTGATATGTATTCTAATATATTATTAATTAATAAGGGTCCCCACTCATCAATATTAGTACCCAGGGTCTATTATTTTAAATATCTTGATCAAACTAAGACTTTTTAAGTCTTAACTTAAATATATCCTTAACCAAATTTAGTTTATAATTAATTGACTTTTTCAAAAGTCAATTAGTTAATATTAACTGATAAATAACTAAAGTCAGTTATGACTTATTTCAAAACTAAGTTGAAAGTATAAGAAGAGATCAAGCATTCATTTGAAGAAAAAAGCACAATACGTATTGAAGACTTAAGATTTTATGTCTCTCATTTATCTCGTCTTTCTATGTAACTTCTCTAAGATAGTATAGATTTTGAAAATAGACCCAATGGTACTTTATCTAGTGGTTGAGTAATTGTTTATGCAACACAAATATATCCAATTTTATTATATCATCTATTACTGATTATCTGAAGTTTAATAATCTTAATATCTTTTGATGATTGTTATTTGTAGTCCTATGCATAGATTTCAACTATTCAACTTAAATAATGATGATCATTTCATTATTTTGTGACATCTTATTCATCTATTTTGATTGCAAATTTGTCATTCAAAGTTTTGTAGAGAAAAAATGTTGGTTTTCTCAATGAAATTTATCTTTTCTTGCTAAGTCGACTCTCATTTTGAGACTCGCACATCTTTTGTAATTATTTGACTCTAACTTTAATTCAAATAGATCCTTTTAGATTTCTTTTAAACTTGATTTTTTTTTTTACTTGGTTATTTTAATATAGTTCTAATCTATAGTTTTTTGTATTCTATTAGTTTAGTTTGTTTCTCTTATATATTTCTTAATTTAGTTTTATTCTTTTCTTATCTTAGATAGTTATAAATTTCTCTTAAGTTATTATTTATTTATTTTTGTTGTAGGTTGATATATTTTAGATCTATATGGCTATTTTAGCTTATCATTAGGTTATATCTTTATTTCAATTTCCTAGTTAATCTTTTGATATTTTTCTTATATCCTTATTCTATCTTGTCTAGTTTAGTTTTAATTCAAATAAATTTTAAGTCTCTACAATTTTAATTAGCTTTTATGCTAAGGTTTCTTGATTATTTCTTAATCAGTTTTACTTTGGATCCAGTTTTGATATTTAGTTTCTATTATCTCTAGTTGGTCTTATTTTAAGTCTTCTATTTTGATTAATATTCTAGCTTTGATTAATTTATTTCATTTAATGATTGCTTCTTAGTTTACAATTAATTTCTTATTTAAGTTCTTTAGTTTTCTAGTTAGTTTTATTTAAATAGGCTATATGTTTGTTTCATTTCTTAGATTAATTCTTTTTCTTTTTACTTTTTCTAACTTGATAGTTGCATCTTATTTAGATTTTAGTCTTTGATTATTTTTAGTTGGTTTTGTTTAGAGCAATTTCCTTAATTAGATTCTCTTGTTTGTCTTATTTTTTATTAAGTTTAGCTTGTCTCTTGTATTAGACTAATTTTTGTTATTAGAGGTTCTCTTATTCCTAAAAGTGTTCTTCTTAATTAGTTCTTACTTGTATTTTCTTCTCTTTTTAGAATAGATATTTTCTTAGTTCTTTTGTTTGTTTTAGTTTATTTATTCCTTTGCTATAGGATTAATTGTTTACCTTGTTTATTAGTTATTTGTAGTTTTTATACTCTTTTACTTATTTGTTTGTCTCTTTCTCTTACTTTGATCTATCTCTTCTATTTCTGATCTTATTTAGAGTTAACTTAGAAAACATTACAAGCAAGAAGTGAAGACATCATTTGATTGCTTACCTTGTTTATTAGTTATTTTTAGTTTGTATACTATCTTACTTATGTGTTTGTCTCTTTCTCTTAATTTGATCTATCTCTTCTATTTATGATCTTCTTTAGAGTTAACTTAGAAAACATTGCAAGCCAAGAAGTGAAGACATCATTTGAATACACACACACACACACACACACACACACACACACACACACACACACACATATCATATGTCTATTCTTCAAGAGACTATCTAATTCATAGGTTTTCTTAGTCATATAGAATAGATTATAGATTCTTATCTCAATTGATTCATAATTCGATAAATGAATTTCTGATTGTTATAATGGAATAAGTTATCTTGATAACTTGTTGATTATTTTTCAAAATTTATAATAAAAAACCTCTCACATTTTTAGGATCTTAAATGAACCTTTAGAACCCCTATGATTAGATTGGTATGATTCCAACTTGACCTTCACAATAGGTGAAAAAGTTGATTTATTGATGATATAATTTATATCATCAACAGTTGCCTCTCACTAAATGTTGGTACAATACCTCCTGCCACACTTCAACTAAAATAACTCCATATGAAGTAGTTTAGGGTCAAGCACCACTAGTGATATTTTTGTACACCCTCATTAGTTCACCAGTTTAAGTAGTTGACACGCTTCTCTAAACCTAAGATCAGATCCTTAGTACCATATGGGATAATCTTCATATAACACAATAGAATGAAATAATAGGCTAATCAGTACCATTCTAAGCACACCTGTCAAGTAGGTGATATGGTTTTTCTTTGCCTATAGCCATAGAAGCAATCCTCCATACAACTTAAAGGGTGTTATAAGTTAGCTCCCAAGTTCTATGGTCCATATAAGGTTCTCCAAAATATTGGATCAATTGATTATAATTTGGAGCTACCATCTTCTTCTCAAATTCATTTGATATTTCATGTCTTTTGTCTGAAGAAATTTCTTGGCACAAACATTAGAGTGCAGACTATTTTACCATAACTTGATAATGAAGGATCCATCTTTCTTGAGTTGGAGCCAATCTTGGATAGCTGCACATGACAAATTCACTCCTACTCTATCATAAAGGTATTAATTCAGTGGCATGAATTACAACTAGAGGTTGTAACATGGGAACCACTCTTTCAGATTCGGCACCATTTCCCACATCTAAAACTTTGAGGAGAAAGTTTTTTTTAAGGAGGGGATGTTAGGAACCTATGCAACCCCTTCTCTTTAATTTGTTAGTATATTAGTTTCTATGGATGAATATGCTTTGTAAGTCATCCTGTGAGCATTTTTTTTATCCCACATTTATTGGAAGCACTAATTTCTTAGATTAGACTTAGTATATAAGTAAGTGTTGAGGCCATTAAAGGCATTCATAAATTTATTGTATTAATCTTTCTCAAAGTAGGATACCCCCTCAAAGTGGCCTATGATCAATATAATCATTTTATTTCTTTTTTTAATTATATAAATATATTATTTCATGCATGATCATTAATTTATTACAAGAGGATCCTCTCAAAAATCTATGTATTTTGAGCTTAGGAGGGATATAGATGATCGTATGCATAAGTAGGGTAAAATAAGGATTTAAAACCTTAATTATGCATGTTTTGACCTATTTTATGTGTATTTTCATCCAATTTCCATCTAGTGGATTAAAGGTTAAAAGTCATGAATATATATTGATCTAGTGCTTGTGCGTGGTTTGAAATAAGTCTAGGCTAGCCCTAGGTGTCTTAGAAATTAAAAACATATCTTTTGGGGCTAAAAAGAGGTAAAATGATAATAGTTACCATATAGGACATTAGCATTATCATGCTAGTGTCTAGTTATGGTGATAGTGTCCAAATGGTAGAACTTGAGGCACTAGGGGCCTAAATGCTTAAGGAAGGTTTTGAGATTGATTTTGAGATGTCTATAGATGTGTGTGGCTCACATGAAAGATAGATAAGTGTCTAAATATGCCATAAGATAGATCTAGGGTTGAGCTAGGGATGGGTGGTCTCAAGTAACATTATTGGCACTCAAATGACATTTTATATGACTATAGAATGACATATTCAAACATCCAAACAACATACAATGACACTGGGCTAATAATTAAGGAACATATTCAAATGTTCCATAAGAAAGACAATATAAATCAATGTAATTCACTCAATGAAGTGAAAAATGGATGAAGCTTAAGCAACCAAAACTAATCTTATTATATTAGTCTATGCATATATGTGTTAGCAAAAAATGTTATGTAGTATAGCATATCAAGTACATTGTGAAAGATATGAGAATGGATATAGACATGTGTAAGCATTAGCATATAATCTCAAACATAATAATATAGAAATGATGATAAAGGATATGTAACTTATATCAATTATGATCAAATAAATAATATGCCCCTAACATACTATATGTCATGGGTAGGGGAGAGGTCCAAAATCTGGAAAATCATAGATCATGTGTTAGGGTATGCCTATATCACACTAAAATATGTGTAAAACATATGTGTACATAGGAATGAAACTACATGATACATAATAACATAAATAAAACAACATAGAAGCCAAAGAGCTAAAAAAAATATGGAAATACTAAATATTTTGTTTTTGTGAATTATTTGAATGTTTTTAATTTTTTGGAATGTTTGACTTTTATATTTTTGGAATATTTTAGAACATTTTTATTAATGTGCACTGAATGGATTGAGTGTGTTACAATTGGATAATTTTGAGTGAAAAATGTTTGTAGCATGGTCTATTTCTCTCCTTACCTTTTTGTAAAATTACCATCACCATTATGCAGCGTGTGAACTCATCTTCTCTTATAGGAGAATGAAATACCTTGTTGGTTTTGATCTATTTTAGTTTCCATTCAGTATAGCCAAAATGATCCCAATGTAAATATGTGTTGAGCTATATGGGGGATGACCCATAAATATTTTTGGATGAAACATAGTCCATAAGAAATTAGTAATAATATGTATCTCAATGAATTTTTCCAACTTACTTTATGATGTAACTCATTGATGTTATAACTAAGTTTTACCAAATGTATTTCACTACAAAAAAATTGTTTTTATTTTGTATTATCAAATATGGTTATGGTGAAAATAATCTCTACCCATGAATAATGTGATTGTTAAATACTTTCCACAAGGATGCTTCTTAATTGATGAATTTGGAAGTGTTTGTAGAGTATGCCTATTTTATATTAGTCCAAAATTGAGTAAATTTTATGAAGGTTTCATATAAAAATTTGGGATGACACATGTTTGTTCATTATATTCACTTGGTAATTCATTCCCATTGTATGTATCATAACCAAAACATTTGTAATTTATAGGAGATATATTTAGTTCTTTATTATATTTGAGTAGGAATCAAGCATATATATATATATATATGTGTGTGTGTGTGTGTGTGTGTGTGTGTGTGTGTGTGTGTGTGTGTGTGTGTGTGTGTGTGTGTGTGTGTGAGTAAATAAAGTTCACGTCCATGTATGCATGTTAGGTTCAGTAAATGTTTAACCTAAATTTTTGAATGGTGTGGTATAGTTTTAATAATATAGAATTAATTCAAACACAAGGGTGATAAACTAATCTATAGTAGGCTAATTAATTGAAAACTTAGATAAATTAATATTCTAAATTATAATACTGAGATATGATAAATATAAAAAATACTGAATCACAAATATATTCAAATGATTGTAATAATAAAGAGAAATGATTATTAGTTGGGTTTATAATGTCTAGGAAGATCTAGACTGGAAACAAGTGTAAAGTATGGAGTATTGGTATTATGGATCAATCACCAAAATTTAAAATTTATAATTTTGTAGTTATGGACACGACTATCAGATATAGACATTACCATTGATGTTAGTGTCTAACTGTGATGCATGTGTATTATATGGAATAATGACTAGATATGAATGCAACCAAACTCATTTTTTAGGGTTTTTTATTACCTTTCTACTAATGTATTCAGATTTGGGATATAGTTTCTCATTCTTCATTGATTGATCAAACCCTATATCTTCACCCTTATTCACCCTTGGAATGAATTTGATAAAAATGGGCTAATGTGTTCATAGTGTTGAGCTAACCAAAATACCCCTCTATTAATGGTCACTACCTACATAGACCATACTTCAAGGATGGCCTTAGACTTATTTAGTTATCCCCTATGTGTGGAAAAGTGTGTTCACAAGGGTTAAATGTACTATATGATGATGCATGAAGTGATATGTCTTGTAATTTGATATATATAACTCATGGAATGCTCTTTGGATTATTTAGACATGTAATATGACTAACATTATGCTTGATATGAAAATAGAGATGAATAGGGTATAATAAATTGGTTGTGAAATTTATTGATTTAGCTATAGTAGGTTTTTGATTAGTATTTGTTAGATGAGGAATGAGAAATATTAGACTTATATAGACCACAAATTTTTAAAATATCTCACATAGGGTTAAATAAGATAGATAGGCCAACCCATAGGTTTTGAATCATTTTCAATTTTTATGACTTTTGATAATTGGAGACTTGATAAGGATTCGGACACTACCATCGGAGACAGTGTCCGTTTGTGGCCAGTAGTGTCTAGAAGGCTATAAAATAGGTATGGATATTTAAAATTGATACTGAAGGATGTTTATCAAGTTTTAAGTTTTCTTTGCAATACAAGAGACTTGGATTATCAAAATGATATGGATTGGACTAAGAGATAATCATTTAAGCATAATTAGATGGTGAATACAAGTCTTTTAGCAACAGTGAGGTCTAGTTAAGGGTAAATCCCTGATTGATATTTGTCAAATGTACAAGACTAAGATGCTATAAATATTCAACATTAACATCTACACCATTAAGTGTTTAATTATCACCTAAGATCCATATAAATAAAGTGGCCAAAAGACATTATAAAATAGGTATTGTGCCAAATTTAGATGTCTACATGAAAATCTTATGTCTCTTCTCATTAAAATCATAACATAAAGCATGAATTCATATAATTTAATAAGAATAATTCACTAGTACAGTACCATAACAATAACAATTCTATCAAGTATATTCTTACAAGAGGTAAAAGTAGGCTTTTATATTATTTAAGCACCACCTTGTTTTTACAATACATTAATAAGTACCCCATAGTGTGAAACTATTTTCTATAAATAATAGTTATACTTAATTTACAATGAATGACAATTTTTGAATTGAATCCAATATTTATGCCATGATATGCTAGATTCATTCCAAGTTGTTGTGTATTAATCTTTTCTCTAGTGGACTCACTCTTCTAGGATGGCATGTGATCCCTTATTTCATGTTCCATTCTCTTTATAACATCCTTCCTAATCCTAGTGCTCTTTGCTTTGTGTTAACCAATTTGATTTTATGTTTTACTTCATGACTTGGTCAATATTTTATTAAGTGATCTTGGTTCTTCAGGTACATGTATGTGACCTCATTATTTAATGTCTTATGCACCTATTAAACATTTCCTTCAGTGCAATGTATTAAAAATTCACACATACTTTGTGATATGCCATTTTTGTAAATGCATGCTCTGATACTTAATTAAAATTGGGGTCTAACATAACCTCACACTAACTTGGTTGTCCATCTAAAAAAAATCCCAAATCCACTTGTATAATAAAAAAATTGTGCCTATCCCATTGTATTTATTCTTCAAATTTTTCCATTTAGAGAACATAAATTCAACCATGATTGTTCTGGTGGCCATTTATGTCGATAATATTTTTAGTTTTTATGGCTTTTCATGAATCTCCATGGCCTTCAATTTGGATAAGTCAATTTATTTAGTAACCCCTTCCAACACCTCCTAAAGGGTGTTTTTCTCATCCATCACTTTGTGTTGTAGGATATGGAATCCCTTTTCCAATTCTACAAGACTTTATTTGATATTCTTTCTTAGTTATTAAGAATCCTTGAGAATTATATATATATATATATATATATATATATATATATATATATATATATATATATATATATATATGTCTTCTCTAGTATAATTGTGTCTCTATATCCTTTTACTCATGTTTATCATTGAGAAAGAGCATGTTAATTACCCATATTTTCCACATGAAGTTCAATAATAAAATTTCAACCTTATTTGATTGAAATTAGATTTAAAATAAATCCTCACAAACTTTTATCTCTTTGTTGAACTCAATTTGTGATTTTTTAGTAAGAGTTAGTCAAGCCCAAAAATATGTTTGTCCATATCTTTTATATCTTCCAAACTATTAAGTTGTGGAGCTAAAAGCTTCACCAGGATGCTAATCAGGAGGTTACTGAGTTCAACCAGTAACTGGCATCGGCAGTATTGCCGACATCGGTCAGGCAGGGACCAGAGATCGGCCGACATCGGTCAGGAGCAGACCGACAGCAACCGATGTCGATCACCTATGTGTATGCATGCATTTCCAGAATTAGACTCGTCTAATTTTAAGAGGTCTGAGAGTGTTTGCATGTTGAAGACTAATTTAAGTCTTGAGTCTGTGTTTCTAATTATTGTAATTAGAAGTCTAATTATTGTATGCTTGGGATCCTATTTAAGAGACCCATGAGGCATGTATTGTAATTAAGACAAGTAAAGCATTGAAGCAAGAAAGCAAGGTCAAAGGAGATCTGCAAGGTGCAAGGTCAAGGAGATCAGTTGAAGCTATCAAGGAGGGAATAACAACTCAGGTTGTTGAGTTAGTTGTGGTTGAGAAAGAGAGAGAGAACTCTTGAGTGGAATACTGTACACCCAAGAGGTGTGAGGAGGAGATGAAGATTTCTTTATTGTATTCAAAAAGAGTGTTAATATAGATAGTATTGTTTCTCATATTCTTTGTTGTTTCAAGTTTCTAGTTAATCATTCTGGTTCAATTTCATGTTTAATTGCTTATAGAAAAGTAATCAATTGTGCTTCTTAGATCCTAACAAGTGGTATCAGAGCAAGGTTGCAGGGAGCAGGTTATTGTTTGATTACAGGTCATTCTCAGGGGTTTCTGATTGAGTGGGAGTATGGCAATGGTAGAAGAAAGTAAGCTACGAATGGAGAAGTTTAACGGCAAGAATTATCAACATTGGAGGATGCAGATAGAAGATTATCTGTATCAGAAAGATTTGTACTTACCATTGGGTGGGGTTGCATGCAAGCCCATAGATATGAAGGATGAAGAATGGAATGTTCTTGATCGGAAGGCTCTAGGATCCATAAGGTTGAGCCTTGCATCATCTGTGATTTCTAACTTATCACAGTGTAAGACAATGAAAGAGTTGATAGAATCTTTGGCAAATTTATATGAAAAGCCCTTAGCTTCAAATAAGGTATTTCTTATGAAGCAGTTATTTACTTTGAAAATGTAGGAAGGTGGATCAGTATATAGTCATCTTAGTGATTTCCATGGTTTGGTAAACCAGTTAGCTTCAGTCAATATTGTTTTTGATGATGAAATAAAGGCTATCTTAATCTTATGCTCTTTACCTGAAAGTTGGGATAGTTTGGTCATGGCAGTAAGTAATACTGGGTCTGCTTCTAAAATCTTAAAAGTTGATGATGTGGTTAGTGTAATATTGAATGAAGAAATTTGCAGGAAAAGCATAGGTGAATCATCAGGGAATGCTCTAAGTGTTGAAAGTAGGGGAAGGCAAAGAGAGAAGGTCGAGCAAGGAAATCAAGGTCAAAGATGGGAAAGAGATCCAAATCCAAAAATGGAGGTATCACCTGCTGGTTTTGTGGAAAGAGAGGACACACAAAGAAATATTTTTGGTTGAAGGATAAATAAAATCAACATGAAGGTAATGAAGAATCAAAAGATGCAGGTATTGTTGCACAGGATGCTCTCATACTTTCTTTGGATAGTCAGGTAGAATCATGGGTTTTAGATTCTGGTGCTTCTTTTCATGCAACCTCAAATAGAGAATTGTTCCATGAATATGTCCAAGGAGACTTTGGAGATATTTATTTAGGGGATGGTACGCCTTGTCAAATGATTGGCAAAGGGAAAGTGTAGCTGTAATTGCAGACGGGCAACACATGGGTGTTGAAGGAGGTTATGCATGTCCCAGTCTTGAAGCAGAGTTTGGTTTTTTTAGGAAATTTGGGTGATAAGGGATGCATAGTAACCCTCACAGTGAATTCTTAGAAGGTTTCCAAGGGTGTACTTGTTTTAGCAAGAGGTAAGAAAGTAGGTACTCTTTATCTATCTACTTGTATTACTGATTCTACTTCTGGTTTATCTACTTCAGCTATAGATTTGAAGATGTGGCTTAGTAGACTTGGTCACATGAATAAGAAGGGAATGGATGTTCTTGATTCAAAAGGTATGAGTTCAGATTCGGAGGGCATAGATCGAGTTCATTACAGGAAAAGGAAATTTGATGTTTTTGACAAAAACAGGGAAGCCTTGGTGTTTATGGAGGAGATGATAGATAGAGATCAGTCACAGGGGCTGAATAATTCTGAGCAGGGTAGTTTGGATAGGTTTTTGATCCAATATGAGCTCACGGGTAAAGAAGTCAGCACTTACAGGAAAACACAGTTACCGACATCGGTCACATGGAACTGACGTTGATTAGGAAGGTACCGACATCGGTCATGTGCAGACCAGTAGAGTCAGTAGTGTCGGGTAGGTGGAACCGATGTTGGTCAGGTAGGAACTAATGTTGGCAGACAGGTCAGTTGCATGGAATTGACTCGGTCGGGTGCAAACTGAGAGATGGTTGAGATCGCTCACTGGAACAGATGTTGGGCAAATAGCAAGCTATCAAGGAGTCTCAAACGCCCATATGGAGGACTGAAAGGGTAAGTGGACCTCATATTCATTGTTCACCTTCTTTTACTTGTTGCTTATTGATGGTTAAGAACCAGGAAGATGTGAAGAGGCAATGCAAGTAGAATCTAGGAAACAGTGGGAGTATGGAATGAATTCTTCAGAAGAGAACCAAGTGGGAGATTTGGTAGAGTTTCCAGCTGAGATAAAAGCACTGATAAATGAATGGATTCCCAGGTTAGAGAAGAGAGTGGATGGACACGTGAGACAGAAGGCCAAGGTATATGGTCTTGAGCAGGCTGCAGGGCAATGGAGGTTTGACAGGGACATGACTAAGCATGGCTTTAGTCAAGGTCAATGTGACCATTGTGTTTTCTTTTACCAGGTTGGATAATATTAGCTACATTATCCTATTACTGTAGTGTGTATGTTTGTTTTAGGGTTACACATGCAGAGAGTTGTTGAGCTAAAGGTAAAGTTAGTTCAGATGGGTGTCATGAAGAATCTGGGAGCAGCAAGATTCTTTGGCATAAGTATGTCTAGAGACAGGAGATATCACAGGTTGATGTTGTCTCAGGATGATTATGTGAATAAGGCAGTGGTGAGGTTCAAGATGCAGGATGTAGAACAGGTTAGCACACCTATGGATGGACAGTTCACAGAACAGTGTCCCAATTCACATGATGAGGTTAAGTACATGGTATGTACTAGACCTGAGTTTTCCCAAGCAGTGAGAGTTGTCAGAAAGTTTGGAACCAATTCAGGAAAGAAGGAGTACTGGAGAGCAGTTTAGTGGATTCTCAGGTATTTGAGAGGGACCAGTAGCAGGTATTTATGCAGGGTCAAGCACTTCTCTACATGGTATGTAGGTTCGGATGTGGCAGGTTACTTGGATGACAGGTGTAGCATCACAGGATATGTGGTGGTTGGTCTTCAAGATTGAATTTGAAGATGGAGGTGCCTAAGATGATTAGTGGATGTTGATGTACAGGTGTAGCTATTTATCTCCAAGTGGGAGATTGTTAAGTTGTGGAGCTAAAAGCTTCACCAGGATGCTAATCAGGAGGTTGCTGAGTTCAACCAGTAACCAGCATTGGCAGTATTGCCGACGTCGATTAGGCAGAGACTAGGGATTGGTCGATGTTGGTCAAGAGCAGACCGATAGTAACTGACGTCGGTCACTTGTGCGTGTGCATGCATTTCTAGAATGCGTTTCCAGAATTAGACTCGTCTAATTTTAAGAGGTCTGAGAGTGTTTACATGTTGAAGACTAATTTAAGTCTTGAGTCTATGTTTCTAATTATTGTAATTATAAGTCTAATTTTTATATGCTTGGGATCCTATTTAAGAGACCCATGAGGCATGTATTGTAATTAAGGCAAGTAAAGCATTGAAGCAAAAAAGCAAGGTCAAAAGAGATCTGCAAGGTGCAAGGTCAAGGAGATCAGTTGAAGCTATCAAGGAGGGGATAACAACTCAGGTTGTTGAGTTAGTTGTGGTTGAGAAAGAGAGAGATAACTCTTGAGTGGAATACTATACACCCAAGAGTTGTGAGGAGGAGAGGAAGATTTCTTTATTGTATTCAAGAAGAGTGTTAATATAGATAGTATTGTTTCTCATATTCTTTGTTGTTTCAAGTTTCTAGTTACTTAATCATTTTGGTTCAATTCCGTGTTTAATTGCTTATAGAAAAGTAATCAATTGTGCTTCTTAGATCCTGACACAAACTAACCCCATCTTCAATGTCCAAGTGTTCTATGATGATCCATTAGCAATGATGTATAGATTTCAACTCCATTTTTAATAGCTTTTGCTCTATTTTTGTGTGCTATCATTCAACTTATTTAGTAGTTTTATTTCATATTTTCATAATTTCAAATTTTAAAACATTCTGGCACAATATATCTACAACCATTTTCATAAGTGCACACCTAGATTAAACTTTAGAGATATTTTTTGAGTTCATGTGCACTATAGTGTTCTACCCATCTATAGTATAAGGTTCACCCTTTTCATAGATTTAAAGGGTGTCTCAAATAATTTTTCATCTATATGGGTGTAAAAAATAAATCACATGCATCAATGTGTTATCGTCTAGAATTTTATTCAACATGAATAATTTTTTGTTGTTGATATTCTATTGTGCCTAGTCTCTTGTATTCAGTTAGTGCCCTTCACCATCATCTTGCACATGTGGTGACCAATGTGGGTTATTACCATTTTTTGTGTTCTAATGTTGGACACTTATTCCCATAAATAAATATCCATAATTTTGTGTTATTGTTCTTTGTGGGTGCCACTGCCCATTTCTTCCTTCTCACCTTATTATCATATTACTTCATCTTCTTATTTTGTATCCCCTACTTCTCCCTCTATATCTTATAGTCTATAAAATTCCTTTGGCATCACCACTATGGAGTCATCATTTTGTTGTGTGTCAGTTTATTATCCAATGTGGTTAAATTCAATTACAATTTTATATTTTGATCCCTCGACATCATATACCTCTCTATAGGTGCATACGACATTGTCCAAAGAGTTACTTGTAAAACTTTACATCATAGATGTTTGTGCACTTGAATCATCTAGTTTGGGATGGGGTGAAACAATATACTTAGTATGTTATATCTCCATATGTGGATTTGGGAAATATTGAGTTGATGTAGGTGTAGACACTAGATATGAATTATATATCACCTCAATTTTGTATACTTGGAAAATACCTATCATGGATGTACCCTTTAGTTATAAGACCTTCCTACTGCTAAAAGGTTCACGTTCACTATCTCTTTTTGATAAATTAATTATCTCTTAGTTTGAAAAAATTTATTCTTATAACCAAGACTTTTATACTATGTAAAAATGTTCTAAACTTGATCATTATCATTCTCTACCAGTTTTGGACCTGTACCTATTTTTTAGATTCCTAGACACTTGTGTCCTAGCTAGATGCTTACATCGACGTTAGTGTCCCTTTTATAAATAAGGGTTCAGTGCCCAAAATTTAATTAATTTGAAAATTAAATTTATCCTAAATATTTTCCAAAGTGTTTTATGTGATATATTTCCAAAAGGGATTGGTGTATATAAAAGATAAACCCCCATTCATTCCTCACTTAGAAAATACTTGGAACTCACAAGAAAACTTACCAAGAGGATTTAATCAATCATTCAAGTGAGAAAAATTGAATTATTCATCCTTATTTCCATATAATTTATAAGATCAATCCCATTAGGTTTGAAGTTTTTAAGGAGCATCCCATGAGCCATATTTTCTAAATTACAAGATAGGTCACTCTATGTACTTCCTTATCACATGTTCCATATTTATGCACACACAAGCCAACATGTAGGGGAGAAATACATAACTCTATGTCCCTCTTTGGATTATTTATTATTTATGCATCACCCATTGATAAGAGGGTTATTGGGGTAGCTTGACAACGTGTACCTAGTAACCCATTTTTCCATGGTCAATCGAAGGAAGAAAAATCTAGAGATTTGATCATTTTACAAAGAGTGATAGCTCATGCACATGATCTAAAGACATAAAAATAAAGGTGATAGAAAACCAAGAAGGATCTAGTTGGTTGCATCTAAATCTAGTCATTATTGTTATACTTGACACATGTGTCTAAATTAGACACCAACCTCAATGCAACTATCCATAACTGACATAAGCATTTGATGCCAAAAATTATGAAATTATAGAATATGATGACTATTTTAGGATCTTGATCCAATCCACCTTTAGCCTAGCTCATCCTATATCTGAATGTGCATAGTAAACCATCTAAGTAATATTGTTTCCCATATATTTTAATATCAATCAATAGCTATATGTTTTATTTTTGGCATATGTCAGGATTTAAATTTAGAATACTATTTATTTATGTTTAAAAATTCATTGACCTATTATAGATATGTTAATCACCCTTATGTTTAATCATTTATATATTCATAACCCTAGATGAACCTATACAACTAAATTTAGGGTTAAAAATTTGGTGAACCCAACCCTAGTATTGACCTAAGGTTTTCTATTTTTTTTTTAATTGTACAAGCTTGTTTCAATTTATGAGTTTTTCATTTATAATAAATGGAAAATATTAATCAGGAATTTTTTTTTCAATTGGAAGAAAAATAATCATTAGTTACTCATATTAATAATGTCATAATATTAATGGATGCATTTTTGTATTTTATAAGAGATGAAATCAGTAAGCATGTTAAGGCTAAGGCTTCCTCACTTAGTGATGATCAATACTTAGGTAATACTACAATTGATTCTATACCAATAACCCTCCCCTTGGGTACATCATCACTTTGTACTTATAATTGGGTCACAATTTATGTGTTTACGCCATTGTTACCCAAAATAAATCCTACTATTACTACATCTCACATGGGAAACATTAGTACTTCAACCCAATTATTGGTTTCAATGCCTATATCACATTAAACTATGGGTACATCTCCTTTGATGGATTCTCAAAATTGAAACATTAGTGATCAAAATATGCAATATCTTGTCCAAACTATAAAAAAAATTCAAGCTAAGGTTAAAAATATTGAACAAAATTTTATGAAATCACCTTATGATATTATTCACAGGAGGTGTTGCATAATCCTATTTCACCTGAAATATCTTTGCACCCCTTTCCAATTGGTTTTATTGTAACTAAGTTCACATTTTATGATGGAAAGGGTGATCTTGAAAAACATCTTTGATATTTATATGTGTCATGTCTTGGTTCTTCCTCCAATGATAAACTTTTGACTAAACTATTTCTAAGGAGCCTCAAAGACTACGTTTTAAAGTGGTTATATGATTTACTAATCCAATCAATAAAATCATTCAAACCTATTATAGATAAATTTTTGGCACACTTCTCTATCAACATTACTAAAAAGGTTTCCTATGCCCAACTTAAAAAGATCGTACAAGGAACCAATGAACCTATCAATGAATATGTCTTGAGGTAAAAGATAATGTTGGCTAAAATGACAAATCAAATGGTAGATAAATTAATTCAAGACATTTTCAAGAAAATATTTATTTCCCCATTACATGAGCCGATTATTTTCAAAAATTTAAAATCTTTTAATGACTTATGCCATATTTTTCAAGATCATGAAATGAAATTTATTTCATTGAACAAGATTAAGTATGTAGAAAACACATCAACTACATCCAATAACAAATTTACAATCACACCTAGTTATAAGGTACAACCTACAAAACATAAAAATGAAACCAATAATATGGTTAATACAATGTAACAACAACATAATTTAAATTTCTTATCCAATTCACCAAGAAGATAATTATCACACTTACATGTATCTCCAAACTTTGATATTTTCAAAGCTTATGGAGTGTCACCTCATATATTTGCCTCATCCTATAGAGGTTTATATGATTTGACCTCTATCAAAAGGTCATGATGTTAATTCTTAATGTGATTATTGCTAAGGCCCTAGGCATTCTACAAATAGGTGTTTTATCTTGAAGCACAAGATCCAAGCCCTTATCGATGACCAAAAAATTACATTTGATAATCCTCCAAAGAAATCAAGTTCATAACCTGGTGATCACTAGAATCAAAATATATTTAACAATCCTTTGTAAGACCATTCTAAGAAGGAACCAAAATGTAAATGGAGTATGATACACATCCTCCCCCATAACATTATGTACACCCATTAGATGGTATTATTGGTACTTATACACAACATACACCTCCCATGATTCAAATACCTTATATTAATTTTGATGACAATGATATTGTGAAATATGACTTAGATCTTCATTTATTATTCATTGAAGCATACCCTAATCAACATCCTATACATAATGTTAAGATTGATAATGGTGCTAGTGATAATGTTTCCACCATGATATTACTTACACATTTAGGTTAGAAACATGATGATTTACACCCTTTGACCAAAGTGATTGAGCATTCAATGAAATATCACATCAAGTCCTTGGTGAGACCAACTTACCTTTATAGATTGACCCAACACATGGTCATTGCATTCTCATTTATATCATACACAAGAGTATTTTATATGTTATTGGGATGACCTTGGATACATACACTATGTGTCCTACCTTTTATAGTGAATGGGTGTGTTAAATACATTCATGTCAATAAGGTAATTACAGTTTCCAATATAAAATATGAACATCCACTTGAAAAATATAATTTTATACATAGTTAGTTAATTATCAAACCTACTAATAGTAATCCTCTATAAAAGGGTAAGAAACATGCAATCCCATTTCCTAGTTGGCCAATACTTAAGATACCATTGCATCAGATATACACATTAGAATCCATAAAATCCTCATCTACTACTACATAACATATTCAACCATCTAGAGTAACCAAACATGTTCTTATTTATGATATTTCAAAGAAAGCATAGATCACTCAACAATGGGTTACATGAACCCCCATTCCTTCTATTGTTTTCTCATGACTACATAGTCTTATTATACATATAAAATACATCACAAATATTATAGTGATAGATATTACACCTATACATGCTCCTTGATAATACCACCTATTTATTGCACTAGGTTTTGAGTGGGAGATACATATGACCATCCCTTGGATGAGATCATAGGATAATCTTTTCCTTCCAAAAATACCATTTTAAAAAAAAAATCAAAATATAAAAATATTCAAAATTTCCATACCTTATAAGCTCCTTGACATCTATATTACTGGTTCCATGTCGATAAAATATCATATCATTTATTTTTATATACACATATGTTTCATGCATATTTTGAGTTTGATACAAGCATATCAAGCACATGATATATGCACATACCAATGTTGGGCCTTCCTTCTACTCAAGTCATCAGTATATTAGGGGTGTCCACTTATTTAATCATGATACACCCATGTTACATTATTATATGATCATTTCCATTATCATGTTTGGGTTTATATACTTTCACATGCCTTTATCCATATTTATATCTTTCACAACTTGTACTTACTATGCTATGTAGTTAAAATATTTTTCTCACATATATCCTAGGACTAGTATGATATATTTAATTTAGTTTCTTATGATTCTATGATTTCTTTTTTTCACTTCCTTGAGTGTGTTACTTCCTTGCTATTTCCTTGTATTTTATTTCTTGTTAAAGCATTTGAATATGTTCCATTAGTTTTGGCTCATGTGCCTTTATTTACTTATTTTAAATTTTCATATGTCATAGTTGGTTGTATGTTTACATTTTAAACATGTCTTTATATTCTTTATGGATATTTGAACATGCCCCTTGTACGCAATCTCCTTGGACCATTGCCCTTTGTGTTGCTTTTGAATGTTCTTGTGTGTGTGATTGATTACTTGCTGAGATTATGTTGTTACTCTCTAGGCATTTCCATGAACTATATCGTGCATATTAGTGCTTGATGTTATCACATACAATGTACCTCATTGGTATATATAACTAGACATGATACTCATATATGCTACATGATCCATACACAAATTATACAATTATCTTATGCTTTTGAGGTAAGGTAACTAATAGTTTCTACTTTTCCTCACCTTAAAAGGGGGGATATCAATGGGGGTATGTCATAGAGGCATGGCTTCCATATTTTCATAGTTTTAAATTATAGTGGGGGCATGTTATGAAAACATGTTCTCCATAATTACACCAATTCTTAGATTCTCTAGATTCAGTGGGGGTATACCATGGGAACATGTCCTTTACACTTGAAAATTTTCAAATTGCTAAATTTTACACTTATATGATCTAAATACATATTTTTGGTAGCATTCTATACAGTGGTATCAGTATTATACTCAATTTTTAGCTTAAGACATATATGAGGTGCATATACCATGCAAAGAGCACCTTAAATTACAAAATCAAATCAACTTTTAGATTTGAAATACTACTATGGATTGTTATCATAACCCAAGATAGAATTTTATGGAGTTTTATTGATCCAATGTAATCCCATAGTTAGTTAACCTTTTATCAAGGTTGAGGTGATTAAATCATTTAATATTACCTAGTTTAAAAGTTAGACTTGATTAAGTGATATAACTTCACCAGATTTATAGGATGTAGTGATTAAATCATCCAACCTTATAATATATATAATATGAGTTGATTGGATCACTCAAATTCACCAAGTTATAAGCATGATTGGATTGCATGATTGAGATAATGTTAATGGTTGTTTAGTAACTCACCCTTTCACCAAGGTTTGGGGCATGGTGTCCTCTGATATCTATATATATATGTATGCACTTGAAGGTTTCCAAATTATCATAATCTCAGCCACAAATCTTCATAGGCAAACATATCTTCAAATAAATTACCAAAAGAAAATATATTTGCATCGATACAAAAGTGTAGTCCTAACCTTGCTCTCTTTACTTTCAAGAACTTCAAATTATTTCAATTCCATATCATATGCATTGATTATATATTATAACATGATCTTGGTTTCATGTCAATCACCAATAAAACACTCAAGTTGGACTCACATAAAGACAAGGTGTGTTATACACACTAAAGTACACATATATTTTTACTTTAAACTATAAATTTCATTACTCGATTAAATGGGGGGGGATATTATATAGCACCTAAATATTGTATATTTTTTAAATACCTATCATGGTTTTACCTTTCAATTCAAATACCTTCACATTTCCAAAAGGCTTGTGTTCACTATCTCTTTCTACAAAATTTCTTATCTCTTAGTCTAACAAGTATTATTTTGATGACCTTTGGTTTATATACTGTGAAAAATGATCTAAACCTAATCATTATCCTTCTATGCTAGTTTTGGACCTGTACCTATTTTCTATCTTCCTGAACACTTGCATCCCAACTAGATGCCTACATTGATGCAAGTGTCCCTTTTCTAAGTGTCCAATTCCCAAAATTCATCTAATTAAAAAATAAAATGTATCCTAAAGGTTATCCTATGTGTTTTCAAGTGAGATATTATTAAAAGGGATTGATGCATATACAATATTAACCATCATTCATTCCTTACCTAAAAAATACTAGAAATTCATAAGGAAACTTACTAATAGCATTTAATAAAGCATTAAAGTGAGAAAATTTGCACTATTTGTCCTTATTTCCATATTATTCATAGTATTAGTATCCCCATAGGTCTAAAGTGCTGAAGTGGCATCCCATGAGCCATATTTGTCAAGTTACAAGCTTGGTCACTCTATGTACTTACTTATCATAAATTGCATCCTTATACACACACAAGCTAACATGTAAAGAATAAATACATAAGTCTGAATCCCTCTTTGGAGTATTTTATATGTAGGTAGTGATAATTGATAGAGGGTTCCTTGGTGCAGCTCAACACCATGTGCCCACTAACCCATTTTTCCCATAGTCACTCTAAGGGTGAGGAAGTTAGGGTTTTGATAATTTTAAAAAGAGTGACAACATTTTCATGTAATTTGAAGACATCATAATAAAGATGATATAAAATCCAAAATCCTATAGGTGATCTCATCTAGATCCAATCACTATTTTTTACTAGACACCTGTGTCTAACTCAAACACCAGTGTCAATGTAACTGTCTAGATCTGATGTAACTATCTAAGGCCATAGTGAAAAAATGTAGAATCTAATGATTGTTCCAAGATCCTAATCCATTCCACTTCCATCATGTTTTATCTCAAATCTACATGTGCATAATAAACTAGTTATGTTGTTTCCCATTTATTATGATATCAATCAATAGTTTTATTTTCTATTTTTGGTATATCTCAATATTTAAATTTATAAAACTATTTATATGATTTTACAAATCAATTGGTTATTATAAATATATTTATCACCCTTTTATTTAATAATTTATATATTATTAACCCTAGATTTCCTTACACATCTAAATTTAAGGTTAACCAGTTGGTGTAGACTATCATGGTAAGGTGGATTGCCTTCAAAGGGATGGAATTGATTAATTATGAAAAATTAGAGTTGGTTATGGTAATTTAGATGGTGTATATGGATGTGATTTGGGTTGCCTAGGTGATAATATTTATGTAGTTTCCTATTGTTGCAACCCATCTTTAGGCATGACCTATCATCTCTTAAAAATTGGCACATTGTCTTCATCTGACATTTTGTGCTTTATGTCCTCCACTTCTAGATATTCTTTTGTGGTGCAGTTATGAACTTGAATCTTTTTGGATGCCATGTTGGATGATGCACTAGTGTGTGGTTGGCATTATATTAAAATTCTATGTTTCCTTGGGATGTGGGGAACCTCTGCATCTATTCCTTTATTTGTTACTAGTTCAGATAGAGGGTTTCCTTATGTAGTCACTTATTATTACTCCTTTTATTTCACTTATTATCTTAGAAAACACCATTTTTCTTCTTGGGATTTAAATCATATGAATTCTTGCATAAAAAATTCCCACTTGTTTAATTATTTGGGGATCAATTATTAACAAGTCATTATTTGGTTTACTCTCATCATCTATCAATTTATTACTAGAATATCTAAGTAGTTATCTCAGAGTTAGTATATCACTATCAATTTGTACAATATTCACATTTTCCTTCACTATGTCTAGTATTATTTGTACAATGATTTCAAAGTAACACATAAAGAATTCATATGGTAACTTGAGCCACCCAAATATATTTTGATTATCGATGCAAACCTTAGCAATCAAATGGGGCCTCATCATGGTAAACGTTGCATAGTCCTTGTATGCTTCCAACAATGTCCTTGGGATGCACCATTCATTACTGAAATCTACTATCATATTCTCAACCCACATTTCCATTATAATTCTATATTTTTTGTTGGAGGTGTCAAGCCAAAGATGGTGATGATATCACTTTGTATGTGACATATCCCAAATTTATATGTCCAATCTTGTCCACCATGGTTGTTCAAAATGTTGATTTCATCAATAACAAAGAGGATTAAATTTCCTACCCACCAAAATGTATCACTAGTCTTACATGCACATTTTTACCCTAAATTATTTCTTCAAAAATATAATTTGAAATGTTGAAATAGGAATTATCTACTTCCATCTAGTGTGAAACATATAAATATGGCTTGTTAATATTATCCTAGATACCATCTCCTTAAAGTTTTGAGCAGAATGGGTGGGATTTCATCCTCATTTCCCAATTATAGATTTTTTATAGGTAATGTATATTTATTTTTTGTATAGTTCAACATATTGGCCACTCTCTACACTTCTTAGTTTTTTTTCAATAAAAATTTGATGTCTTCACTTCAGCAAGGTAAACCTGTGGACTTACTTATGTGATCTGGAAAAAACTTTAAGTGTTGCCTAAAAAAATAGAACATGCCCTTATGGATGCCCAAAAGTATAAACCTCATCAATATCTACATATTTCCAATGTATGTTATTTCAAACAATTGTAAAACACCAATTTTATCCAATGTTATCTTAACACTTGCATTGCACTATACCATTACATATGTGTTTACCTAATCATTCGTTACTATGTCATATTTAATTAGGTTAGTTTCATTCTCACTCATGTGATTTTTATAGCCATCCACATTGCATTCTTGTAACTTGTATTCCCAATCTTCACCATGAAAACAAGCCTTGAGGTACTACATTTATGAGAACTATACTTCCTCTTGTACTTATTTGATAAAATACATGCTAGCTAGTGCCAGTTATGCAAGTTTTTTGTGCTTATTTCTAGTTGATTCCATATCATATGTGCCCTTATTTAATGGCATTCTTGTACAAAAGTTTTTATGGCATACCCTTCATTTATTAATTCTTCCAAAACCCATAATTTAAAAGTGTTGGTGGACTCCTTAAATAATAACATTAGATTTCTTCCCCGGCTTTAAGATTTGTGGCACATTAATGGCATATTATCAAACCAAAAACCATAATTTTATTTAATTCCTCCTTTTCCTCATGTTATTCACTTAAATTATTCTTGCAAACACATGACAAATCTTGTTAGTTATGAATTGTGGTCCCTAATACCTTAATTTTCATAAACACAATATGAATTTGCTTACCCTAGTCACATTGTTTACTTTGTGATTTTTGTATCTAAATTTATTCGATAATGAAAAGTGGTGAAAATGGCTTATGATGATTAATTTATAATGTATATATTTTCTTAAATTATGTAGTAGTTCAAGTCATACTATTAGATAAATGTTATTATTTCTTCAATACCTTTACATTAAGTACTAGTGATGTCATCCTTTGAGTGACTTCCATTTAGGTGTGACCTATGCCTTTTTCCTCATCTTTGCATCTTTAGGTGTGACATTCATTCATTTTTAATTTCATGCTCCTTCCACCCACAAGTCTCACGTATTTGGATGATTGGTCAAATGTTCATGTGTATCTATTAGTATTCATTTTTGTTCATCCCTTTAATGCTTTTTTTAGCCTTAATTCAACCTATCCCACACAAAATATTCACCTAGTCCTACATCACATCATTTTTATTAACCAATGGGTGTGTCTATATGGTCCTATAGAGATTCTCTTCCTTCCATTTATCTATATAGGCACTACTAGTACCTTTGTATATCCCAATTCACCTTTTGAAATGTATGCATGAACCATAAATATTATGAATATTGAGATATAATGATCTATTTTATTTTTCATTGAATCATATCTTACCTATGAAAATCAAGGTAGCTCAAAATAATACATGAACAAAAATGTCATTTTTTAAAACATGTATTTTTTATAGAAAAAATTGAGAGAGATAAGTTTTACAACTAGAATGGCACAACAATACCTTCTTAGAAAAAATTAGATGTCTGACATAAATATTTCCATGAAATTCTTAGCTCAACTCATCTGACTATCTTTAATAATTCTTATAAAAATGAAAACAAAACACTATGGAATACACTTTATTTTTAGAAGCTCATTTATAAATTAAGTCCTTACATTTAAAAAAATGTAAAAAAAATAAAGTTTCTTCTTCTTAACCATAAAAATCATTTTTTTAAATAAACAAAATACTTCCTTCTCAAATCTATACATCTTCATCGACTAATATCACCTCCTTCATTTCTTCCTCATAACCTTAGTTTTTTACAAGTTCTAGTACCATAATAGAATGTTCATAGTTAGAAAATATACAATATATTTAATGGAAAAAAGTTTACATAATGAAAATTGCTTATCATTTTATTAATTACGTACAAACATAAATAATCTTTAAAATGTTTATGCAAACTTGAAAGGAGTTAAAAAATCACTTTGGGTGGCATGTTAGGTCAATTGGAAAGTAGGCATAGGAGGTTTTGAATGTAACTACGTTATGAGGGGAAAACATTTTGGGAATAAATTTCCATTGTCGATATATAAAAAAGGTGTTTTGAACAAAACACTTTTAAACAAAATATTTTCAAAAGAAATCCTTTAAATAATGACATGGTGGTTTCGAAAAAAACCCTTCCTTTAAAAATGGTTTCGTTAAAAACCCATTTGATGTCATTTGTGTCATTTCTAAGTGATTTTCTAGTGGGACGCCACTCTAACTAAAAAAGAAAAATAGTCCATTCAATACTAACAAACCAAAAGATTTACCAAGTCTAATCACATGTCTTACATATGGTATAATGGGGTGTTATCTATAGATGTCAAAAATCTTCTCCTGTCTCATTTAACCTTAATGTATTTGAACTAAAATAAAATCATTAGCATTGTTAACTATTTGTCTTCATATTAAAGGCTTTTAAAAATATATCTCGCATTATTAAGAATTAATCTCATGATAAATATCAATAAATGATTATTCACAATCCCTTACCATAAGATATATAATGATTAAATTAAAGAGGATTAATTTTGGAATGTGAATCTCTTATATTAACTATAATTATATATATCTAACATTAGTATTAGAGTCAAATTTCTCCACTCCAATTTTAGATGTTAAAGAGTAATTGAATGTTAAAAGGTATCAAACAAATTAAACAATACCACTCAAACCCTTAGAATCATGATGGAGCTCTATCATATACTTAAAAAGTCATGTGAATTCAAATAAATTTATTAGAGATATGTATGTTTGTGAAGATGATTAAGTCTTTACCTCCCTATAATTTGAAAAATAAGGAGAGAAGAAAATGAACCTCCAAAATACTATTATGCAATTGAGATAGATGTGTGACAGTAAAGCTTCAACATCGTAATATTTTAGTAAGCCATGGCTTACTCCACTAAAAAGGTAGATTACTATATATATATCATGGCTTTACCTTTTCCACTAAAAAGGAAGATGAAGTCGCTAAGAGAGGGTTGAGTGTTGCGTAATAGGCGAGAGAGTGAGAGTTAGCTTTCCTCTGAGCGTATGACTCCACTTGGCTGGTCCGTATCCACAATTAACAGAGGCAAACGGAAGGAGACTCCAAAAATTTTGCAAAACATTCGAGGAATTCCAGGAATTGTAGCTTTCACCACGCTTAGCGGGGGAATAACAGAGAGGTAACATCACAGTAATCGCTCTCAAGTTTGATTATTCTGAGCACTGTGCATTTGGTTTTTCTTTATTAGTAGGGAAATTGTAGTGAATGAAATACAAAAGGTAAAACACAATAATCAATTTATATTTATGGATTCATATCATCATTTGGGTATCTCGTTTGTTAATTACTAAGAATACCCAAGAAATGTAAAGACACAGAAACAAAGAAAAAGAAAGGTCTAGGGTATTTCTTGGATGAACATGAGCGCCCATCGGTTTATTACAGTTCCATTTCAATCATTTGTCCTTTCTTTCTTCAATTTGTTCAGCTTGGCGGATGGATGGGCTGATGGCTGATCAAAATCTTGTTTCTTGCTGTGTTGATTCATCTGTGGTAACTTTCTTGTTAGGATTTGAGAGTTTGTTAAGCTTGAGGCATTGCTTCCCCTAATATGACAGCGCTGAGGATAAATGACAGCGGCCAGGGATCTCCTTTTTCGAATGAGTATGACAAATCAGTGAATGGAAAAGGCGACGATGATCCAGGATTTTATTTTAATCAAATTGAGAAAGCGGCAACAGGTGAAGGGGGATGCGGTATTCATGTGCGAGCAGCTGTAGAGGGAGTTAAGTCGGGAGATCCTGAAAGACAGTTTCCAGCTCTTCTTCAGCTCCCAAAATTGTACGATTTTAAAGACGATGGCACCAACGCAGAAATTGTGCCTGGGCTGGTTAATTGTTTGGCAAAGGATGATTTTCCTGACCTTCAGTATGTGGCGGCTCGGTTATTATGCTATCTGGCTAAAGATAATGTTTCTGTTTTGATTGAAAATGATGCAGTGCCTGAGTTTCAACACCTTTTGTGTTCTGGGAACGAAGCAGTGCAGAGGCAGGCACTTCTGGCCGTAGCCAGTCTTACAGGCTACAGTCTCCTATCCCATGATGACAGGGCTATCCATGACGGAACTATCAAGAATCTGCTGCCTTTCTTCCGCCGCCCGAAAGCTCCGTTTGAGCTCTTCGCTATTGCCCTGAAAACAATGATATGCATCATACGTTGCAAACCGATCGTGAAGACAATTTTTTATGCCCTTCCAGCGTTGAAGGAGTTTCTTGAGATGGGGGAATATTATCCAGTACAGAAGCTTGCTTGCGAGGCGGTTTTATATTTTTCTGAAGTACGCGAGGGTGTTGAGGAGATCATTGAAGCCAAGATTTGTCCAAGGCTTGTGGACCTCCTTTTTAATGGTTCTCCAGATATATTGCTGCTTGTCATGGAAACTATTGCCAATATTGCACGGTATGGGCATTACAGGGAAGTTATCAACGATAAAGCGCTTTCTTGCATCCTGGAAATTCTTTCAAGTCATGATGACACAATCAAATTGAGAATGTTTCAGAACGAGGCTTGCAACATAATCACCAGTATTACAGATGGCACCCATCTTGGCATTGAGCTTCTAATTAAGGCAGATCTGATTCCTCCATTTATGGGCTTCCTCGTTGCAGAGGTAGAAAATAGTTTATTAAAGGAAGACGCAGCATTCGGTATTTCTGCAGCAATTTCGAACGGAACGGAGGAGCAGGTGGAATATTTTGTGGATGTTGGTTGCATAACCTTTCTTTGTAATCTGATTACGCCTCAGGACGTCAGCCTTACGGCGGCTTGCCTTCGAGGACTGGAGAGGATGTTGACGCTCACCATTGGCAACAATAAATACAGACATGTTTTAACAGATACAGATATAGTGCTCAACATTTCTAAATTGAATAAATTTGAAGGTGGTAAATTTCATCACATTTTTACCCAAGGAAAGAGGATTATAAATTGTATTTGTTTTGCACTTGATGAGGGTAACCATTGTTTTCCATCTCGTGCCAAGAAGCCTCGCAATAATCTGTGAAATTGGGGAACAGTGAGATTTTATGTAATCTGAGATTTAAACTTGCTAACACTGCACTTTCTTGTATTGCTGGAGAATTGTTACTTTATAAGTTCAACATTTAAGACTTGTCAAGGCACAACATATATGAATTCAACTGAAATAAATTTTTAATAACTGGAAGCGAAAGGCATTGTAGTTTGGTAATATGAGCACACAAAATGGAATAATGTTAATACTTAGTCTATTGCAATATAGAAATATTATGCAAGAAATAATGCAATAAGAAAATTACAATCTTAATGAAAAATAAATTTTAAGTTCTCTATAATAAAATATATTTTATATTGGTTTTTGAAAGTATTTATTTATATTGAATTTAAATTTTGTTTAAAACATTTTGTTTATGTATTTTGAATTTAATTTATTTATGAATTGTTTTATTAATTATTAAATCAAATTTATATGTAGAGGTTACAATTTTTTATATATATTTACATTATTATGTATATTGAAATCTTTCAAAGAGCATGTTAATATGATATAGAAAGTAGATTGAGAGCTCAAAACTGTAGTTCATTGCAATTTTGCAATATGACATGTTTATTTATTTATTTTTATTACATATTCATGATAAAAGGCATACACATGTTTCTCATATTTATTTAAGTAGTATGAAAATACAGTGTTTCATTATATAAAATTAGTTAAAGGATTTATTATATTGATAAGTGTTCACCTATTATGAGACATATATTATGTATTTGATCGATAGTCTCCATTGGAAGTTTGAGGATGAATATAATTAGGTTTACTTCTTACCAATGCATGTTGATTGACCTGCGCCATAAGGTCGGAGGTCTGTCGATTGTGATGTGTTGGCCTACTAACGACTAGGTGACATATATGGAATAGTGAGTGGTTAATAAATCCAAGCGATGGTGTGTGTACATTTTTCCATGTGGGCAAGTATTTTCTAGAAATATTGATCTATTGTGTTCAATGGCATAAAACTCTTTTGTGTTATAGTTTAATGCATATATAAAAAATTATAGATTTGTTTGATATGTTATTAAGTCAAATTAATGATGTTATTAATGACATCTTCAAAAAATCTATTCTATATATATTGGCTCATAATTTATGAGAGAAATTTTGACAATTGATTTTGATACCTCAATGTGCATAAGCTAGAAATTGGGTATGTAGTCATTGTGAAGTGAGTTAAGCTCAAATCCATGTCTTTGCATGAATGCAACTAGCACTTTTTTTTTCATAGTTTTGTTGTTGACAATGATGTCAAATTTTTTTAATCAATATGTTTCTTTATATCATAAATTTTTGTACAAGCCTATAAGGTCATGATTTTGTTCTTGTTAAAGCCATATTTTATGACTAAAAGGTGTTCATGACTAGTGTTGATCAAGCTAATATTTTTCTTCTGAATAACAAAAACAAATAGTTTCTTGTAAATAAATATCTATGAATTATTTTTTTATCTTCTTAGGATCTAAGGTTTGAAATATTGTGTTTTTTTTATAGCTTGACGCATATAGATTAGAGACTAGGAATACATTCACTGTGAATATAATTAAGCTCAAATAAGTGTTTATGTGAGTGTAATTAACATATTTGTTTTTCTTAAGTTTTGTTGTTGACTATGACATTCAACCATGCACTCAATATTTGCGGTCCAAATGGGAAAAATTGTGTATTTTTATAGAAGAAAAAATAATAATATAATGCTACCATATAAAAAAACGCACATGTTACACAATAGAATTATATTTTATGTCATCTAAACTAAGATGTAATGAAGGCCATGTTTAACCCTAAATTGGATATAGATCCTATTTGTATAGATAGGGTTAAGAATATAGATATAAATAAGCACAAGCGTGATAAATAGATCTATAGCAAGCTAATTAATCATAAAATTTTAGATAGGACACATACTAAATTTATTATACTGATATAAGATAAAAATGGAAAGTACAATTATACTAGATATGGAAATGACAAATAAATAAGATACTTAGTTGGTTTTATGCCAATGCAGATCTGTATCTAGAATAGGCAAAAAATAGACTAGAAGATTGTTATGGAACAATCACCAAATTTTGGATTAAGTGCCTCTGTAGTCTTAGAAACTTATATTAGTCTAGGATAGTTATTTTGATGTTAGTGTCTAGGTCAAACATA
The DNA here is from genome assembly GCA_037957365.1 of Torreya grandis. Lineage (NCBI taxonomy): Eukaryota > Viridiplantae > Streptophyta > Pinopsida > Cupressales > Taxaceae > Torreya > Torreya grandis. The sequence continues at coordinate 328,314 of JARHVA010004783.1, forward strand.
CGTGTCCAGTATAGAATAACTATTGAAACATGATGTGACCACCTAGATGCTTCTAGGTTTGTTATTTCCCTCACTCTGGTCTTCAAATTTAGGTTATGGATTGTTACTCTTAATCAAATATCAAAACCTCAATTCTTCATATTCATATTGGGTATGGAAAAAAATGGATTAGTAGACACACTATGTAGAGTTGCCCTAAAGACCTCTCTATCAATGAGCATTGACTACATATCCACTACTCAAAAAAGAGCCTCATACTTATATATCTCTCCCCTACATGTTGGATTATGTGTGAATCATGCAATATGTGATAAACAAGTATAATTATGACCTAGCTTGTAACTTAGAAAAAATAGTTCTTGGGTTACTCCTTTAATACTTTAGACCTATAGATGTGTTGTCCCTATGGTTTATATGGAAATATGATAAAATAGGGAAGCATTGCTCACTTGAGTGCTTGATTGAATGCTTTTGTTAAATTACATGGTGAATAGGTAATAAGTTTTCTAGGTGAGGAATGAATGAGGGTTGATCTTATATTTATAGCAATCCCTTTAAATAATATCTCACATTAAATCACTTTAAAAAACTATTAAGATACATTTTATTTGAAAATTAGATGACTTTATGGCATTGAACACTTCTGTTGGAGTAGGATACCTATAGCAATGTAGGTTTTTGTCTAGGATGTAAATGCCTAGAGAGTAAAAAAATAGGTACAAACTTAGAACTTATAGAGGCATAAGATAAGTAGGTTTAATCATTATGGGAAAGACATAAGGCCTAGGTCATCAACATAAGATAGGTCAAACTAATAGATAGGCCAAGGGGCATAAGAGAGAGTAGATGCGACACTTGTAGAAGCAAAAAAGGTCTAGAACTAAGAGGAACAACCAAGATCTAATTTTGCCAAGTGTATAATCTCTGAGGTGCTATATAATTCATAAATAGCATATACATTGCCCCCCTCCTTTAATTTATAAATTAAATTACTGGTTTAAAGGAAAAGGAATGTGTATTTGGCTGTGTATAACACATCTTATCTTTGCTTAAGTCCAAATTGAGTGTTTTGTTGGTGACTGACGTAAAACCAAGAATATGTTATAGTATATGATCAGTACATATAATTTAAAATTTAAAGTATTGAAATGATTTAAATTGAAAGAGATCAAAGTTTAATAATGCACTTGTGTATCGATACAACCATCTTACCTTTTGGAAATTTCATTTGAAATATGTATCATTATGCATCATTGAAACTAAGATTAGAAATATATATATATATATATATATATATATATATATATATATATATATATATATATATATATATATATATATATATATATATCCAAGGAGATAGAGATAGATATAGTAGGTCACATGACCTCAACCTTGGAGAAAATATGAATTACCACCTAACAGTTGAGATTAGCTCAACCATGCAACCTAATCATACTTATAACTTGGTGAGTGTGAGTGAACCATGTCAACTCACATTATCAAAGTGGTGAGGTTGGATGATATAATTAAGTACAACTTAAAAACTTGTTAAGATTTAGTTATTTAATCATCTCAACCATACCAAAAAGTGAATCAACTATTATAGTAGATTGTATCAATATAGTTAATAAAATTCCAACCTGGTGGGTGGTGACAGTCCTTAAAAGTGTTTGGAATCTAAAACTGATTTGTAATTTTTAATATTAGGTGCACATTACATAGCATATACACCTTAAGTATGTCTTAAGATGAAACTTTGAATGTGTGGAAACCATGTCTCTATGACATGCCCCTGCTGAATCTAAAATTATGAATGTGTGGAAGCCATGTCTCTATGGCATGCCCCAACTAAATCTGAAATTTTGAATGTGTGGCAGCCATGTCTCTATGACATGCCCCCACTAAATCTAAAATTGTGAATGTGTAGAAGTAATGTCTCTATGACATGCCCCGACTGATATGCCCCCCTTTGATATGAGGGAAGATAGAAATTAGTGGTTACCTCACCTCAAAGGGATAAGATAACCATATAAATATGAATGAACCATGTAGCATATAAGGGAACATGTCTAGGTAAATCTATCAATGAATCACATAAAATGTGATCACGATAAGGTCTAAGATGCATGATAAATATCCTAGAAATTATTAGATATTAATAGTACAAGCTCAAGAAGTAATCAATCACACACACAAGAGCACTCAGAATTAAATCAACAATCAATGATCTAAGGAGATCGAAAATAAGGGGCATGTTTAAATGTCATACAATATAAGGCACATGACTTAGTCAAATATCCATAAAAGAAAGAATCACATATTCAAATGTAAAAGGAATAAGTAATGACATATTTAAATGTCAAAAAGGCAAACAAAGGCATGGAAGCCACAAACAATGGAGCATATTCAAATGCTCAACAAACAAGACAATAGCAAGGCAAGACACTCAAGGAAGTACATAAATGAAAACATAATAAACTAGTATAAACATATCATGGTAGCTAATGGGTCAAATGTGTTAGCAAAAAAATTCAAGTACATAGTGTATCAAGTACACTAAAATTTATAATCATGGATAAAGACATGTGTATGTACATATGTGAACTCAAACATGACAATGTAAAGAGACCATAGAATGATATAACCTGGATTTATTATGATCAAATAAGGTGGATTCCCCTAATATCTTGGTGACATGAAAAGAGGGAAGGCCCAACATCCATAAGTGCACATATCAAGTATCTTTGTATGCTTGTATCACACTCAAATAGAAGTGTGAAACACATGTGTATGTATAAGTAACTGATATGCTATCCATCAACATGAAACTAACACATACATGCCATGGAGCCAATAGAATATGTAGATGCCAAAAATATTTTTATATTTTTGAATGTTTTTTTATTTTTTTGGTTTTTTGAGATATGTGAAGAGACTACCCTATGATCACATCTAAAGGATTATCATATATATCTCCCCACTTTTAAATTGGTGTAGTAAATTTGTGACACTATTGAGGAGCATGTATAGGTGCAATATTTGTTACTTTAGTATCTGGTATGCTTTGCATATGTATAATGGGACTCTGTGGTCATGAAGAAATGGTAGGAGTAATAGTAGGGGTTCATTAAACCCATATTTAAGTGTTCTATTTTTTTTGGAGTAAAAATAATAGGAACATATGTAAGTGCTTTGGATATCTTAATGTGATGTGTAGTAGATGAGGATTTCATGGAACCCATTATGGATCTCTAATGTAATGGTCTCTCAAGTACTAACTACCTAGTAAAGGGGATTTCTTGTTTCTTACCCTTTATGGTGGATTATCATTAGTAGGATTGGTAATTAACTGCATGGGTATAAATTTTATATTGATTAAGAGGATGCTCATATGGAACTCTATAAATTGTTAGGTTATGGAGCTAAAAGCTTCAATTTGTTGCAGACAAAGAAAAGGAGGTTGCTAAAGACCCAGAAGAACAGGCGTCGACAGCATGACCGACGTCGGTCATGACCAGTGCAGAAGGCAATCAGCGACAGCAGGAAGTCGGCCGACGTCGGCAGCACCAGGCAAGTAGGGACCGGCGTCGGTCGCCTGTGTGTTCTAGAACTGTTCGTTGCACGAACAGTTAGTTTAGTGAACGGATTGTTTGCATGTTAAAGGCTATTGCGAGTCTTGAGCTACGTGTCTATTATTAGTAAAATAGAAGTCTAAGTTATTGTTTAAGTCTGGGATCTATTTATAGACCCATTGGCATGTATTGTAAAGTGTGCTAGTGAAGAGAACAATGTGTGTGTTCCTCCTAGTTCCATGTATGAGCTAGAAAGGAAGGCAAGGAAGATCCTTCCATGGTGAGTATGGTCTATTGAATTTTAGGTTGCAAGTTCATGGGAGATCAACTTGAAGTACTATAGAGTGCTTGGTGTACTAGCAGGGTTATTACTGACTGGTTGGAGAGGTGAACACCAATTCTATGTGTGAGTTGGTTGTTGGGACCATTTTTTTGGTAGGAGAGTGTTTTAAAGAAGAATTACTATACACTTGAGGTGTGGGAAGCCTCTGTAAGGTGGAAGAGTGTGGCGGCTCTTTATTGTATTCTTTTTTGTACAAGTATTAATATATAAGAGTGTATGTTGTCTCTCATATTTTGTGCTATTGGTGAATTCTAGTTACTTGTATTTCTGCATGTTTAATTGCTTAAGTTTGGTAATCATATTGTGCTCTTTTTGAGGAGAAAGATCCTAACAATTGGTACCAGAGCATGTTTGTTTTTCTAGGGGTACCTGACAAGTGGTATCAGAGCCTTGGTTGTAGGTTCAGAGCTTGATACCAACAAGTGGTATCAGAGCTTTTGGTTGGGATACTAGCAGGTTGGATTATATCTGGTTAGTGTGTTTTGATTACAGGTTACTCACAAGAATTTCTATGTGAGTGGGAGTAGAGCAATGGCAGAAGACTGTAGACTACGAATGGAGAAGTTTAATAGTAGGAGGTCCAAGTTCAGGTATGGCAGAATAACTTGCTGGAGATATGGAAAGAAAGAGCAAAGAAAAGAAGATTGTTGGTTGGTAGCAGATTAGCATGAAGGACATGAAGAAGAAGCAGATGTTGCAGAGTTCGTTGCACGGGATGCTCTAGTATGTTCTTTGGATAAAGTAGAATCTAGGGTTTTAGATTATGGTGCCTCTTTTCATGCATCCCCAAATATGGTATTTTTTCATGAGTATGTCCAGGGAGACTTTGGAGAAATTTGTTTAGGGGATGGAAAGCCTTGTCAAATGGTTGGCAAAGAAAAAGTAAAGCTGAAATTGCAAACAGGTAACACAGGGGTGTTAGAAGAGGTCATGCAGGTCCCAGTCTTGGAGATGCGACTAATTATTTCAGGAAAGTTGGGTGATGAGAGATGCACAAGAACTCTCACAGTGGATGCACTTAAATTAGTAGGTGGTAAGAAAGTAGGTACTCTTTATCTACTTGCTTATATTACTAATTCTTATTCTGTTGTGAAGACGTGGCTTTGTAGGCTTGGTCACATGAGTAAGAAGGAGATGCATGTTCTTGAGCCAAAGGGTATAGATCGAGATTTCTATATGCAGAAGAAGAAGGTAATGTTTCTTGAGGAATCTGATGTTCGTGACAAGAACAGGAAAGCCTTGGTTTTTAAGGAGAAGATGACAGACAGGTATCAGTCACAAGGGCTGAGGAATTTTGAGTAGAGCAAGGGTGATTTGGATAAGGGTTTGATCCAAAAGGAGCTCGCGGGTAGAAGTCAGTTCTCACAAGCAAAACACAGAGACTGACATCGACAGGAAAACTGATGTCGGCGTCCAGACAGGAACCGACATTGGCTATGTGCAGACCGATGTCAGTGACTAAGGGCAGATAAACACCAGTGTCGATCAGGGGAGAACTGACGTCGGTGATGAGGTAGTCGCAGGGAACCGACATCAGTCAGGTGCAGACTGGAATGTGACCGGCATCGGTCATTGAGATGAATTTTGGGTGGACAGCAAGCTGTCAAGGAGTCTCAAGCGACCATATGAAGGACTTAAAGGGTAGGTAAGCCTCAAATTCATCATTTCCCTTCTTTACACTACTTGTTGCTCACTGATGGTAAAGAACCAGGAAGTTATTGAAGGAGCAAAATAAGTAGATCCAGGAAATAGTGGAAGCTTGGCATGGATGAGGATGTGATTCCTTGGAGAAGAACCAAACAGGGATTTGTTGGTAGAGTTGCTAGCTGGAAGTAAGCACTGAGAGACGAATGGATGTTCAGGATGAAGAAGAGCGGAAATGGATACGTGAGATGGAAGATCAGGGTATATGGTCTTGAGTGAGCTGCAGGGCAATGGAGGTTTGATCATTATGTTTTCTCTTTACCAAGTTGGATAATATTAGCTACATTATCCTATTACTGTATGATGTGCTTATTGCAGGGTTACATATACAGGTATTGCTGAACTAAAGGTAAAGCTAGTTCAGGGGTGTGTCATAGAGAATCTGGGAGCAGCAAGATTCTTTGACATGAGTGTGTTCTAGGGACATGGAAGGTCACATGTTGACTTTGTTTCAGGATGATTGTGTGAGACCGGTTAGCACGCTGATGGTTGGACAGTTCATAGAACAGGTGTCTTGATTCACATAATGAGGTTAAGTGCATGGTATGTACTAGCCTGAGTTTTCCCAAGCAGTGGGAGTTGTCAGAAAGTTGGAGCCAATTCGGAAAAGAAGCATTGGAGGGCAGTTCAGTGGATTCTTAGAGGGACCAGCAGCAGGTGCACATGCTATGTAGGTTCAAGTTATTTTCTACATGGGTTTGTAGATGTGGATGTGGCAGGTAATTTGGATGACAAGTTTTGCACTACAGGTTTTGTGGTGGGTAGTCTTCAAGGGTGATCTTGAAGAGGGATACAGAGCCAAGAGAACAAACTAGATGGTGTATAGGTATAGGTACAGTTGCAGCTGTTTATCTCTAAGTGGGAGATTGTTAGGTTGTGGAGCTAAAAGCTTCAACTTGTTGCAGACAAAGAAAAGGAGGTTGCTAAAGACCTAAAAGAACCGGCGTCGACAGCATGATTGATGTCAGTCATGCTGCCGACACCGATTCTTTTGGGTCTTCAACAACCTCCTTTTCTTTGTCTACAACAAGTTAAAGCTTTTAGCTCCACAACCTAACAATCTCCCACTTGAAGATAAACAGCTACAATTGTACCTGTACCTGTACACCATCTTACATATACATATACATACATATATACACACACACATATATATACACACACACACACACACACACACACACATATATATATGTATATACATATGTGTTATATATATATATATATATATATATACACACACACACACACACACACATATGTATATACATATGTGTGTGTGTGTATATATGTGTGTGTATATATGTATATATGTATGTATATGTATATGTATATGTATATGTATATGTATATGTATATATATATGTAAGATGGTGTACAGGTACAAGTACAGTTGCAGCTATTTATCTCCAAGTGGGAGATTGTTAAGTTGTAGAGCTAAAAGCTTCAACTTGTTGCAGACAAAGAAAAAGAGGTTGCTGAAGACCCAGAAGAACTGGCATCGGTAGCATGACCGATGTCGGTCATGACCAGTGCAGAAGGCAACCGGTGACGGCAGGAAGTTGATCGACGTCGGCAGCACTAAGCAAGTAGGGACCGGCGTCGGTCGCCTGTGTGTTCCAGAACTTTTCATTGCACGAACAGTTAGTTTAGTGAACGGATTGTTTGCATGTTAAAGGCTATTGTGAGTCTTGAGCTACGTGCCTATTATTAGTAAAATAGAAATCTAAGTTATTGTTTAATTCTGGGATCTATTTATAGACCCATTGGCATGTATTGTAAAGTGTGCTAGTGAAGAGAACAATGTGTGTGTTCCTCCTAGTTCCATGTATGAGCTAGAAAGGAAGGCAAGGAAGATCCTTCCATGGTGAGTATGGTCTATTGAATTGTAGGTTGCAAGTTCATGGGAGATCAACTTGAAGTATTATAGAGTGCTTGGTGTACTAGCAGGGTTATTACTGACTGGTTGGAGAGGTGAACACCAATTTTGTGTGTGAGTTGGTTGTTGGGACCATTTTTTTGGTAGGAGAGTGTTTTGAAGAAGAATTACTATACACTTGAGGTGTGGGAAGCCTCTGTAAGGTGGAAGAGTGTGGCGGCTCTTTATTATATTCTTTTCTGTACAAGTATTAATATATAAGAGTGTATATTGTCTCTCATATTATGTGCTATTGGTGAATTCTAGTTACTTGTATTTCTGGTATATTTCCACATGTTTAATTGCTTAAGTTTGGTAATCATATTGTGCTCTTTTTGAGGAGAAAGATCCTAACAATTGGTACCAGAGCATGTTTTTTGTTCTAAGGGTACCCAACAATTTGTTACTTTAGTATCTGGTATGCTTTGCATATGTATAATGGGACTCTGTGGTCATGAAGAAATGGTAGGAGTAATAGTAGGGGTTCATTAAACCCATATTTAAGTGTTCTATTTTTTTTGGAGTAAAAATAATAGGAACATATGTAAGTGCTTTGGATATCTTAATGTGATGTGTAGTAGATGAGGATTCCATGGAACCCATTATGGATCTCTAATGTAATGGTCTCTCAAGTACTAACTACCTAGTAAAGGGGATTTCTTGTTTCTTACCCTTTTATGGTGGATTATCATTAGTAGGATTGGTAATTAACTGCATGGGTATAAATTTTATATTGATTAAGAGGATGCTCATATGGAACTCTAAAAAGTATAATTACCTAAGTGGCATGAATGTATTTAACACACCCATGCACTATAGAAGGTACTACTTAAAGATTACGTATCTAAGGTCATCCCAATAACATAGCAAATACACTCATAGAATGTATGATTGAAAAGGTAGTAACCACATGCATGGGACCCACTTGTAAAGGTAAGTAAATTTCACCAAGAACCTACTATGAGGTCTCATGGAATGCTCTCACTAATCTGGTATATGGGTGTAAATCATGATGAGTATAACCCAAGTGTGTAATTAATGCCATGGTACAAAAATTATCACTTGCATAATTATAAATCATAACACTATGTATAATTTTTTTATCAAGATATGTTTGAATGAATAAATAATGAAGATCTGAAGCATCAACCTTAACCTCACTGTCATCAAAGGTAATAGAAGGCCTATGAACCATAAAAAGTATATGTCATGTATAATTACCAATAATCCCATCTAATGGGTACCCATAATGTGATGGAGGAGGATGTGCATTGTATGCCATTTGTACTTTTGGTTCTTTCTTAGAATGGTCTTACAAAGGATTTTTAAATATTTTTTATTTCTGGTGATCACCAAGTTGTGAACCTAATTCCTTTAAAGGATCATCAAATGTAATATTTTGGTTATCGATAAGGTCTTGGATCTTATGCTTTAATAAAAATCATCTATTCATATAATGCCCTAGTCCCTAGTGATAATTATAATAAGTATTTGTATCATATCATTATGGTAAAGGCCAACTTATATCAAGTTCTATAGGATAAAGGAGAGATATAAGATGACACTCTACTAGCATCAAGAGTACTAAAGTGAGAGACTCATGTAAGCATGTAATTTATCTCCTTCATGAATTAGATAAGAAAATTTGATTACACTATTATGAAACTTTATTAACTGTGGTGGTTGTTTCATTTTTAGGATCATGAGGTTTTACCTTATAACTTGGTGTGGTTATAAACTTGGCATTGGAAGTAGATGTAGTTGGTGTATTTTTAGCATACTTAAATTTGTTCAATGAGATAAGTTTCATTTCATGGTCCCAAATAACATGGAACAAGTCATAAAATGATTTAAACTTTTTGAAAATGATGGACTCATGTAAAGGAGTAAGCAAACTTTATTTGAATATGTGTTGAAGTTCTTTATCTTCCATAAGATTGGTCATTTTAGCCAACATTATCTTGTATTTCAAGACATATTCATTGATAGGTTCATTGGTTCCTTATTTGATTTTTTTTATTTGGGTATATGATACCTTTTTAGTAATATTAATAGATAATTTTTGAAAAAAATGATCTTCAAGAGATTTTAATGCATTCACAGATTGGAGAGGTAAATCATAGAACCACCTCAAAGCATAGTCCTTAAGGCTCTTCAGAAATAATTTGGTTAAAATTTTATCATCAGAGGCATAATCAAGGCATGATGTATATAAATATTGAAGATGATGCTTAGAATCACCCTTTCCATCATAAAATGGGAACTTAGGTGTAACAAAATCAATTACAAAAAGGTGCAAAGATATCTATAGTTCAAGAGGGTTATGCAACACAACTTGGGAATCAATAGCATGAGGAGATGTTAAAGCATTTTATTCAATATTTATAACCTTATCCTTGAAGGTATTTATAACTTGAAGGAGTGTTTAAATTACAGACCCATTGGGGTTTATATTAAAAATATGGGTAGTCACCAATGGAGATGTACACATGGTTTGAGTAGTAATAGGCATTGAAACTAATATTTGAGTTGAAGCATTTATTAGTGATGTAGTAGATGTAACAATAGTGTTTTTAGGTTAAAAAGGTTAAAATACATATCCCATGCCCCCATTATAAGTACAAAGTGGTAATGTTCTCAAGGGGAAGGTTATGATAGATAGGTATTACCATAGCTTGAATAACATGATCAATAGATGGACCTTCTTGGTCATTTATGCTTTTTAATTTTTCAGTTTCTAATATGGTTTTTAGTATTTCATAAATATCTTCAAGTTTTTATGAATACACTCATGAAATAGTGACATGCCTTGCACTTGCTCATGGTCTATTTGCTCATGTTCATTAGTGTCATTTTTATGATCTTCCTCTATGGTAACTTCACCAACATGTTGTTTATTCTCAGCATGGGTATTATCATGGACCATGGTATTAGGTTCCTCATTGGTTTGATACATATTAGGTGGTAGGAGGGTAATATCAATGTGTTTAATAGGAACACCTCCAAATCTAGGGCTATGCCTAGGTTGCATGCAAAATAATCTAAGAAATGAAAAATTATAGCAATTTTAAACCTTAGCTAACTGAAAACCCTAGGAGTTAGAAATGTTTGAATTCATATGAATTGATTTCACTAAATTTTAAACCCTAAATTAGATATGGATTCTATTTATATAATTAAGGTTAAGGATATATAAATGAATAAGTATGAGGTTGATAAATAGATCTATAACATGTCAATTAATTGTAAAACTTAGATATGACATATATTAAATTTATTATACTGAGATATGCTAAAAATGGAAAGTATAGTTATGTTATATATGACAATGAAAAATAAACAATATACGTATCTAGTTATGATTCTAATGTAAATCTATATCTAGAACAGGCATGAAGTAGACTGGAAGACTATTTTAGAATAATCACCAAATTATGAATTAAGTGCCTCTATGGTCATGAACACTTGTGTCAACCAGAGACAAATGTGTCGATAATATTATCTAGGTCATAAATATGTGTCATGTATAGAATAAATAATGAAACAAGATGTGACCATATATATGCTCATGGTATGTTGTCACCTTCACTCTAGTGCACTCAGATTTGGGTCATGGATTGTCCTTCCTTGTCAAATATCAAAACCTTAGTTCTTCATCTTCATCATGGCTATGGAAAAAAATGGGTTGGTGGGCACATGGTGTTAAGCTACCCCTTTATTAATTAATACTACCTACATTTTCACTAATCTGAAGAGGGCCTCATATTTATGTAGTTTTCCCTTATGTATTAGCTTGTATGTAAATCATGCAATGTGTGATAAACAATAATGACCTAGATTGTAACTTAGAAAATATATTTCTTGGGTTGTTCCTTTAGTAATTCAACTTGTATATGTGTTTTCCCTATGGCTAATATTGAAATAATATAAAATAGGTAAGCTTTGATCACTTGATTGTTTAATTGAATGCTTTTGATAAGTTGTTTGGTGTGTAGGTAAAAAGTTTTCTAGGTAAGAAATGAATGAGGGATGATCTTGTGTTTATATCAATCTCTTTAGAGAATATATCATATTAAATCACTTAGGCCAAACATTAGGATATGTTTCACTTTCAAATTAGATGACTTTAGGGTACTAGACACTTGCTTCAAAGTAGGAAACTTGCATCAACATAGGTATCTCTCTAGGATGCAATTGTCTAGGGAATAAAAAATAAGTACATACTCAAAATTTGTAGAGGCATAAGATAAGCAGGTTTTAATCATTCTTAGTAAGATTTAATGCCTAAATCATCAACATAATACTATTAAAACTAAGATACAGGCCAAGGGGCATAATAAAGAGAGCAAATGCGGGACTTGCGGAAGTGGAAAAGGTCTAGAACTAAGAGGAAAAACCAAGGTATGATTTTTCCAAGTGTACAAGACTAACATGTTATATAAATCATGCATAGTGTCTAAAAGACATAACTAGCACAATGATCAAGGGGAATGATGTTTTAACTAACAATAGATAGCCTCACACATGTTACCACAAGGATTAACTAAGTTTTCTTGCAAATAAATTTTGTAAATAAATAATTAATTTTATAAATGTTAAATGAAATATCCTAAGGTTTTTTTACTAAAAAATATAAAGACATAAATTATATGATTTTTGGTCAACAATGTATGGGACAAAGTCCCTCTCTTGTTACCAGATAAAGCTACTTTTATTGAAAATAAATAAAATGTAGGAAATAAAAATATTTACAACAAAATGTTTTCTCTTGGTGGGGTTCATACTTATAACCTAAAATTATAAGAAGGCGAAGAGATTTATAATAAGGAGGAATGTTTAGGAAAGAAAAAGGATAAAATAAGACTATAATAAAGAATGAGATGATTTCAACAAATTAAATGCAAAAAGCTACCAAAACAACCATAGAATAAGAGTTTTTAGTGATGGAATCCTTTCTCATCAAAATGAAGTTTGAAATACACATTTCAAACATACAAACGAAATACAAACTCAAAAGAGATTAAATGCTTCACAAAACTATGAAATGAATTTATATTTCCTTTTGAAAATAAATGATAAGTTTATTTCTGACTTCACCAAGGTTTGTCTAATTCAAAATTATTAATGTTGATTTCAATATATTTATACACTGAGAATGGTTTAATTTTTTACCATCTAATAACAAAATTTTCACAAAAATAGGAGAAAGAATAAAAATGAATTAATACACATAATCATATAATTCATTTACAAAAAATTTGGAGCACAAAATCTTGCAAAATTATCATGTATTAATTATTTTTGAATTTATATAAAGATAGTTGTTTTCTTTCAATCTTGTACAATATTTCTTGCTATGTCAAAAAGTCTCTTTATAATGAGCAAAACACAAATTTATAATCTCAACCTACAAAACTAATTCATAATCATTTTTTAGAGGTAAACTCTTTATTTTCACTTTCAATTTTTAATATTACATTCACCAAAGTGAAAAATAATGACTTAAGTTATTAAAAAAAGTGAAATGAGAAAATAAAATTTGAAGAGATAGAAAGTGTAATCATCTAAAAATGATACTTGAGTGCTAATATTGTTACTTGATACCACCTATCCCTAGATTATCCCTATACCTATCGTGGAGCCTATTTAAACACTTATCCAACCTTCACGTGGGCCACATGCATCCCTAAAAATCCATAAAATAGTCTCAGACGCTCACTTTAGCATCATGGACCCTAGTGCCTCAGGTTCTATCACCTAAACACTAGTGCCATAATTTAGATAGTAGTGCCAATGGTCCTAGTGTCCCAGATTGGGTGCTATTGGTATTTTCTTACCTTGGCCACCAAAAAATATCTTTTTAAATCAAAAACCACCTAGGGTCGGCCTAGACATCTTTTAAGACCTGCATAAACACTAGAATATTATATATACATGAATTTTAGCCCATTATTCACTAGATGGAAATGACATGTAAATAACACAAATTAACTCAAAATAAGTTGTGTACAATCAAGGTTATCAATCCCTATTTTTACCTAATTCTGCATATAGCCATCCCAAGCTTAGAATACATAAATTTAAAATCTCAAGCTCCACTCAAACCAACATTCATACTAGCTTCACTTGCACTTGTATCAGCACTTAGGTGGGGAGAACTACATTGAGATTGATCCCTCCTCAAATTATTGGTATGTAGGCAATTCTTATCATAGTGGGGTGTTGAGGATGTCCATCCTACCCCACTAACATCACACTTTGATACTTGAGCTAATCATATTTTTTAATAACCTAGAAGTCTAGGTTTTGCATGTAAAATTACTCAAAATTTGTCATCACTAGGGAATTAGAACTCATGCACATAGAAATAGGCTTGGCAGACTCAAACAAAAATGCAACTAGAAGCTTAGAATATTTCTTCATAGTGGACATTAGGACCAAAAGAAGGATACTAACACTATTGGTGCTACTATCCAATTAGGGTGCTACTATTTAGGAAGGGTTTTAAATCATCATTATTAAAAGTAGAAATTTTGTGGCATATGTCTACTATATTTATGTGTGTACATTGAATATAAATGTGGTAAATCTTTAAATATCATACTTAGACATACTAATAATTTATTACACTAAGGGCATATTCATGCATCATGATTACAAACATGATGGAATTTCATATTGTCTTTTAGTTATGCCAAATTTCAAGTTTTAACTCTTGTATATATATCTTGCCATTTATTTTATATTTTTTCCCTAACTTGTGTATGTTATATGGTTTCAAAATTGACACAAATAAATAATATGATTTCCTTCAGATTCTCTTGTATTCCTTTAATGTATACATAATCATATAATTAATTACATACTCTTTTGAATGTTATATGTTTCTAGTGTTATATATAAAGAAAAGAGGTAGAATAAATTGAATCCATTACAATGTTAAACACCATATATGAGAAACACTCCATAAAATACCAAGCATGTTCACACCAATTCCCTAAGTTATTTTTTGATGTGATCTCAATATTAAATAATCTAAGTATTTTATAGAGAGAATATATTTTAGGATATAGTTTACGTATTTAGTACAATAATTTAGATCTAGAATTATATATGAGGACAATAATTTAGATGATATAAATCCCTAATTTATTAAAAATAATAGATTAAATTAATATTTTTACATCAAAAATCCTAATATATAAACAAACCCTAACTTATAAACAAATCTTGAGTGGAAATAGCTCTATAGGTATATATTAGCTTAATGATGTTGATATGATCAACAAGATTTTATATTGTACATATACATGGTATAACTTGGATGGGCTGAATTTGTGAAGATTACATCAAGTGTTTTATTTGTGTAGATTACATCAAGTGTTTTATTTGTGTACTTCAAGATATTTTATTATCCATAATAATGAAATAAAAATTATATTTTTAACAATAAGATAGTAAGAAAATTTACAACTCCCTAACTATTGAAATAATGAACAATATATCATCAAACTAAAATGTGTTGTTTAGTTTTAGTTGGTATCACATAAATTTTAAGAAAATTCTAATTTATAACCAATAAATATGAACTCATGTTTTTATGCTAAAAACCCCCTAATTTTTAAACAACCCCTAATTTATAAACAAAACCTAGATGTATTCTTGTTTAAAGTGGTTTGTTCTTCATGTTTGTTTTGATTTTCATAACGAGTCTCGGTGAAAATTTTGAGTAATATGAATATATTTTATTTTCATTCTTAATGTAAAATCCAATGTAGATTTAAAAATGGAAAATAGAAACATGATAACTTTTTATACTATGTTGAGTTTGCATAAAGGCATATTATAAAAATAATAGTAAACAAGAGATTATATGAGCACATGTATATACATATATACACACATTATGTATAAAATTTTATATAGAATCATTTTTTATACATGTGTATACACATTATAAAAAAATGTTAATATTCCATAGCCTTGATTATACAATAGCATATATGTATATTAAGTAGAGTAAGATAACTACATGGCCCTGATTCAATAACATCAAATATATATATATATATATGCAACCTCGAACATGTTGGAAGCACAATTACTAATAGGTGGGTGAATAAGTGTTTTAAAAAAATTATTTCAATTATACTGTAACATTCGTGAACCATGAAATAAACATAGTGATCTAGCAATGCATAAATAACCATTCACATGAGCATGAAATAAGAAAACACATATATGAGTGGGAAACCCTCAAGGGGAAGAAAACACACTATTATCTCTAAAAATGGACTACTTTCCTATGAAACAAAATACCAAACAACTCAACTTGGATCACCAACCCCAATAAATTCAAGCATCCACTTGACTAGGCTTTAACAAGCATCTACTTGCAAGGAATCACCAACTCCCTAAGTGGCTTAGCCACCTCAAAATTTTGATCACCTTTTGAACCTTTTTTAACTCAATAAAAAAATGATGACCACACCTATGATCTTATTTTATGGTATACAACTCATTTCAATACCTCCTTCTACTCAACCATGCATCAATTTTTTTGCTTATTTCACTCTCTCAAATAGGCCTAAACTGCCTTGTATATATATTAGTCTCATGTTTAGACACCACTTGGTTGACCACACACCTTTAAAATCTTAGGTTAGCCATATAATAGGTCTTAATACATCTTATTAACATGGTTCAATCACAATTTAAACCCCTTTTTTGTTTGCCACAACTAATTTAGGCCTTACTCCTCCTTTAGGTCTCATGGAGACCTAATTGCATTAGGCCTGACCTCTTAATGCTAAAAATTAATCTTATTGTGCCCATGTGGCCTTCTCCAATGATAAAAAATATATTCAACCATTTATCCAAATAACTCTTTTGACCTCATTGATACTTTATTTGACCAACATCCTTATTTCATACCATGAAAGCTCTTTTATGACAAACTTCCATATTAGGCATGTATACCTCAAAATTTTGTCTTATAATAATGAAGCTTAAACACCCTTAAGATAATCAACCATGAAAAATGAAACATGAATACATATTCTCCATAACTTCAGGGTCATCACCAAATGCTTGAAACACCTTCACTCAGTAAATAAGGGCTCAAGAACATCTCTACAACTTACTCATAACCAAAACACCTCAAAAACCAATCATAAAGAATTAGACCTCCAAAACCTATGTAAACACTTTTTATGATGCCTAATGCATATAAATAGTTCTATTATATATTTATAATATCCTTAGATATAAAATTCATGTGGTCTAATGTCAAATATTGGAATTTCTTGAACTTATGTCTCACAGTCCTATCTGAACCAAACAAGTCATTTTGTGAGTAAAATTTTCACCACATACACTAATGTCCAAAGATTATCCAAAGCATGATCATTGATTACAAGTCATAAATAACTTACTCATGTACTTTTATTGTATCAATCTATCATGCATAGACCCTCAAATCTATTTCTTCATCTCTACCTAGGTTTTACATTATCTCCACCATTAGGTATGTCTACAACTGGCTTACTTGGATGACCATTTTAGAACACTTAAATGATATAACCTATCTATAAAACATCATGTAAATGTAAAATGAGTCTCTATATTCTTATTCCATACATTTACTCTTATTAACCAATTCAACTTCTGAGAGCTACAACAATTTCTTAATAAATAAGCTTGTACCTATACATTTTCTCTCTCATCTGACTAACCACCACCACCTAGATGTACCTGGGAGAGTTAAATAAATTCTCTAATATCTTATCTAGTCATTTAAATCCATTATAATCTGATTTGAATAAAATATTTCACATCGGGTCCTTATTAGGGTTTTAGGGAGGTTTAACTCATGTTTTGTTGTTAACAATTATTCATAAAGGAATACCACTTGAATATAAAAATAATCCTTGGAGATATTAGCTAGGACCCATCTCCATCTCCCATGAAATAATCAATACACCATGTAATGTATTTACATGCCAATAAATTCTTGAAAGTGATTCTTGATTTTGACTACCCTCAAATAGTGAGCGCAAGAAGGCTTAAAAGACTTTTCATGCATTTTCCTTCAAACCATAACTTCAAACTTCATGATCATACCTAAAACAAATTATTTCACCTCTTCCCATTATCTCATGTGCATACTACCTTAAAATATTATCTTTATACCTCACTAGGCCAAGCAGGGTTTAAGAGTGGTCTAGGTGCAAACTTAGATTGAAGGTCCTACCCCTATAGGCTCACCCTAAAAATCTCATGAATGATTTTATACCTTACATGTTAAAAAAATTAAATAAAACCTTCACATTCATGTGTTCATTCATTTCACCATGCACATACATATTCATGTCATGACTATGTTTCCTATGCACTTGACATCAATGACAATACTCAATAATCTCCCCCTTTTTCATTGATGGCAACCACTCTCAAAAACTTCTCTCAACAGTCTATTTCTCCCTCATTTTTAACTTTCTACCCCTTTTACATTAATTACAAAGAGGTACCTACAACTTCTTGGATCACACCTCTTGCAACCAAAAAAAACTCAACACATAGGATTAGGAGTCTATGAAGCATCACACAAACATGTTCCCCTATCTCCATGCATACCTCCTTAAAAAGGACTCAGATACACAAGACCACTCACCTTACTTCATGCACCTTGATGCCAAAGAGATGGATAATATCCATGTTCATTTCCCTACTTAAGCTCCAAAAACATCCACCATGCTCCCAGCCTTGACCACATTCTTCAACCTATCTTCATGTCTTTGCATACCTTCTCATCACTACTCACCTACTATTAGAGATAATTAACCACCTAATTATTTCCCCCTAAGCATTTGACTTCCTTAATGACTGCTAGGGATAGTAATTACACCCAATTCCTATCTTAGATGTTTGAATGTTATCTTTGAAAGTGGCTTGGTTAGAAGATATGCAATCTAATCCTTAGTAGATACATAATCAAGATTGACATTTTGTTCACTTACTTGTTCTATTAGGAAATGATACCTAATTATAATGTGATTAGTCCTTGATTACATGACTATATTCTTTGATATGCTTATGGCACTTGTATTGTCACAAAATATAGGACTAGGACTATCCTACTCCACTTTGTAGTCCTTTAAGGTCTACCTCATCCATAAAACTTGAGTACAACATGAAGCTATTTTAATGTACTGAGACTCACAACTATATAATTCTATTTATGGTTGCTTCTTGCTTATCCATGATATCAGGCACTCTTCTAAGAAGAAATATCCTTCACTAGTGCTCTGCCTATCATCTAGACTCCCTACCCAATCTTCATCTGTATAGGATGTTAAGTTAAAATCCTTACTCCTTAGATACCACAACCCAAACTCCATAATCCCCTTGAGATACCTAAGTATCCTTTTAACTAATTTTAAATTATTTTCCTTTGGGTCTACTTTAAATCTTCTAACAAGACCTACTACTTTCATGATATCAGGTCTAAATGCAGTAGTGTACAACAAACTTCCAATTATTGACATGTATGATGTTTGATTGACCTTTGGAGATTCATCATCCTTTCTTAACTTACACCTTGTGATCATAGGTGTGTTAATTACCTTGTAATATTCCATCTCAAATTTATTTAACATCTCTCTTATGTATTTATCTTGTGAAATGAATATACCTCTTTCTAATTGAATTATTTGTAACCTAAGGAAGAATGATAGTTCTCCCAACATGGACATCTCAAAATCCTTCATCACATCTTCAAAGGCCTTAGTCATACTCTCATTATCTCCACAAAATATGATGTCATCCACATAGATAGCCACTATCAACTAATGATCATTTTCTATTTTTATTATAGATTACTATCTGTAACTTCTCTTTTGAATCCTTAGTCTAATAGGTACTTGTCCAATTTGGCGTACCAAGATCTAGGAGCTTGATTTGGACCATAAAGATAATTTTTCAATATACATACATATTCCTTGTTAGATAATAATGAAAAACCCTCAATTTTATCTACATAAACTTCCTCTTCCAAGTTCCCATTCAAAAAAGTTGATTTAACATCCATCTGATACACCTTGAACCCTTTGAATCTTGTATATGCTAGAAACAACATGATAGCCTCCAATCTTGCTACTAGATAAAAGGTATCCAAAAATTATACCCCTTATACCTTTTTATACCCATTGACTACCAATCTATCCTTGTTCCTAGTGACTTATTGATCTTCATTCAATTTGTTCCTAAACACCCATTTTCTGCCAATGACATTTTTATCTTTACGTCTAAGAACTAGTTCCCAAGTCTCACTATTTTTAATTTATTCTAGCTCCTCATTCATAGAATCTATTTATAACTTGTCTTTACTTATAAAATATTCTTAGGTTTAAACTTATACAATAGAGTAACATTCTCTTTATTTAGGTTACTTACTAACTTTTTCCTTGTTTGCATACTTGTATCCTTGTTGACAATGTTTTGTGATTTGAGATGGTCTCTCTAAATCTATCTTGAAGGACCTTTTGAATATTATATTTCCTTAAATTATTCTTATTTATCATCTATCTCTATTTTTTCTTCTTCTTTCTTTAATTCCAAATTCTCTAATGCATCCTTTGACTAAGAGTGTGATTTCTTAGAACTAGTCTCATCAATCTTCACATTGGTGTTTTCCACTATCTTCTATAACCTTTTTAACTTATTCTTATTTATCATCTATCTCTATTTTTTATTCTTCTTTCTTTAATTCCAAATTCTCTAATGCATCCTTTGACTGAGAATGTGATTTCTTAGAACTATTCTCATCAATCTTCACATTAGTGTTTTCCACTATCTTCTATAACCTTTTATTATAGAATCTATAGGTTGAGCTTACTAATGAGTATCCAAAGAATATTCCTTCATCATACCTTGAATAAAACTTACCAAAATATTCCTAATCTCTTTTGATGAATTATTTTCTTCCAAATACTTTAAAGTGTTCCACATTAGCATATTTACCTTTCCACGGTTCATAAGGGGTTTTATTGCCATAAATCCTTATATATCCTCTATTAAAAATGTAGACTATAGTGATCATTTCCTCTCTCTAGTATCCATCAGATAAACTTGATTCATTTATCATTTTTATTTCCATTTCTTGAACTATTCTATTCTTTCTTTCAATTACCCCATTCTACGGAGGTGTTTTAGCTACTAAGAATTGTCTCTTCATCCCATGGACCTCATAGAAGTCATTTAATTCATTGAAACAAAACTCTCCTCCTAGTTATACCTTAGGAATTTGATATTTATTTTTATTTAATTCTCAACTAGAACCTTGAATTCCTTGAACTTATCAAGAGCTTCTAACTTTTCTTTCAAGAATGTTACCCAATTCATTCTTGTGTAGTCATATATGAGTAACATGAAATAGTTATCTACCTAAATGCTTTAGATTATTTTAGGTCCATATATATCAGTGTGTATTAACTCTAAATGTCTTTTAGTATAGTAATCCTTAGACTTGAACCTCCTTCTATTTTTTTACCATGTTGACATGCCTTGCAAAGTTTATTTGTAGGTTTGGTGATTTTAGGCATATTTTTCATAGACTTCTTAGAGATGATATTGACCAAATTATCAAAGTTTAGGTGGCCCAACCTTATGTGTCACAACCAACATTCATCCATATTTCTCATAAATCATCTCTCCTTCTTGATCTCATTCAAGACATACATATTGTTCTCAGTCCTCTTAGCATTGGAAATTAGCTTTCCTAATTTGGCTCTCCTTATATCACACCCTTTATCATGAAAGGTTAGTATGTGTACATGGTTAAACATTTGACTTAAACTAATAAATTTATTTTTCAATCCTTCAATATACAACACATTATCTATCTTTGTCTTCCCATTGTCTAAACTCAAGGTACCCTTGTCAACAATATTGGTAGTTGTGGTATATCCAAATCTTACTATCCCTGCAACATTTTTCTTCAATGAAATAAACTTTATTTTGTCACTTATCATGTTGATTGAGAAAAAACTATCCTTATACCACTTCATGTCTTCATTTGGATGTGAAAGGTAGTCTGATCTAGCATAGATTCTTATCCTTTAGTCTTCTTCTCATCCTTCACCTTATTCATATGGCCTAACTTCTTGATTCACTTCTCAGTGGCATGACTGTATACCTTTTTATCTTGATTGATCTTCTTTATATGCCTCATCTTGCAATCCCTTGAAATATATCCTCTTTGATTATAGTTATAGCATAAAATTCTACTTCTACTATTGAAATGAGCATTCATTCTATTCCTCCATGAATAATTTATTCTATTATGATGTCTATAATCCATAGATATATGTCCATATTTATTGCATGAGAAACATTAACCATTGAAAAAATTCACATACTTTGATTGTCTAGTATAAATTATCTTTTGATGACTATTGAATGATGCATATCTACCTTTGTTGTCTCTTGAAGGAGTTACATTCTTCTTAACTTGTTGATGGTCAATTTAGATCTCAAATTTGAGAGTTTCTACATAGGTCTTTATTCTATAATTACAATCACTTATTGATAGTCCATTGTCCTTTGAGATCTAACTCTCCTTGTTTTCTTTCTAGTCTTATTTGAACCCAAGACCTATCTTATCATGTGGATACCTCTGAATATTCAAAATATCACCAAGGAATTTAGTGTTCTTTTCAAATTTATGATGTGTCTTCAATTTGATTGTTGCCTAATCTAATTTTGCCTTCAAAGACTCCATTTATATTTTAAACTTAGTTCATTATTACTCCTTGGTCTTAAGACTTGCAATGTAAATCTCAACTTGAGTTTTCAATTGTTTATTAATCTCTTCATGTTCATTGGCATTGTTACTTAGTTTATTTTCAAAGAAACTGGTGTGTTCCTCATAATCCTTAACTAATGATCTCAATTTATGATTCTTCCTTATTTGAAACTTAAACTCCTCTAGAGCACTCACAAATTTTGCCTCATGGTTCACTTCAACTTCTTCTTCATCTGATTCTTCATCTTCCATAATACTTTTCATTTTTAAACAACCTTCATTATCTATTTCTATGGTCAAGAATAGAGATTTTTGTTGTCATAATAAATATTGTCATCATCACTATTAAGTATAATTTTATCACTTATATCAGAGGAGATATTATCCTCTTTGATATAAAAACTTCTCTTATTCTTGAGTGATCCTTTCTTGCCTTCATACTTCTTAAAACTCTTTTTGCTCTTGTCAAGCTTATAGAAATTCTTATCCTCACCATGATGTTCACCATAATCTCCATCATGATCATTATTAACCTTACTAGGACACTTGGATGCAAAGTGGCCAATTTTACCATAGTTAAATCACTTAAAAGTAAACTTGCCCTTATACTTACCTAATCCTTTCCTTAATTTTTTAACAAACATGGCTTCTATCTTGTCATCATCAATATATGTATTAGCATCATCCTTGACCTTTTTACCGTGTGACTTTTTCTCATATTTAAATGTAACTTCCTTCTTGGAAGGTCTTTCACCACTGATTCTCATTTCATAGGTAGTTAAGATGTCATGAAGCTCATCCATCTGTAGTTTATTAAGATCCTTGATCTCCTCCACAGCAAAGACTTTTGAATTAAACTTGGATGTCAGGGATCTTAATACATTTTGTATAACTTTTGATTCTTCTAATTTTTCTCCTAGACTTTTGATGACATTTAACATTTCATCTAATTTTAATAGATAAGAAGTAATTTTTCATCCTCCTTCATTCTTAGACTTTCAAACTGCCTTTGGTGGGTTTGCAATTTTGTCAACTTGACTTTGGTGTCTCCTTCATAGATGGTTTACAAATTTTCCCAAATCCCTTTAGCTAAATCACAATACATGACCTTTATAAATTATACTTCTTAAATACCACATAAGATGGCATTCATTGCCTTAGAGTTGTTTTCACTTTCCTTCTTGCCTTTTGCATCAGTTGGTGGTTTAGGGGGTGGAGTGTATCCATCAACAATTGATTGCCATATGTCATAACCTAAATACATTAGATAATTCTTCATTTTGATGCTCCAAAGGCATAGTTATTCCCACTAAATAGATGGGCCTTATTAGTCAAGAAACCTCCTTGTACTTCATGACTAGACATGTCTATGTTTCTAAGATCTCCTTTAAGTTGTTAGGCCTGATCCAAAGGACCAAGCTATAATACTAATTTTTGGAAGCATAATTACTAATAGGGGGTGAATCAGTTTTAAAAATTTTATTTTAATTATACTTTAACATTTATTAACCATGAAAGCAACATAGTGATCTAGCAATGCATGAAGAACCATGAAATAAGAGAACACGTATATGAGTGGGAAACCCTCAAGGGAAATAAAACCCACTATTATCTCTAAAAATGGACTATTATCTTATGAAATAAAAGATAAAATTCAATTTTTCACTAAATAAACTTAGAGAACCAACCCCAATAAAGTCAAGCACCCACTTGACTAGGCTTTAAGAAACATCTACTTGCAAGGAAACACCAACTCCCTAAGTGACTCAGTACCAACTCAGCCACCTCAATATTTTGATCACTTTCTGAACCTTTTTTTACTCAATAAAAAAATGATAAACACACCTATACTCTCCTTTTATGTTATATAACTCATTTCAAGACCTCCTTCTACTCAACCATGCATCATTTTTTTGCTTATTTCACTCTCTCAAATAGGCCTAAACATTATATATATATATATATATATATATATATATATATATATATATATATATATATATATATATATATACTAGTCTCATGGTCACACACCACTTGGTTAGCCACACACCTTAAAACTCTTAGGTTATCTACATAATAGGTATTTAGACATTTTATTAACATGGTTAAATCATAATTTGAACCCCCTTTTGGTCTTTATAACTCAATTAGGCCTTACTCCTCCTTTAGGTCTCATGGAGACCTAATTGCATTAGGTCTACCCCCTTAATGCTAAAACTTAATATTCTTGGGCCTAGATGGACTTCTCAAAAAATCAAAAAATAATTAAAATTCTTATCCAAATAACTCTTCTAACCTCTTCCATGATTTATTAGACCTATATCCTTCATTCATACCATGAAATCTCCTTTAGGACAAATTGCCCTATTAGGCCTGTGTACCTCAAAAGTCTATCTTACAATAATGAATATTAAACACCCTTAATTTACTCAACCATGAAAAATTAAATATGAATACAAATTTTCCATGACCTCATGGTCATCACCAAATTCTTGGAACACCTTCACTTAAGAAATAAGGGCTCAAAAACATCTCTACAACTTGCTTACTCAAAACTACCAAATCACCTCACAAACCAGTCATGAAGAAATGGACCTCCAACACTTTTTTAGACACCTTTAATGACTCCTAATGCATACAAATTATTATATGAGATCTACATAACATCCTCAAATATAAAATCTATATGGTTTAATGGCAAATATTGGTCATGCATACCAATTTATTGACCTTATGTCTCACAACCCTATCTAAACCAAACAAGCCATTTTGTAAGAAAATTTTTCACCACATACACTAATATCCAAAGCATGATAATGACTTATAATTCATAAATAAATTATTCATGAACTTTTATTTCATCAATATATCATTCACATACCCTCATATTCATTTATTCATCTCTACCTAGGTTTTACATTATCTGCACCATTAGGTCTATCTATGATTAGATTATTTAGATGCCCATTTTAGAGAAATTTAAGGATATAAAATATATATAAAACATAATGGACATGTAAAATTATTCTCTAGATTCTTTTTCCATCTATTTACTCTTCTTGACCAATTCAAATTTTGAGAGCTATAGCAATTTCTTGACAAATAAGCATGTACCTATATATTTTCTCTCTCATATGACTAACCACCACCACTTAGATGTACCTGAGAGATTTTAATACATTATCTAATATATTATCTATGCATTTTAATCCATCTTGATCTTATTTTAACAAAATCTTTTGCATCAGGTCCTTATTAGGGTTTTAGGGAGGTTTAACACATGTTTTAGTGTTAACGATTGTTCATAAATGAATGCCACTTGAATGTAAAAATAATCCATAGATATATTAGTTAGTACCATTATCCATCTCCCATGAAATACTCAAGACACCATGCAATGTATTTAGGTTCCATAAATGCCTAAAAGTGCTTCTCGAGTTTGAGTACCCTCAAATAGTGAACTCGAGAAGGCCTAAAAGAATTTTCATGCATTTTAATTTAAACCATAACTTCAAACTTCATTATCATATCCAAAATAACTTATCTCACCTCTATCCCTACCTGCATATTTTCCTTGAAATTTGATCTTCATACCTCACTAGGCTAGGTAGGGTCTAAGAGTGGTCTAGGTGCAGACTTAGACTGAATGTCCTATCCCTATAGGCTCACCCTAAAATTATCATGAATGTTTTTATACCTTACATTCTCAAACAATTCCATACAACCTTCACATGCCTATGTTCATTCATTTCACCATGCACATACCTCTTAATGTCATGATTATACTTTTTATGCACTTGACATCAATGACAATACTCAACAGAATAATGAGCTTAAGCTTCAATATATTGTAATATTTTAAATTAAAATAGATCACATTAGTAAGATCCAACATCTACTAGCATCCAAAAAAAAATAGGAACATTCCATTTTGGGATACAATGTTGTGTTAAATGTAAAATATAGTTCTAAATTGTTAGATTATATGTTGTTCTATTTAAATATGGCATATTTAAATATTGACATGTATATAAATATCTTATAGCATAAAATATTCCATACTTTATGTAAAAAATAATATATGGTTCACCTCATTGAGAGCTAGTAGATGCTAGTTTCATAACATTATTATTTGAATATTCACATTAGGATGGAATGTTGGAAAATATGTAATATTATTTCTTGTGGCCCTAATTGTGAAGAGCTATTGGACACTAGGTTCCCAACATTTTTATTGACATACTCAAAATGGGATATAATTTTGTGTTAAACAAAAAATATAATTCTTAATTATTAGATTATAATCTATGTTCTTTCTCAAGGCCCTAATTGTGAAGAGCTATTGTTCATTATGTTACCAACAATTTTATTTAGATAATCATGTTATGATGAAACATTGTGCTAAACATAAAATATAATTCTTAATCATTGAATCATATGTCATATCAATTAGAGATTGTGTTTTGAATGTAAATTTAACATATAATCATATCAATGAGTTCTATAGGCTTCTTCTTTACCAACATAGTCACATTGTGTTACAATATTGTGTTGAAAGTGAAATATAATTCTTAACTTTTAAAGTATATTCCATATCTTTTAGATATTATGTTATGAATATAAACATAAAATATAATTCACCTCATTGAGAGATAGAGGTTGTTAGGTTTCCAACATTATTAGTTATATATTCATGGATGTAGTGGCGGAGTATATACCATGTTCTTTATTGTGGCCCTAATTTTGGAGAGATTATGGTTGCTAGATTTCCAACATTTTTATTCAAACATTCACACTAGGTGTAGACACCCAATTTTGGTACAAGACCCTTTTCCATTGCATATTTTTTAATATTTATGACACTTTGTCTATTTATATACATTTTTCTATTTAAAAATAAATTTAACCTACATTAGACTCCTTGTGGCCTTGTTTCATTTATATTTCCTCATTAACACCTTAAATATATCAGTTTAACACCAAGATCACATTAAACCATCATGTGTTTAGCTTTATATTTTTTCAGTGTTTCTTTATGTTGGGTCAAATTTGGTTATTTGTTGATTTTGAATCTCCTCCTTTTGTGGGTCCTTTCCACCTTAGTCTAATTTCCTATAGATAGATTATCTTTTGACACTATCCTCTATGATATTCCTATGTGCATGTGTCCTAGAGAGAATTATATTTATTAAATTCCTCCCACCTATTCATCAACTTATTCATCATTTTATATTCCATTTTATATTGTGATATAACTCTTCTTTTGGTGTTTGTTACCAACTACACATGTGGAGTTTATTATCTATTAAAATCTGGACCTAGCTCATTAATATCTCACTTTATCTCTTTTATAGCATTATCCAACTTCTTATTTGCTACCAAAGTATACAAAACCTACATATTGAGGCATTTTCTCAACCTATATGGTATTTTTCATGCTTTTTCCATTTTTTTCTATACGTTTTCTATCATACCCATCTTTAGTAACATCTTAGAGTGAACTCCCTTAGTGTGATTCTCAAAACTAACAAAGTACTCATATATGATGGATCACTTACTATTCATATCTCAATAATGGTTGTACATTCTTGGAATAGGTTGGTCTTATTTCCATGGTAGACTCTTTTATCCACTTCACTTCTTCAGTATATTCTTAAAAATTTTCCAACATATCTTATTTTTCATGTAACTCTTGTTGCAATTTCTCCATGATACCCATAAGGAACTATTCACATCTTATCAATCTAAATTTGAAATTTTGATTTTTTATATCCAATTATTGTTAGCCCTCTATTATCCATTTGAAGTTACTCATTTGTTTTTTCAATCACTTAAATCCTTGATCTCTTCAAATGTATTTCTACAAGTTGACTATGCAACCAAATAACCTACACTTCCTTGTTAATTATCAAATATAGAGTCAAATACACATAAAATATGTATAAATTAGTTATCAAACCCTTACAAGGTGCAAATAAAACCTATTGATACCATTTGATCTTAATCATACTATATATTCCAATGCATCTTTACCAACACATATTTAATTTTCGTTGTGTGTTTTTCCCAAGTTATATGTTATGGGAACTATAATTTAAGGATGAAAAATGATGCTCCATATAGATATATAATTTCCATATAAATCATATATTCATCATGAAATTATTCATGTGTTCACATACATGTTCAAATTCATTCCATTTCATGTTTCATATCCCCTCTATGCTATTATAAACATGAGACCCCTCTCTATTACACAAGAAAAATAATGAAACAAATAATATGTTTTTCCTTATGTGATATTATAGTTATATTAAACTAATAATTGTTCTTATGAATACATTTTATGCTTTTTATTAGATGAACATGTGATTAGTTTACTTTATTAAGTGTTTGAGATAATGAATTAGCTACATATTCAATGGAATTAAGCAAGCAAATAAATCAAATAGCATAAGAAAACAAATATAACACAAAGAATTGTTAAGAATATAGAACACATAGCAATGTTAATGAATTAAAGATGGAAATAAAATGCAGAAAACACAACACAATAGAGACACAAATTTAATGTGGTTCACCAAATATGGGCTACGTCCACACAAAAAAAGCCAGTCCTTATTATTCAATCTAATAAATGAAGGTAACTAGTAGGCATTGCCCCCCATACCCCCTATTGGGAACTGGTCATTAAAATAAGATCAAGGTCCACCATTAAACAATCTCCTACTTGGAGACTGATTGTTGCAACTCCACCGCTACAAATCTTCCTTGGAATTTTCTTTGAACTTTGACCCTGGCATGTTCTCATCTTCTTTGTAATCCTTGAAGACCTATTGAAGCTGAACAACTCTCTAAATTCTCTTTAGTGACTGCCTTTGTTAGCATATCTATAAGATTCTAACTCGTATGGATCTTTTCCAACTTTAGTTGACCATCCTCTAAAACTAAAAAAATGAAGTGATACCTGAGTTGTATATGTTTGGTTATTGAGTGTAATGTCTCACCTATGCTTTTCCATCACATTTCCTCACTAAGGATAACACCAATAACATCATCAAACTTTAAATTATTTGAACCAGAGATAAAATTACTCAAAACCATGACCAATCCATTCCATATTTTTTGTAATGAGCATAAAATCAAAATATCCCTAACCTCATCATCAAAATTTACTCCTACAGATCTTAACTAATTTATGACAATGTTAAATTCATTTAAATGATCAGCAACGGACCCACCTTCTGACATTTATAGATTAAATAAATAATTCATAAGAAATACCTTGTTAGAGGCTAAGGGTTTTTCATACACTCAATCCAACGCCTTTATCACATTAACTATTATCTTTTCTTTGAAATATTAAATGCCACCGATGCTTCTAAACACAATTGTATTGTTCCTAATGCATTTCTATCAAGAAGTTCCTAGTATTCATCCTTCATAGTTGCTAGCTTCTTTTCTATTCATCCCAATGGTGGGAAAAGATCCTTCTGATATAGATAATCCTCCATTTTCATCTTCTATAGCTGGTATTTTTTTTCCATTTAACTTCTTGACCTTAAACTTGCCTTCTTCCGCCATTACTCCCACTCAAACTAGGAACCCTCTTTTTCTATGAGTTTATCTACCAAATTAATCTTCGGCTCTAATACCAGTTGTTAGGAATATATAACATATATCGATATTAATTAATTAAAGATAGAAATAAAATGCAAAAAACATAACATAATATAGACTTAAATTTAATGTGGTTCACCCAATATGGGTTACGTCCACATAGAAATAGCCAATCCTTATTATTTAGTCTAAAAAATGAAGGGAAAACCCTAAAATACATCCACTAAAATATCCTCTTCACTCACACATTGTATTCTACCATTGTTATAATTCCCTCATATCAAATTAGGGTTACATATTAGGGAAAAAAATCACCAACATAATTTCTACCTTTAGATATGTGACCTAATAGTGAATGATCCATATTTACTATGAAATTATAATATTTTATAATGCATTTTTAACAAAAAAAATCTTTGGGGGTGTTTCCCCTGAACCCCCACCAAAGGGGGATCTAAATATGGTCATCACCCCCCCGACCCCCATAGTGACCCTAATGGGGGGTGTTGCCCCCCCACACCCCCTGTCAAGAACTGGGCATTAAAATAAGATTATGCTCCACCATCTAACAAGAATTACCCTAGAGAAACCCAATGTGAGAATATGGAAAAGTGAAGATACACTTTCATAGCTTCATTATAATATTTCAAGTTCTTACAATTCAATTTCTCCAGCTAATCCTTACAAAAGATTGTATATTTTTACTAGCATCTCTAAAATGATGTATATCCTAACTTACAATGGATTTTTTGTTTCTTCAACATGCCTAACCATTGATCTCAATGATTCTCAATTGTGAAATATTATTCTACCTCAAACACTCCCCTATATCACTCTTGGCTATGCTTATATGCATCTAAATTATCTTTCATGTTCTTATATGACCCCCAGAGGATTTTGTATGTTATTGGATGAGTGAATGAGTCATACAAAGGATTCCAAATTTCATGGAAATGGAGATACAATAATTCATTTTGTTACTTTTATTTATATTTTGAAATGATTTAAATTATCATAGACATTGGGATGAAATAGTGGCAGTACATGTGTACCCACCAAAATACATTTGTAACATTATAATTATGTTGATTTTCTTATGGATATTCTTTAATTGTTTATGGTCCCAATGTGTCAAGATAACCTTAGGAAAAAAAATATAATCCTCCTTGTCTAATATTATCTTTATTAGGTTATAAGCATGTCTTAAGATTTTGTTTAATAACATGAATTAATAAGTAATGTTGATCAATTAAATCAACTAAATTCTAATTATTTTCCTTATTTAATTTCTTTTAGGTTGTGGAGGCTTGCATCCAAATTTAAGCATGTTAAGATCATAAGTATTTAATGTTTCCATCCTTGGTTGTGTCACGTATGATTATAATAATTGGATGATTATTATTTTATTAGTCATCCTTTATTTTAGATGAATGACCTTGTTCCTTTATTTCTCATTGTCGGTTACTTTATGGATGATTAGTGTGATTTTGAGATGGTATCTCCTATTTTTTTAATGAATTGTTTGGGTGCATTGATGATTTATCTATGTATATTCCTTTCTTACACATATAAAACCATATAATTATGATCATATGTTACTTTAAAATCCTATTTTTATGTGTATATTGAATTTAAATTGTACAATAACACTTATTAATTGACTTAGTATCCATCCCATTGATTTAAAACATTTTTTTCGTCAAAATGGGAAAATATATTTACACTTTGATTTTATGCACATCACTAACAGAGGTTATCCATTGAATATACACTCAAAATAAACTAAATTCATACTAAATTATTAAAATAAATTGAACCAACTATAAAATATTTAAAATAATGTGCATTACTATGAAAATGATATAAATAATAGGTGTTTAATTAATGTCATATGTGCATTAAAATATTTCCTTCCTTCCCCATTTTGGGAAAAGATAAATGGAATCTCAAATAACTTCATACACTTCCTAAAACTCAGAATAATCCCCATCAAAATATAATGAAAACAAAATCACACTACTAATATCAACCCAACATGTGAGCCTATAATTTTAGCCTAAAATTATTTATTATAATTGTAAGATATTTTCCATTAATATTTTCCCATGACAATTACATGTTTAATCCTCATAACATGGGATAACATCTACACACTCATCTATTGTTTCTCATCGATTATTATTTACACACCACTCTCTACCATTATAAGTGACATTATTTTCTGTATGTGACACATCATTCCCACATGCCTCAATGGTGTAATATGTCATTTGTATCCTCTAATATTATTACACTCACATAACATCTATATAACTGCATGTATACCTCATGAGTGATACTTAACCCAAATATACTAATGCTACTCAATATGGCATGTCCTTATGAAATTAATTATGTGTTCTCATTGTGTGGCCCATATGCCACAAATTTTGTGTTAAAACTCAACCTCATGTATCTCTACATTTCCAACCTAATTTGAATGAGGGAGATGCTAAATATCACTATTTATCACTAGTAAAAATGTGTGTGTGTGTTTGTGTGTGAATATGGGTGTGTTATACTAATTATGAGTGTCCCTATAGTAAAAATGTCATCTATCATTATGCATGGGTAAATAATCATTTCACTCACCTATGTGTTGTAATATTCACTAAATATTAGGCTAACTTATATGTTTTAATACCTATATTATCCCTCTTTTTATTTGTACCTCCCTCATGATCAACCATTATAATGTGCATCTCTAATAAACATATGGGAAAATAATAAATAATTAGCTCCAACATGTGTTTATAACTAAATTCTTTGATGTTTCCCTTAATGACTATTTCAAGTGTGAAAATAGTTAACCACACCCTCAAACTTTGCACCTCAAGATATGTACAAATATTGACTTATAAGTCCTCCATAAACAAACTTTAGAAATGGTTTCATCATTTTAAATTTATTTTTTGATAAATCTAATACAAATAAGATAAATTTATGAATATTCAAATTATATAAAATAGATAAATAATCATAAACATATAAATGTAAAAAGGAATATGTATATTACACTTATTATATTTAGAATTGAAAAAAATTGGGATGAGATGCACTTGTCTCAATTATAATTTTTATTTCTCATTTTATTCTTAATGACCCTTTAAAATTATTTGTATCTACTTGAATCAACAAATAATATCTCAAAACTTAAATGGATGGTGCTAGAAAAACTCAAACCCATATAACAAATAGTATCACCCAAGATCTATTGGTATTTTCTTAGTTTACTATGCAACTTTATGATGCCCCATGACACTAAACTTGCACCTATAGATATCTCTTATGTGTATATTTACCCTTGGTATTATGTGTTGAACCTTATTTTGTTTCTCCTTCCTTTGAAACATTAATCTCACTTTTGACATAAGATGACCCTTAAAAAATGGGATGGAAATTTGGGTTAGATAACCCCAACCAGTCCTCACTGAGTGACTGAGTGTTTCCTACATTATAATACTCCTAAAAGTGCTCAAACCACTTGTAGTTATTCCACGTAAATGTGGTTTTTCACCATCAATGCAATGTGATGTTTGGATTTAAATAATTGACAACATGCAACTTTAACCTACATTTGTATTCAAACTTATCTCTACAACTAATATTTTGATGTATTTTTAGATGTGTATACATTTTTAGTAATGTCTCAAGAGAGTGCTAACATATTTCTCAATATTTTTAGGACTTTCCAAAATTATTTCCAAGTTAGTATGACCTTAGGCTTGATTTTTAAATATAACTAACTCTTTGATATTTTATGTTATGTTTGACCCATGAAATGTGTCTAGGCAAACCTAATGGAGACTTTTTATTTTAAAAATATACATTTCCTATTCTTGGACACCACTAGTAAAGGCAAACACCTATATCAAAACCATGATTATCTAATTATTGTCAGTATAGTCCTGGGAGTGCAAATTAGTGTTATGGGATATGAAAATAATCTAATTATATTATAGAGTGTTTTTTTTCATACTAGGGTGATTTTTAATATGTTTTGTATTAAATTAGGTTATCTAAGATAATATATTGGTAGATGGATATGTGAAAGTGTGAACAAACATCAAATGTGAATATAAATTCAAAGTATGTCAAAGTGTGCCAAAGTTGATATTTCTAAGTGTCTAATACCAAATTTAGGTGTCTATAGATGCCCCCCTTTTAGTATAGTATTGAAAAATATAGATTAAAATTATAAAATAATTTGGTACCATGATTGCCCACACTTGGTGTTGATAGGTTTCCCAAAATGTCCGCTGCAAGAAAACATGTATAGACAAATGTCCACTATTAATAGAAAATATAAAATAATATATATCATTGAATTATTTAAAATTAAAAATTAAAGTAATGATACATTTAAGGATACGCAAACCTA
Source organism: Torreya grandis (assembly GCA_037957365.1). Lineage (NCBI taxonomy): Eukaryota > Viridiplantae > Streptophyta > Pinopsida > Cupressales > Taxaceae > Torreya > Torreya grandis. The sequence goes on from JARHVA010004783.1 coordinate 362,700, forward strand.
GATACCACTTGTTTAACTCATTTGGAGAATGTTATGGGATGATTAAACCATAAGGAGAAGCAACTTCTAAAACAATGTGTTTATAAGTGTTAATGCCTTGACCATCATTAGATAAGGATAAATTATATAGTTTGAGAACCATAGAAACCTCAACTTCACTACTCAAAATATCATCATAACTCTTTTTTAAACCCCAAAACATATACAAAGGTAGAACCTTAAAATAAGTTCAAATGTCAAGGTGGAACCCAAAAATAGGTTTGTTATGATCAACACACCCCCATTTAATTTAGAATATTAGACCCTCGTATATTAGATAATCAATCACAAAATTTTCCAATGTACCCTTGTAAAACCAAAGTGGTGACGCATACTTTTATCTAAGTTTAAAATTTTTGCACTATATTTTTTGTACCACATTCACATATCCTAAGTCTAAGGTTCACACTTTATATGTATCACTTGATACCCTTGTGATGAGTGGGCTTATATATATATATATATATATATATATATATATATATATATATATATATATATTGTGTGTGTGTGTGTGTATTAATGCATCTATAGATGCCTCTCTTCATTTCAAAGACTAAATTATGCATTTTCACTTCGTGAGCCCATGGTTTTGTTTAACTGCCATGTGTCTTCTTTATAATGTCATAGGGTTTATTAAATTTATGTAAGCATATTATTTAATTTTAGGATATGATCATTGTGTATTTATTTATTATGTGCAATAAAATCTTTAGACATGTTAATATAAACTGGATTTAAAAAATTCATGGATCCATTGAGTTCATTAAATCCACCTTAAGAGAAAAACATAACTCCATGATTTCATCACCTCATGGCCCCTTGATGACTACCACATGTTTTATTTTTATATCACATCTTTATTTTAAAACTAATTTGTTTTTATTAATAATTTTTCAATATAATATTAATAGTTTAATCATTGGGTATATGGAAAAGGTGTAGACATGTGTGGATGTGAAATGATATAAAATGGACCTAGAATTTTAATGCATTCATGGTACAATAAAATGTCACTAAAAATATCTTAAACACTTCATGATACCATTACTACTAGACAATTAAAGGTTGTCATGTGTGCCATTTCAAGTGTACATGGTAAAGGTGAAAGGTGATAAGAAATTGGAGCTCTGAAAAGACTCAATACATGAGAATTTGACACATGGTTGTGATTGATGTGAAGATAGAAAGCACATGGACATGGGAAAATATAAAAGTGAATTAATAATCTCACGCATCCATTGACCTAGTGGGAAAAATTGAGCATAAGATCAAACTTTTTAACATTTGTGACTTAGATATTTTAGGATCATGGCATGTGGATGATTGATATTATAAAATGACATAAAATACACATACTCATTGTTCCCTAAATTTATAGCAACCAAATTTTAAGGGTGTATTTAGGGAACTTTTAATTAATCTACAAGGTTGAGGAATGAATCAAATTGTACATATAGTGGCATTTTGAATTAAAATTTAAATTTAAATTAATAATTAAACAAGTAATAATATTACTAATGAATTAATATATTTCATATGTGACCTACATTTTGAAAAAATCCATAACAATGACTGATATAAACATAAGGGAGTTCATAATGATCCTAAATAATTTCACAATTAAATTTAATGGACAAGTGGCCACTAAAATAAAACTTCATTTTAGAATCATAATTATAATTATGTCACGAATGGGTCAAGATTATAAAATTTTCATCCAAGAATGAAAATGAGAGTAGATAAATATTCAAGTGGAACTATGTGTTATCTTATGATGTATAATTTTATGCAAGGAATAATTCTAAGGGACTTAGAAGTGGAAGTCATGTCTCAATTATCTCTTTAAAACCAAATAGGTTTATGAAAAACTAGGAAAAACTTCTTTAAAGTTGAGTTTATTTTATTTGATTTTTAATAATGGAATTAGAACCATTAGTCTATTTTTAATAAGCATGTTCACATGCAAGCGATTTCAATAAATTGTGGTTTATTGTAAATACTTTTTATTAACACTCTTTTATTTGGGAAGTTTGGAAGATAGTTTTCAAGTTTGATAAATCATTATGGATGTTTTGTGAGTTTGTATTTTCCCTTTCTCACTCAAATTAATACTTTGTATTTATTTAACTGTAATTTTTCATTATTGTAAATCTCTATGCTTTGTTATGAGTTTGTTAGATTGAGTGAATGTTATTATAACCATTCTATTGGAAAATTTTGACCTCAATTAAAAAAAAAAGATGAATGTGTTGTTTTATTTTTTGAACGTAATTATCTTGTTGAGTTATGCCTCTATAATTTTCTCATAAATTTATTCCTTAAACTATGGAACTATGTTTGTTTAAATTTGATCAAATACTAGCTTTGGTCAACATTAGTTTACTTTTCAATAGATCATATTGAATGTTTGATTTAACTAGAGAAATACTATTGGTAATATGAATCGTATTTTCTTCCATACCCTTCCCTTTTTTTCAAGTTTTATCAGATTCCACCATTTTAAAATAGCATCAATGTGAATATACATTTTTTTTAGTTAGAAAATATTTATTGAACTTTTGGGTGTTGTTTAAACATGAGGTAAACATAAGCATAATTTTCCTTGATAGGTTTTAGTTCACATGTTTCTATTCTACCAAGGATTCCATTTAATAATCACAACCTACAACTTGTGCCTTGGGCCAAATTATTTAGATCCTAAAATAAGGGTGTGGTATCCCCATCACCCGTTGAGACTGGTACACAAACCTATATCAACAAGGCTCATATGTAACTAGAAACTTTAAATCAACCACTGTAGACAAATTATATATCTAAAGTGATTATTTAGTATCATCGTTCCCTATCAAAAAATAACATAAATTTTTAAAATTTTTTGTATGAACATCATTCATCCCCTAATTTGATATATATGTACCTCAAAAAATGTCATCTATTTCACCATAATGCCATAGTATATCCCTCAATCTACATAATTTGGTAAATATACTCAATCTGATCCATATAATTTGTCTCATAATGTCATATAATATCCCAATCATTCCTTCTAATCATGTAAAATTTCCCACATGCATTACATATGCCTCAAATATAATCAATTTGTCCTATCTCAATCACATAATTTTATGTGATGTGTGAACTATTTATCTACCATTACCTAAATATCTAAGAAAACACATTATATTCCCCATTTTGATATGAGGGACTAAACTTACAAATCACTCATCTCAAAATAAAGAGTTATACATGTAGATCTAATAATCCAAACAAGCCACTAGGGTTTGGTAGAGGGGTGAATAAATAAACACCTAGTGAGATGAAGGGCATATAAAGCCACTAGAGGTCTATGGTATCTATCTAGTGTTTTGGCTTGTACTAGGCCAAATATGGACTCACATAACTAGGTTAGTGTTAGTTTGATCAAGCTCACATAAAATCAAGTATCTCTAACGTTTATAACGAAAGCAATGCAAGTAACTAACGGAAAGAAATGATTAATTTTAAATAGGAAAGTAAAGTTATCTAAATAATTAATCAATATTAATAATAAATAATGATTCATAAACATGCATCCATAAGGAATGAAAGACAATTTTGAAAGAAAAATGTTTTCAAATGGAAATACAATAACTTTTTCAGAATCTATGATAAGTGCTTGTTTAAATATAACTAACCATAGCATGTAATATTTAATCCTAGAAATAATATTAAAAATAAATAAATTAATGATGTCAATTTGTAATTAAAGTGCCTTCAAATCATGCTCAATCAAACATGTAATAAAACCACCAACTGAGAGTTCAAGTTTAATTTTTAATATATGAAGATTAATTTGTATTATATAACATTATCCAATCCAATGCTACCAATCCATGAGAGAGAGGGGGTGAGAACAAGAAAGAGATGTGAGGTCCAAACTAAATACATAAATCATGTGTAAGGTTAATTGGCATAGCATATGAGCTAATACATTAGGAGCAAGAACATATTATCAACAATTGAGTCAAATTAGGTTTAAAAGTTAGTGGGTCTATGAGTTTATAAGGGTGGAGTTAAATAGAGTTGAATAATCATTTAGTGTGTAGTAAAATATCTTAAGAGAGATGAATAGTTGTCAATATATGGCCAAGAGATGTATGACTATCTAGAATAGCTCAAGAGAGATGAAGAGATATCAATAAGTCAAGAATATCAAGAAGTGGGGTTGAAAGGCATGTTAAACCTGATATATGGCTACAAAATGGGTGAGAAAAGGAAAAAATGACCATTTTTAGTGATGTGCAATAAACTGGGGTGAAAATAGACAATTCTAGGAAATTTATTGCTTGGGACATGGCCCATTAGGAAAATGGGAGACCTAACTCAAATTAAGGCTATTAGTTCTACTAAGAATAAATGCACGAGACCTCAAATGTGTCTATGGGGACCAAATATTATTTTAAAAGGGACATGTAGGGTACAATAAGGCCTAAAAGGGCTTGATGTAGTGTGGGGATGTCAAACCCTCTCTAGAGGGTTCTTTGGATCAAAAAAGTCACTATGTTCAGATGGTAAACATGAAGATCAGATGTAAAATCATATGGAGAAGTAGGGTGAGATTAATCATGATTACATATACCCATGAGGTACAAGTAGGAAGTGTTTAAAAAATAAAGAGTGTTATGCAGTACCTCTAAGCCATATAAAAATGAAATAAAGAGAAAAAATATAGAACATCACATGCACCTACTTGATAGGAATAGTGGTAGATGAAAAGTTGATAGTGTGATATAATGAGTACAATTCAAAACTCTATATGATCTAGCTTCAGCTCCTACATAAGAAAGGACAAAAAATGACATCAAATTAAGAACTCTAAGATAGTATTCACTAGTGTCTGCTCTAGTGTTCTTTGAATGAGGTATGTAAGAGATCTATAAGTCCTCAAAAGAGGAGATAAAATTATGTGTTACTTTAAAGAGGGGGGATAAATTGATGCTAATTGTATTCTATAATCTAATGAGTTGATACATAGCTAAGAATGAGTCAAAAAATAAATACACATAGCATGCACTATTTCAAAAGTGTCGGTTAAGGCTTTAACGATTGCATGATACTCAACAGCATTATTCTTCTCACTAGTAAGGAATAAACTAGTTGTATCAAGCTCATATCCCCATGGGTCATTAATATTCTAGGCCATAGCTATAGGTCTTATTTTACCTTAACTTCCACCATTGGTGTAAATCACCACAAAAAATTTCACCATGATGGAGGTAAATGATGCAAGACACAGCCATAGGAGGACTATCTCATCACAAAGTGAGAAAAATAAGCTACATGAGAGATAAAATTAATTAAAAAAAGTCACAATCGTAAGAATTATACCATTTTCAATCACAATGAGAGGCAAATAGGATTAGTAGGAATCCTATGGTAGACAAAGACTAGCCAAAGAAGACTAGAGTGAGTCCTAATAACCACAACCAATAACTCACAACACCTATAAGGACCATGGTGAAAGAGAAAAAGGTAACTCTTAGAGGACCATTTGTGAGTAAGTAGGAACAATACTAATAAAAATAATAAAAATAATCTACTTTTATCCTAATATACATCTAAAGAGGGTACACAAGACATAAAAAGATAAACATACCAACAAGGTCTGATAATAGATGTCACAAGAGTGATGGACCATCAAATGAGGGATTAGGATGGTATTATAGTAGGATATAGGTATTGAAAGTCCTTTAGTGGCTCAATCTATGGCCTACCTCAAAGTCAAACCATTGTTTAGACATAATCCATGGATTGCCTCAAAGGCAAGCTATAGCTTATCCAATTAAGTCACAGTCTCCTCTCTGTAGGGCCAAATGACCCTAAAGAGGCTTGAAAAGAGGTAAAATAGAAGAGACATGGGAGGAATCTTGATCTAACTTATTTGGCTTAATGGTCATGAACCAAAACATGGTAACACCATGGGTAGGCCATTTTTAGTGATTGAGATCTCTAAACCTAGATAAATGAGAGGATGGTTGTGTTTGTGACACACCATCATGAACTTATTTCAAGTTTTCATATCCTTGAATGAGTTATGTGCCATGACATGGATGAAATGGAACTTGAGATCTAAATTTTAAACTATAGAGGCCTCTATGATGGAGTAATTAATATTTTTGATAACACAAGGAATTTATGATGATGGATGAGGCTTGATGGTCGTGGAGACATATCAAAATAGGTCTTCAAAGAGTGATGAGTCACTTTGATGCCCTAAATGGAAAGGAGGTGATGAGTAGTATACAATATGTGAAATAAAAGTGAATGTAAATCAATAGTTAACAAAATCAAACCATTCATCCTTGATAAATTAAGATTCATAAATGGGAACATTGGGTGAACTAGTAAGGCACTACAAAGATATAGCTAAATCCTTGTCATAGGTATTTATCTAAGCATCTATCCATGCCCAAAGATCTAGGCCAACCTCTAAGGCATTAACCTTTCCTTCATTCATAAATTTTACCACATAAAACATTATCAATGTAATGGCTTACATGGAAGCAATTTAAGGACATCAAAGGATCATATTGTAAGAGAGATCTAATTATAACACATATAAATTTATCTTGGCTATATCGGTTTGAACTTAACCAAAAATATTTACATTACCCACCAACATGGTCATGTCATTTTTGAAACTAAGATAGTTGTGGAGAGAGTTGTAAAGCTTCCTACAACTAATACCCAACACATTGAACACTTACAAAAGCATTATGTTCAACATGGCATCCTCATTTATGATGCATATATTGATGTGATAATCATCAATTGAGGTCTTGATATAGGGTGGGAATTTATCCATCTTTATTGAATGGAAGGGTATGGCAAGGAGTTGGCACCAAAGGAGAAGGTAAATAGGTGAGAGTGATTATGTATGTTTGATTTGAAAACCACCCAACATCATCCTATAGTGGTACCTCACTATAGATCCTAAGCTCATCAAATATGAGACCCCTTTGCTCTAATAAAGGTATAAAAAATCCCAAATGGAGATCCTATAAAATAGGGATTATAGGTCCTCTATGATAGAAAAATGGTGATGTCTAGCCTGAGAAGTGATATTATGCCAAAAGTCAAACCTGACTTTGGTATTCCTTGTCCCCATGGATGAGCCTATGAGACCCACTCTACTAGTATCTCCAATGGGGTACCCAAACTCAGTGTGTGTTTCAAAATCACTCATAGCCAATAGGGGATATTTCAATAGTATCCATTACTAATTTCATTCTTAGCTTTCCCTTTAGGATTAGCTAAGGAAGAAGAACTAGAAGAGGTGAGGGATCAAGAATAAGATTAATGTGCATTAGCCTTATATTTATTCTTTTTCTTCTTCTTCTTTTCCTTGTCATGGTCAAAAATAGGCTCTCAGAACACATCCAACTTGTATTTTGGCTCAACAAGTGGAGATATATGAATATTAGATGAGGTCTTGACACCATATTATTGGGCCAATACATTCCTTTTCAGAATGCCACTTCGTCTTATGAAATTTGGATAACTAGGCAGGATTATAAGGATAGAAAACTAGCTACCCTCATGTGCTCTTTTCATGGGCCTTATTTTTAGTTGGCCTCCTACTCATAGCATTGACCTCATGGCCATTTTTTTTTTCTTATTCTCTAATTAATAATCAATGATAACATCATTGGTCATATTATGGTTACAATTATGTGAGGAGGACACCTTTTAAGTAGGTACAAGCCTAATGCCTTCATACACCTCAAATATTTAAATATTCAAAAACTCATTAAAAAAATTAGCATAAGAGGTGGGCTCACACTTGAGGACTTCAAATTTAACCTCCTACCTCAAAGCTTGCATGAACATATCATAAAATTGATCATCTATAAACCTTATCCTACACTAGTGGATATTTGAATGCCATTGATACATAAATTCAAAGTTAGATTAACCCTTATCCTATACCATGTAAGTTAGTGATTAGATGTTGAGGTTAAATAGTCTATAGATATTTAAGTATTGGATGAAATCATCCAACAAGGTTAGTAAAATTGATAAATAATCTAGAGGTATATTTTAGAACCAAACCAAGCCTCAACTCATAGAGTGTGAGCAAAGAGATTCAACATAGTTCCTTTGTCATGTTCCCAATCTGTACATTCCATCATGAAGGTTTTAATATTCTCTATGGAACTAACATCCCAATTTCTATTTAACTTGGGAATTTTAAGGATAAGATTGGGAAGGGGAATGACATGTACCCAAGGGGAAATAAGATTCTTATAGAAATTCTCATATTCAAAATTGATGGATAATTAGAAATGAACTGTATTAAAGGACTCATGGGGACCATGATGTTTCCTATACAAATAGGGTTCATCTTGATTTAGGTTGTGTGGGAGATAATTTATAAGAAGCTCCTGAAGTGGGGGATGCACATGATGAGGATATTCTTAATCACATGGTTACAAACAACTACGGGAAGGGAATTGTTCTGCATGGACAAAATAAGGTAATGCAACATGATCATAGGGGGATCAAAATGACCCAAATCCTCATGGTGTTAGCCAAATGTGACAAGATAAGGGTCAAATAGATGGCACTGATTCTTATGATAGGCATCCCAAGGATCCCTAGGCCATAGATGGTGGTCAAAATCAACATGATCATTTGAGACTCTAAATGATGGACTAAGAGGATGGGAAAGCTCCACACAATCAAGATAATGAATTAGATTAGAGTTCCTATGTATCTCAATGGGGATGATAGGGATTTTTGTTATAAAGTCTCCTATTGAGAAGGGTGTGGGGAACTCAAATAGGAACTAGTTGAGGCACTCAAATGGGAATGGGTGTTGGTTATGTCTCTAGAGGTAGGATGCCACCTAATTCTATGGGAAGAATGGTACTTAAAATTCATTTAAATCTTTATATGAAAATCATTAATGATCAAACGTATCACTTCATGCATAAAATGTGAAATGTTGTCATATTCACCCCTTTTAGGTGAATTTAAAGTGGTATAAATTTGCATGGAGGCATCCTCAAATTGGTAAAACTCAAAATAATAAAAAAGGGAGTGATTCTGTTGGTTATACAACTACTACCCTTTTATTTATGGAACATGAGAGGATTATGGTTGTCTAGTTGAGGTATGGTTACATATTAGATCCTAGAGGCTTTGTGTCATTCCATCATAGTTTCAATTTGCTCAAGAGTGAGCTCAGGGGCTTACCCATGAATATTACAAGAATGATGTCTCATAGTTGGGATACCAGCCATGGGTACCATGAAAAAAATATATCTAATAAAGTAATAGAAAAAGAAAACTGTCAAAAAACTACTGGATAGGAGGATGCAAAACCAATGTAAGGTCAAACAACTATAAAGGGAGCTAAAACATAGTTGAAATAAAATCCTTGTTTCTAACAATAGGAGATGTGTTGGGAGGATCTAAGTGATATATAATTAGAATAAAACCTTATAAAATTTTCCATTGGGTGTAATAGAATGTATTTCAAAGAATCAAAATGATCCACTGGGGTTTTTCAAATGCAAAATAATCAAACACCTAGTGGGATGAAAGACACAAGAAGCCACTAGAGGTTTATGGTAGTTATTTGATTTGCTAAATTTCACTGGGAAAAAATGGACTTATAAAACTAGATTAGGGCTAGTGTGATCAAGTTCACAAAAAAATAGGTACTCTAATTAGTCTAACTAGTAATGCAAGTAACTAAAGGAAATAAATAATGCATTTTAAATAAGAAAACAAAGATATCTAAACAAGTAATCCCAAGAATAAATAAAGATTCATAAATAAGGATCCCTAAGGAATGAAATATGATTTTGAAATAAATACATTTTCAAAGGTAAATGCAATAACTTTTCATAATCTATGTTAGGTGCTTGTTCAAAATAGAGTTAATCCTGGCATATAATCTCTAACCCTAGTAATAATACTACAACTAAACAAATGAATTATGACACTTTGTAATCAGCTCCCTTAGATCATGCTCAATCAAACATGTAATTAAACCACCAACTGAGAGTCCAAGTTTGATCTTTATTAGACAAAGATTAAGCTATAATGTAAATCTCTATCCAATCTAATGCTACCAATCTAGGAGAGAGAGTGAGGTAGGAATAATCAAGAGATGTAAGGACCAAACCAAGTGCACAAATTAGGTATAATGTCAATTGATTTTACACATGAGCTAATACAATAGGATCAAGAACAAATGAACAATAAGTGACTCAATTTAGGTTGAATAGATAGTGAATATGTAAATTTCCAAGGGGGAAATTTCAAGAGAGTTGAAGAACCATGTAGTGTGAAGTATATGATCTCAAGAGAGATGAAGACCTATCAAGATATGGCCAAGAGTTATATAATTTTCTAAAAGATATCAAAATAGATGAAGAGCTATCAAAAAGTCAATAAGATTAAGAAGTGGGGTTTAGATGCATGTTTGGTCCTAATATAGGGTAGAAAAATGGATGAACAAAGGTAAAATGATTTTTTTTAACTATTACATAATGGACTGTGGTAGAAATGGATAGTTAAAGAAAAATTGTGACCTATATCATAGCCCAACATGCAAATAGGATGTCAGACTCAAAAGAAACCACTTGTTTTGATGGGAACTAATGGCTTAGGACTAAAATATACCTATGAGGTCCAAAAAGGGCCATGCAGTGTGAAATAATTCCTATAAGGACTTGGCACAGTGTGGGGATGTCAAACTCTAACAAGAGGGTTATTTTAGATCAAAAAGGTATCTTGGTGTCTAATGGTAAGCATGATGATCAAATTTAAAATCATAGGGAGGAGTAGGGTGAGAGTAATCATGATTAAAATGTACACCCTGTGTTATATATAAAAATGTAATCATGTAAAGTATGTATAAACACATGATAAGATATGTCATCTTATAAACATTTTATCATTTAATTACATAAGAAACATGTAATCCAATTCGATTGGCATAAAAGTGTCTTGTCTCGTAGATATATAAATTAGGCACATAATAACAATTAAAGTAGTAGATGCAAGATATAAATCATGGCATCACATGTAATCAAATTATGCATGATATGAATCACAACACTAAGCTCATAAATAGTCATATATGTATCCATGCACATAATATCATGATCACAAATCACACAAAAAATCAATACATGACACAACTTTGAATTGACTCTGACATGATAAGAAGATGACATAGCCATGACATGTACTAGAGGATCCTTTAACATAATTGATGCATGACATGACAAGACATAATCAATGCACTCATAGAACATACATAATAGCACACATCAATGATCACATAATGTAATAATCATCAATATTAAATTATGCATGGAGCAAGTAATGCTAGTATAAATAATAAATCAATATCATCATCTAGTATAGCAAAGCATAATATCCATAGGAAATAGCACTCTATAAATTATAAGCAAGATAAAGTTGTGTGTAATAGTCTACTATGATGAATGGATTTTTCTAGAAATATATAATTTGATTAAGTGTGTAATGATGCCTCTAATGTATAAAGTTGTACCTTGGGTTTAAATAATGGCATGCATATGTATATCCATATATCATATGTAGCATGTATGCCCTACATCCCAATCCTGTGAAAATCATGTGCATATAAAATAGATATGTAATTTACCATGTATATGATAAATAAAAGCAATCAATCGTATATACTAGCAAAACATGTCATGCATAGTTTTTAATCAAAATTTGGGGAACTAGAGATGTTAAAGCCTAACTAGACAAGCTGTTATGTCAGATTAGAATGTTATAGATATGTAATAAGTGACATAAACTAATTTAGAAATTGTTAAATCTATAAATATGCTAAAAGAGGAAAGTACCATAGAAATACAACTTAGTTATAAAATCAAAATGTAGGATTGTGATTGAAACTAAAAAATAGGTTGTGTCATTGTGTTGGTTGACTATGGATCTAAAATAGGGTTTTGTTAAATATGTGTACAATCGCATTTTATTTGGACAGGGTCTCATTGCACTAGTGTCCTTAGAGAGTATCATCATCCTATAACTTATAGTTCTCTAAAAATTTTGTGATAGGTTTACCTTCAATTACATGTTTTATTTTCTTGTGTGGGATTCTTTGATCCATCATGAAAAACATTGTGTATCTTATCAGTTTCTTGTAACCCTAGCTCAATGGATTAATAGGGAAAACATAATCATGAAATAAAAAGGGGTTATTGATTAAAAAAAAATTTGACCTCAACACCCCCTATGTTGAGCACTACCTATATACCAATAATTCAAAGAGGGATCAAACTCCATGTAGTTCTCCCATGTTATAGTGGTGTGTGTAAAATACTAGTACAAAATGCTAAACATTGGTGCAATCCTACTGATAATTAAGTGTTTTAGATGTGAATTTTGACTTTATAGGTGTATTCAAATATTATCTCAAGGCTAATAGGGTTGTATGTATTCATAATTGGGAAAAATAGGCAAATTTATCCCAATGTGCAATTATAATTATGGTGTTTTTTAATATGGAAACATCTTTGTGTGAAAAATGGTCTGAAATGTGGATTTAGATTATATTTTTGGGAATTATTTCATATGGGGATCACTAAATTTTTGGATGACCCAGTACACAAATTAAAATTTAAGCAACTAATTGTTATTTAGAAGGAGTATGCTCCTAGAAGAATTGGACAATAATGGAGAGCGATAGTGTCCAAATGTGTCCAGAGGGAAAGAATATCTAAAATAAAAGTTGAGGTCAGTCTCAAAATAATTTTAGGATGTTTATAATGCTAGATAGGGTCATTTTTGGATCATTGGTTTCTTATACAAATTTTTCATCCAAAAAAGGAGTGAAGGAAGAGTGGTCAAGGACCATGAAAAAAGGCATGAACTAAGTGCATGAAAGGGTGCTCACAAGTGCACTATTTTAAAAGTAAAATTTAATTTATGTGTCTACATTTTACCCCATTTTATTCTAGTAATGCATAAAACTTTAAATTACTAGATTAAAATTAAAATGCATACTTGAACTTACCTATGAAGAACAACCTTAAATATATGCCACAATGCTAAATTATGATTCATGTGAATTTTTAATCAAACATGTATAAATTAGTCCTTATTTAAGATGAAAATTTGAAATTAAAAGATAATAAACTTATAGATATAATAAAAAATGAAAAAATACGCCTAATTGGGTATGAAAATCATTATGTTTTTTGGTGAACAAATATGGTGATTAGAGAGAGTAAGACCTTTAGATTTTTCATCTTTGTTGAATATCTTGGATTAGATTTTGCATGCCTCAATACTAATTAAAAGGTGGGTTTGCTTAAGAAATCAAGTTGTGCTTAACTCCATAATATCATACCCAAGATTGTATCATGGTTTAGAATCCCTATATGAATTCCAATAGATTATTCTAGAGAAACATTTGGTCCAAAAATGTGAACCAACCAGTGCAAGTAGAATAAGGATCATTTCTAGGGTAAAAGTAGGGTAAAAGTAGTGTAAAGCTAGTGAAAAATATAGTATGATCTGAGTCTAGTGTATTCAATGTGGATGATGACATGGGTTTTGACTCCATCTATGAAACTAGTGAAAAAATGAACAAGGATGTAGTCATATGTTGCATACATGACCCCAATCTAATATTTGGGTGTACGTGGATTTTGAGATTGAGTAATAATAACTAAAATTCTAAGAAAAAACTTGTATGCTAACTTGGAACGTATGTCACACAATATGCCCATAAAATGAGAAAATCTAAGACAAACCTGAGTATTTTTATAGAAGTTGATTATGTATACATGTTGCTAACTTTCATGTATTGTCTGTGATTCTAAGAATTTCTAAAAATGATTATTTTCTACCTATTGGGACAAAGCACCTTGTTTTAGACATGATTGGATCTTATTTAAATGGATTAATGCTATCTAAAATTGATTTCAAGGTGATTTCTAGGTCTAGATGGTGATCCATTACATAATACCTATAAATTTATGTATGTGTATTTCATTTTAGGATCTTAGTCTCTTAAATAATCCATTGTGTATGCCCTCTCTTTTGAGGTGATTTATTGAGATTACACAATAAATTAGCTAAAAATAAAAATGTATGTGATATATATTATGTAAAGATGTAAATATGAATAATAGTGATAACGTGGATGATCATGGCATCACCATATGTAAACTAATCAAAATATTAATGTGAGACGCATGTGTAAACAAACATACATAGTGACATTGTCAAGATAGACATTAACAATGAAGCACACAAATGAGTGGTCAAAACTAAGTACTAAAAATTAAATATAAATAATTAGGGAGGGATGCATGATATCCTTCATGGTAGAGAAAGGATAGGAGGATGCATGATGTCCATCTAGGTATTAAAAATTGAGTAAACTGAGCAAAAAAGTGTCATGACCATGCTCACACATATAAAGAATACATGTAAAGCATACAAATTACACAATAGAAGGCAAAGAATCCATATACAAGGGACATTCAAATGTCACTCAAATGCATAAAAACATATAATAAAGGCCTTATGCCAGACACAAGGACATGTTCAAATGTCCCCAAGCTAAAATAGATAATACACATAAGACATGAAGCAAGAAATCAAACATGAAAAACATGCATGAATATATGTAATTGATCAACACAGGCATTTCATAACATTAACACATTTATAAACTTAGGTAACCAGTAATATATCAATGTGAATGTAAGTGATCAATATCGATAGATTTTACACAATGTAAGCAAGTACGAATGAAAAAGAAGGGATAACCAGAGAATGGTATAACATATGTATGATCTTGATAATGTATATATAATATGTAATAGGCTTGTGTCTTGTTTAGATCTAAGAATTGAAAGCTTATGCTCATTGGGACATGATTATTACAATGGGATAGTGGTATAGGGGTTATTATTTAAATAGGGTGTTATTGAGTATTTATAATTTTTGAGTCTATGATAATGAAATAACTTGCAATTGTGTATGAAAATGGCAACATTTAAGCTCTAAATTCACTCATATACACATTTTAATAACATATGATATGAAACTAGATATAAATAAGTAATAAAAAATTGGTGCACACATTAACTTACGTAAATAAACTAAACATAAGTATACATAGGTCTAAACTTTGGAATTTTCTTGAATATTCTAATTTTTTTGTATTTTAACATATATGAAATGAAAAACAAATTAGAGAAAAGGATGTTAACTGATGAGTATTGTGAGGGAATCACAATCAATGGGCGATGTCTCTAGGATAGGAATGGTGGCCTTTCATGAATCGAAAGTTTCATACTATTGTGACTAAATTAGGATGAATATTATATTGCACATGTTGTGTATCATGGTAAATCTTAGGGATTTTGGGAACCCATAAAAGAGTTTATGAACCCTATGTTGGTACCCTATGTGAGACATCTTGAGTGCTAGGTAATATCAATTTGGTATGTACATGAGTAGATAAAATATCTCTACGATTTCTAACAAATATCTACCAAAGTGGCCAATCAAAGATATGCCTCCTTAGAAGGGCAGATATATTTTTATAATTCTCTGAGTAGGTTGTACATTTTTAGGTGGCTCAGATGAAATCTATTGTATAATAACCATTTCTATATGTGGTAGGGGGTATTCATATGGGTTACACCAAAATATTATGACCTCATTGGCATAGATATACTTTAAAAACATATGAACTAAGTAAATAACTATGTGAACCTGAGGAATCCACAGGCATCCCAAAAATATATCGAAGACCCTTGCATTAGGAACTATTGTAAACCCAGTGGCCACATGTGTTATACAAACCTATAATTAGAATGAAATACTACTAATAGAACTCTAAATGTGACCATTTAATCCTTTTATTACTATGGTCATTGGAAGCAAATAATGTTATGTGTATCCAAGATTAGAAGTGTGACTGTACACATATTCACACTTGAACTATTATCAACCATAAAACTATGAATAGACTAGTCATCAATGTGTGTGAATATGAACAAAGAGTTAAAATCCACATCATCATCTACTATCTCATGCTATGTGAATTTGATGAGTGTCCTAAAGGACACTAAAGTATGGTAGGTACCAATGATGTTGTTTAAAGGATGTAGTGCCTCTATATGAAAATGATATGAAACTAGATGATGGTGTGCATTATATACATAATGTACTCTTCATATATATGTTATATCATTAGTTGTATATATATGAAAATGATCATTAAATATTTTCATTAACTTGATTTCACTCATTTTGCATTTGAACTATCTATATGTATGCCCACATCAATGATGTTTGCATCTATTAAATCTTAAAACTTGTACCTTAAATTGATGCACCTATTAGTAGTGTGGCTTAGTGACCTATGAAATTTACAAAAGGAATTTTGGTCAAAAACTTTTATAATATTATTATTCACATCAACCTCTTTAATAGGAGGGATATATATTATATTAAATTCCAATATTTTTTTATCACCTTATATGGAACTTCTAGTAGATTGGTAAATTGTCTCTGTCAAAGAGTCAATAATAAAATCCATGGAGTTGGTTCTGAAATTGCATGCACTATTATTTTTTATCATTCTTATTATTCATTGGCCTCACTGTGTATGGTGGTTTTATTTAACTCTTTGTATTAGAATCTACATTAGTTTTATATATAAGCTTATTCATTACCAATAACTTGACTTCCCTTTCTTCAATTTTATGACATAAATATATGAATGAGATAAACTTCTTGAACATGATGGACTCATGTAAGGGTGGAATCAAACTCTATTTGAATATATCCTATATTTTTTTTGTCTATCATAGGACTTGTCATTTTAGCATTATCTTGTACCTTAAGACATATTCTATGATAGGCTCATTATATTTATGTTTAAGTTGGTAAATATGAGCATATGAAATCTTCTCACTAATATTTATTAAAAAATGTGCTAGAAACATATTAACCAAGGAATTGAATGCATGGACCGGTTGATGTGGTAGGTCATAAAACCATTTTGAATCATATTCATTTAGACTTATTTGAAATAACTTAGTTAATAACAAATCATTAGACACATGGTCCAAACTTATTACATGGAATAATCTAAAATGATGTTTGGTTTTGGTAGTTGTTTCATTAAAATTTCACTTATTTTCTTAGAAGAAAGTTGTAAAACTGAAAAGAAGGGTAAGGTTAGTAGAACCTAGATATGGTTTGTGTATATGAATTGAGATTATTTTAGAGACTCCTCTTTCACTTGGGAGGATGACCTATAGATAAGAAAGATACTAAAAAATGGTTGGTTAGTTAGGTAGGTGAGTGGATTACCTAGCAAACTAGATCCAAGAAGTACACAACTCCCTTAGAAGCTGTCAATCCACCTTTTAAGACAAGTTAATGTTGATAAAGTTGCTAATAATATGGGTTATATAACATAAATTAAAGTAATTAATCAAATGAAATAAATACTTTTCCAAAATAAATGTGTTTAACAAAATAACATTAAAAACAAATGTTAAACTATCAAAAGTAGGTTCAAGTATGGTACAAATGATGTTTTTGAATCTGTATAATGACAGAGGTGAAGAAATAGGTCTTTTAGTTGAGGGTGAGAGGTGGTTTTTGCTTATTATTTTGAGAAAAATGATTTACAAAGTGATCATCGATAGTCGATAGGGGAAAACTATTGATGGTTAGGTGACCATCAGTGGTTGGGTAACTATCGGTAGTTGGGGGAAAACCATCAGTGATTAAGTGACCATCAATGGTTACTGTCAAACTTGGTTTAGGTAAAGGGTAGGTCTAGTTTAGAAGTTTATTGAGTGATTCAAGAAGGTGGGTTTAGGTTGGGTGTTGGTTGTGAGATAGAGGGGTATATTTAGGTGTGTCTGGTTTAGGGGTTTGGTTGAGAGAGAAATAAAGTAACTAATTACTGAAAATAGAAACTTAACTTTGTTGTTGTTTATTTGAATAAATGTTTAGGCGAGTGACTGGAAACTTGTTGTGGATCCTAGAGTAATTTTGATAGAGTGATGGTACCTTAGTTATTGATTGATGGCTAGTATTACTTGTGATCTATGTCACACTCATTGGAAGCTTTCCTAGATTTGTTGAGGAAGAATTCCTACAAAATAAGTTATGATACAAGAAGCTCTAATAATTTTTTATGATCTTTTTCCTCCTCTTATCTTTATATAGAAGGAAGGGAGAGGTGAAACAATAGGTTCAATAGGCTATCTAATTTTAGTGTTAACATAAATTAATTATGCACATAGATGAAACAACGAAAAATAAAAAAACAAGTTGGAGTTGTAGTGGGAGTTCATCCTTGAGGCAGTTAAAGGTTGACCATCAACAATCAAGGATAACCATCGATAGTTAGGTAACCATCAAAGATTGGGTGACCATTGATGATTGGGGTCAAACCATCAGCAATCAAGAGGGCAAAGGTAAA
Source organism: Torreya grandis (assembly GCA_037957365.1). Classification (NCBI taxonomy): domain Eukaryota; kingdom Viridiplantae; phylum Streptophyta; class Pinopsida; order Cupressales; family Taxaceae; genus Torreya; species Torreya grandis. Next base: position 381,265 of record JARHVA010004783.1, read on the forward strand.
ATGCTCAGGGTTATTCATTATGACTTAGGTTTGATGGGATAAAAGGTTGTGAAGTGGTCCATTGGGGGTCCCAAAGTGGTCTAAGGGTCAGTTCAACATCTAGAATCATAGTATGAAATTTTCTACTGTCTATATTTTCCCCTTTTTATTATGTAGTTTGTATTAACAAGCCTTAAAACAAAAATGGATGGTAGTTCAAAGGTTAGATGCCCCAAGTATGGGAGGAGGTGTTCCCCCTCAAATTGGGAAGTGATGAGGTAAAATGGAATCAAGTACAGGTTTGATGAGTGGTTAAGTGGGTGATAAAGTTGGTTGGTAGATGGAGTATTATAGTGCCAATGCATGTACAAAGTGTGACTAAGTGCAATAGCCAAGATCACGTAGTGACTAGGTTTCCAGAGTTGAGGTATTTTTTAAAACATGGGGTATTAGAAGGACAAGTGACAAGTGGACCAAGTGATCACATTTAGGTATGGAAATTAGGTTTCACTTATAAATTCAAGTCTCTTAGGCAAGGTCAGTGTTTTCATAGGTATCCAAGGTAAGAAGTGATCTTGGGAAGACACAAATTGGTCAGTGTGCAAAAGTAGCATAAGTTCAAGTTGTTCAACATGGAAATTTAATCCATGTAGTTAAAATCACTAATGTAAGGTCATCATAGAATATGTGAATGTTAGGAAAAAATGACCAATGGTGAGGTTGATGTCATTGGTGGTGGTTGTCAGAGGATGTAATCTCCATTACTAGTAAATTGAGTATGGATTGTAATGATAGGGTAAGTTTTGTTTATAAAAATTAAGGTAGGTTGACCATTGATGATTGGGGTTGACCATCGATGATCACATAGTAACCATTAGTAGTCATACATCTACCCTAAAAGGGTGAAAGTAAAAGGTCCATCAAGGGTTTTCAAATCCTCATTATTGCATTGACCTTTGGTGATTCCTCTCTATGTGTGAAGAAAAAAGTGGTGATGGTTGTGTGAGTGTGAGTTGAGTAATTTGTTGGGTGAGTTGAGTGAGGGTGATTGAGGTTGAGTGAGGATGCAAAGGGGTCTAGGCAGAGCATAGGGCATGATGGTAGTTCTAAGAGCACCTCCACATTGGCAATCATAAAATGAGGTAGGCTATATAAATAGATTTGTAGAGTAAAGTTAATTTTGTAATTGTGTTGTTATTTTATTGAAAGTTATATTTTTTTTGATGACCTAAGGTGAGGGTATGCTTTTTTTGGTCATTTATGAGGATTAGGTATGAAATAGGATAGTGAGTGGGTATTAGATACTATGAATGGGGGTAAAGGGTAGTTAGTATAATTGTAGTCAAAATTTATTAGCTTTTGGTTTTTTTTGTAGATAGTTTGGTCAAGACTTAGGGCTTGAAGGTCATCAATACTCACTACATAGTGACCATTGGTAGTCGTTATTAATCAGTCATGGTTGATAGGTGACCACCAAATGGTGAGTTTGTAGACCATCGATAATCAACCACCTGACCATCAGTGGTTGATGGTTGATGGTTGATCAGTGATGGTTCCAAAAAAATTGTTACCGATCGACCCTCAACTATCGATGGTTGGGAAAAGGTTTAGAAAATAGGTAGAGCTATGGTAGAAGGTTTTAATGATGGTGTAGAGTTATGGAGAAGGCTTTAATGATGGGATTTAGGTTAGTGGTTAAGGGTTTAGGTTAGTGGTTAAGAGTTTAGGTTAGTGGTTAAGGGTTTAGGTTAGTGGTTAAGGTTTTAGGTTAGTGGTTAAGGGCAGTAGTTAAGGGTAGTAGCTATGGGTAGTAGTTAAGGGTAGCAGGTGTGTAGATGAGACAAGGTATAATAGGTGAATTTGAATGTAAGTCTTGGGTATAGGTTAGGCTAGGTGTAGTTTTTATAATTGATATGAGTAGGCTTAATGTAGGAGGTAAGGGTAATTGGTAAAATTTATAGGCAAAGTATGTTGGATTAGGAAAACTAAGGCATTAGTATCCAACCTTGTAGGTGAAGGAATAGTTACATATGAGAGATTGGGTGCCCCAGATACTTGATGAGGTACACTGAGGCATGACTGATGCAGATTGGGATCATATGATGGACATGGGTCTCAAAGGCTTGAGGTATTATCAATGCATATTGTGGGATGCAGCGATGTTAGTGGAACTCATCAAGATATGGGACTCTACCACTAACACATTCTTGCTTTTGATTAGTGAGATGACTATTCTACCAAACAACATCTACCAGTTAATATAGCTACCGATACGGGTTAAGCTTATAAACCATACTAGTAGTGATGAATGGGATGAGCAAATGGATCACCTATATGGAGAGGACCTTGTGTTAACAAGGTGGCATTTTGGAGGATTTCACTACACACCCTTGTATCAATTAGATAGGTATAATAGACTACTATTCACAATGATGATGATAATTGTCACATGTCATGCTTTACTTGATTCTCATAGTAGTAGATTTATGTACTTATTTTTTGGGGTGCTTATTGACATGTGGTTGGATTGTATAGTATTTGTGTGGGCACCTATACTATTATTTTATATCTATCAAGAGCTCTAGGGATATTGAGCTTATAGGAGATATGGGATCAGTGTTGGTTTTGTGTTACATTGTTGGGCTTATGAGAATATCAAGGTGCTCAGACTAGTTAGAGTGTCATGGCATGGTTTTACATAGATGGACTTCAAAGTGGGCTACATGAGGTGGAGAAATGACTACGCTCTCACAAGACTAGGAGGAGCTTGAGATCTAGACTAGTACAATTACTAACTAGAGTCACTGGTTGTGGGAGACATGATTTGGTGCCCGTATGTTAGATTCCTAGCATGGATGAGTTATGCCTAACATACCCTATCACTGTAGAGTTATAGATGGATTTTTAGGAGGTGAGATAATGAGATTGAGCTCATTTCATTTGATAGAGTGAGGAGGTAGTTTGAACTCATCTAGAATATTCTAGGTGAGTTCCCAAGATATAGGAGGGAGGATGCATCCCACTACCTATACCAGAGCTAGAGGACATATTTATTGATCATAAAGAACTCCCAGTGAGGGATGACATTGATGATGTGGGTATGACTGATGATTACCCTACATGGTTCTAGGCACATTATAATGCCACATTTTTGGAGGTGATGATGGGTAGTAAGACATGGATGTGTACATAGAGGTGGGTGGAAATCAAATGGATGGGGGTGATTTGGATAAATAGGCACTAATTTCTAAGAGGGACCAAGCATAGGTGGCACTATCCATAGCATAAGCATCCTTAGTAGTAGTGACCCAAGAGAGGGATGTGGTTCAATCATAGGTGGGCACTCTAACTGGGGAGAGGGAATAAGGTAGGTCTTAACTAGCCATGGTTACTCATGAGAGAAATTCTCTCAAGCAAGTAGGAGGATGAGTACCAACACCTATAAGACCACCAGGTACCATATCTATGGTGAGGTATGTAGTGATAGTTGAGGAGCTCTACTATTATGAGGCCTTGGTATTTAGACATCTACCAAATGAACATAGATGGGTTGAGTATAGATCAGGGATCACTGGAGGGGCCAGCAGTGTGCCAATAGGTCAATGGGTTGTATCTATAGGTGGACAAACAGGTTTAGGAGGTGGGTAGGCTTCAGGAGATAGTAGTGCTTTAGGGTCTTAGACTGTTATGAGACACTTTACTTTTGATGTATTATATGATTTTGACATTGGCCTACGAGCTGATGTAGTGAGATATATATATCCATTGAGAGACATGTACACTATTATATATATGATCATTATTTTGATTATGAGTTCATGATTTATATATGTGATTATGGTTTATGATTTATGTTGATGGTTATGAATGTGATGTTGTTTATTTATGATATGATGTTATGATGTTTATGGTTTACGTGTAATCAGATAGCTAGGCATGTGATGATGTGGCTATTTAATTTATGCTCATGATGATATTTGATATTGATGGATGTTGTTTATGATATTATGATGTTTATTCTTTGTTAAACATGGATATGATATTTAAGATTATTGTTATGGTTATGGATGACTGATGACTATGTTTATAATGTATGCGATGTTGATATTATATTGTTATGCTTATGATGATGGAACTAATGTTCATGATTATTGGCATAGTTATTCATGATGATGTTAATGCTATGGTTATTGTTTTTTAGCATAGTTTATTCATGATGTAATTGATGTTCATGTTATGTTTATAGTTTATGGATCATATTTTTATGGATGTGATAGATGGTAAGATGATTATGATGTTATGATTATTTTTATGATCTTGATGATAATTTCCATGATGTTATGATATGATAATGTTTGTTATGATGAGATGTTTTATTGATTAAAATGTTATTGTGATTAAAAACACTTTGAATATATAAGGTAAGAAATCAATCACTAAATAAAACATATGGTTGGCAATTAAATGTTTTTAATGAATTGTATATGATTAGATGAAGGTGGATAAACCTTAAGACACATAAAGTAAGTTGGATAACAAAACTAAATGTGAGAGAGATAGGATAAGCAAGAGGAAAACATCATGATGAAATGTATCAATAATTAGATATGAGATAAATAATAAGGCATGATGTTTCTTCATTGACAAGGACCAAAATAAACCAAAGTTGGATCAACTTATGAACATAAGCCCTTCAAATACTCCACATTAGCACTCGTTAGTTCGTTAAAAAGGTGTCTTGATCACATAATGTCAAGTAAGCTCAAAATCCCTTGTTTATAGAGGTTATAAGGGGGATATTGATGAAAATGGAACCTTTTCATGAGACTAGCATGCCTCTTTTACAGGTTATAAAGAGTTAGTATAAACAAGTCCATGTCATATAAAGTGTAGATTGATCGATGTGGGAAGTATACTTATAAGAGCCGATTATGGCTCCCAAAATTATTTTACTTTTTATAATTTTGATAATGGGTCTTTTGATATTTTTTTATTGCTTGGAAGGGTTGGGGAAGCTGATCAATGAGAGAAGTTTCCAATAAATTGCTATGCTTTGACAAATGCTTTACTTAGCCATCCTTCAAGGGAGTGGTCTAATTTTGTGAGCTTTATTTAAGTATTTTGATTGCTATCCTTCACGTGAGAAGTCTACTTTACATTTGAGCAATTGTGATTATTTTTGGGTAGCTATCTTTCACAGGAGCAGTCTGTGAATGCTAAGAATGACCCATAGTATACTTGATTTTTTTTCTACTTTTGATGACATAGACTTGATTATATAAGCTTAAATTTTCACCTTTATAAAGGTAGAACTAAAGCACAAAAATTTTGATGAGTGGGTAAAGGAGGTTTTAAGCAAAAACAACCATGGGAATCCATCTTATAAAGAGGCAGAAAGCACCATGAGAATCATGTCATAGGTAGAGTTGTGGTACCCATGTTCAATATTAGGCTAAGGTTATGATGGATAATCACATATTTTAGCTTTAATCAATTATGTTTTAAAATAAGGAAATGAAGGTGGACTGAAAACAAGAGATGAGCTTAAGTTAGAGAAAAAGTGAGTTTGACCTCATTTAACAAAAGAAAGGATGCAGATGTGAAGCATTGAGGGGATCAAGTTCTAAATTCCCTTCAAGAGAGGATAACTGCTAAGATCCTGATCCATAATTTTGCATTATGATATAAGTTCCAAGCTAATTGAAAGAAAACTTGCCCCATTTTCTCTTCTCCATATTGGTGACATGTTGATTTTCCTTTAATATGAGATATCCAATGTTGAACTCTCACACTCTAAGGTGTTTGTTTTAATCATTCTTGATTCCTTATTGATAGACATGAAAATGAGTAAGTGTGGCTAAAAATAATTCATCAAGTAGCTCAAGTTGGGCTAAAAATTCTTGATGATAATCACCATCAGAAATGATAGATTTCAAAGATATGCAAAGAGAGGGAATTTGGACCTCGAGAGGCAAGACAGCCTCTGTTTTAAAAACTAGAGAGAAAGGGGCAGCACTCATAGGGGTTTGAATGCTAGTACGATATGCCCATAAGGCAAAGGGGATGTGTAAATGCCAATCCTAACTAGATGTGTTAACCATTTTAGTTAACATGTTATCAAGAGTTTTGTTAGAAGTTTTAGCATGTACATTAGCTTGTGGGTAGTAAGGTGATGAGAAACTTAACTTGATACTGAATGTGTCACAAAAACCTTGGACTTGTTCTTAAAATATTTACCATTATCAGTGATTATTTTATGAGGAACATCAAAATGGTAGATAATGTTATGGTTAATAAAGTTGATGATTTTTTGACCTTGGTTAGAATGAGAGGAGTAGCTTCCACCTATTTGGTGAAATATTCAATTGCAGTAATGATAGAATGATGTCACTACAAAGAATGGGGGTTAATTTTTAATAAGATCTAGACCCCATTGCGAAAAGGGCCAAAAATCCTTGGATACTTGAAGACTATGGCTAGTTGCATGATGTAAATTGGCATGTTGTTGATATTTAACACACTTCTTCACATAATCACAACAATCTTGGTTGAGAGTAGGATAATAGTATTCAAAGTGAAGGATACGTTTAGTGATATCTAGACCACTAAAGTGTCCTCCACAAATCCCATCATACATTTCCCTGATAGCATGAGAGGCTTCATGACTATGTAGGCAATAAAAGAAGAGGCCATCAAATCTATGTTTATATATAATTCCTCCTAGTATGGTATAATGTGAGGTGATCTAAATAAATGCTCTTTGAGCATTCTTGGAAATACTAGAAGGAATGGTGGTAAGGTTGAGATAGTCAAAGATTTGCATCTACTAAAGGATGGGTTGGATTTCCTCTACATTGAAGATGGTAGGAGAGTCTGATTTGATATAAGAAGGCTCAATAAGTTGATGTATAATGATATATATCTTAGATTTAGATGGTGCAGATGGGATTTGAGAAACAAGAAAAGTCATTGTATCAGTAAATTTGTTTGTAGATCACGGGGTCGCTAGGATAAGGTAATGATCAAATGACATCAATAGCACATCCACTAGTTATTTTTACTATTGTAAAGCATAATTATTACATTGATAAGAGCCATTAATTTTATTTACCACCAATTGGGAATCACCAAATATGTTGATTATTCTGACTCTCAAGGCTAAAGTAGTTTGGAGACCTATGACTAGGGCTTCATACTCAGCCATATTGTTGGTACACTCAAAATCTAGTTTGAAGGATAAAAGAAGAGGTTCATCATCTAGGGGGATAAGGATGATTATATCTCCCCCACCATGTTGACACTTTGATCCATCTAAGAACATGGTTACTTGATAGGTGAAGTCTGCCTGAGAAAGGGTCATGATGGACTCATCAGGAAACTCAAAGGGAGGAGGTTGGTTGTCTGCTAAGGGTAATTTGGCCAATTGATCAGAAATCACTTGACCTTTAATTGACTTCCATTGGATGAACTCAAGGTCAAAATTAGCTAAAATCATGGGCCACTTAGCCATACACTAATTTTGGTATGACTTGGAGTGCATGTACTTGAGTGGGTTGGTGTTAGTGATAACAAAGATATTTTGGTTGAGAAGATAATGAAAGATTATAGTGGCCATGAAGACCAAGGCAAGGCAAATTTTATTGGTGTGGGTGTTTTAAGTTTCATACTCTATAAGCTTTTGGTTTATGTGGTAGATGGATTTATCTTTATGCTTATCTTCATGATGTGCAAGAATTGCCCCTAAATAATGGTCAGTGGCATAGATATAAAGGTAAAGAGGTTGATCCTATTTTGGAGGAATGAGAATGGGTGGAGAAATAAGGTAGTATTTAAGTGAGTCAAAGGCCTTTTGACAATCATGGTTCCACTTAAAAGATATGTCTTTCTTTAGAAGGTGATGAAAGGGTTGGCATCTTTCAGATAACTAAGAAATGAAAAGATAGATGGATTGAAGTTTTCCCTATAGGCTACATATTTGCTTAAGGTTGATAGGAAGAGGTATGTCAAGGATTGATTTTACTTTGGTAGGATCGACTTTGATTTTGTGAAGAGAGACAATGAAGCTAAAAAATTTGCCTGATAAGACCCCAAAGATACACTTCTTTGGGTTGAGGTAGACATGGTAGTGGATGAGTCATTCAAAGAAAATCTTAAGAAATACCAAATGGTCTTTACGACATTTGGATTTCCCAAAAAGGTCATCAACATAGTCCTCTATCATTTTGTGAATAAGATCATGGAAGATGTAGGTCATAGCATGATGTTAGGTTTCACCAGTATTCTTTAAACCAAAAGGCATGGCCCTCTAGTAGAAATTCCCCCAAGGGATGATAAAGGTAGTTTTGTGTTGATCTTAAGGGATGATTAGGATCTAATTATATCCTGAGAAACCACCCATAAGAGATAACATCTTATAGCCGGTCGTAAGATCAACAAGTTGTTCAATGCTTGGAAAAGGAAATTCATCTTTTGGACAAACTATATTGAGGTTGCTTTAATCTATGCAAATGTGAAGTCCCCCCATGGCTTTGCTGATAGGGATAACATTCAAGACCCATTGGGGATAGTCAATGGGTTGGATAAAATTGACAAAAAGGAGACGTTGAAGATCTTCTTTGACAAGAAGGGCTATGTGAGAGTGCATCCAATGAAGATTTTGTTGAATAGGCTTAACATCATGATTGGTGACTATGTTATGGGTGGTGATGATAGGATCAATTCTAGGTATGTCACTATAATACTAAGAAAATGTTATGCTTCAGTCTTGGAGGAAGGTAGAAAAGTATTAATTCACTGATGAATCTAATGATTGTCCAATTTTGATAATATGTGGGATATCCTAAGTACCTAAGTCAACCTCCATGGTGGATTCATTCAACATAGTTAAAGTCTTAGGAGGGAGAGATTTGTGGATATAGGAATCTTTTGCACTGAGGTAGGTGAGAATAGAATCATCATCCTAACACTGAAAGGTATTAATGGTAGGAGAGTCATTTTCTACTAGCTCAAGATGAGTTAGAAAAATGGTCATGGTTTCCCCATCCTTTTGATAAGTTAGGGGTCTGAAGCTAATCATGTTGATGAAAAAAAGGTTAGGTGGGATGACATCAAAATTCTCACATTTTGGTGGAGAAGGAGCTCATGAGGATGAGATGTCTTCCTCAACAATGGTGATGGGAGGCAAGTTGGTTTGATTTTTAGGCAGAGTGAAATTGAGGCCATGATTTTTTTGAGGTTTTTGGGTCTTGATTGGAATAAACTTGTGTGTTTTATGTTCATACTAACCTAAACCAAATCCCTTCCAGGCACACCTATAGAGATGTGTCTTGGAAAACTCTAGTTTATCCAAATAAGAGAAACTAGAGGTGAAAAGGAGGTGGCAGAAGTGTCAAGGGGTTTATCAAGTCCCCCATAAATTAAATTGGTTTGACAAGTGGAAGGCCTGAAAGGGATCATGTTCTCCACATTGGAATCATAACTAGGTTGGTGGTCAGGTTTTTTTTGCTCTTAGGGAGTAGGGAAAGCATCAAGGGTCAAAAGGCGATACTCCCCCAATGAGAGACATTATAATATTGATTCTAAGGGGTCTGTTATGGTAATTTGGGTATAAGGGATGGATGAACTGGTGGATGATTCATTGGTATAAGTAGATTGGGATTTGTCTTTTTTTTATGAAGGCTTGTTAAATGGAGGAAGGAGAATATCATTGGATTGGTATGTCATGTTGCATATTGTAAAAAGACTCAGTTTAGCTTGTATGGTAACAACTTGACCTTCATGTTCAAATTTGACACATCAATGCAGGTTAGATGGCATATAGCCCATGGAATGGATCTAAGGGCATCCCAGAAAAACATTGTATGAGAACTAACCTTCCACTACGTAAAAGAGCTTAGGGAGTGTGTGAGTCCCTAGTGAAATGTAGAGGATGATAGTTCCCAAAGTTGTGGCCATGGTGTCATTGAATGATCAGAGCACTATTGAGGTTTATGACATAATGTTCTCTGGTAATTTGAGTTAGTTGTATGCATGGGAGGAGATAATATTGATGATAGATCCTCCATAAATCATAACCCTCTTGATGTATGTTTGGTTGATGTATATGATAATGAAAAGAGGAGGATCTGGATCATCCAGGTGGATAGAGGGTATTTCTAAATCCTTAAAGTTAACAAGGTTAGAAAGCTAAAGAACTCTAACAAAGGTTGCTAAAGGTTGTGGGTCTTTTGGTTGGACGTCTATGGATTACAAGGCCTTTAGCATTGCTTGGTGATGATGGGGTGAGGTAGTGATTATTTAATATAAACTCATTTTTATTGGTGTTTGATGAATTTGTTTTAGAACTACTCTTCGGATTGATTCAGAAGGGTTGGATTGAGAGGTACCCAAGATGGATATCTTGGGTTTGGTTGATGGTGAAGGTATTTGTATTTGGTTTGGTTGAGTGGTGAAAGAAGGATATGTCTATGGAATGGACACTTTTGTCTTTCCCTTATCTTTTTTTAGGCCTATGATCATGTGATCACATGGATGGTATGGATTTGGAAAAGAGTTGGGCCAGTAGATTGCTTTGATTCCTCCTCACTTGATCTACAAACAGTGATTAGCCCCTACTAATCAATACTATTTATTTAAAATAGATTTTTAATAATAAGTCATTTTTCTAATTTTTTATTAAATCAAAGGAATTGAATTTTATTTTAATTTGAATGTAAAATTAACTCAACAATTCTGAATGAGTATTTTGTAAACTCATATAATTTTATTGTGCAATTTAAAAAAATATTCAATTCACTTTTTTTTCCCTCTACAAATAATTCAAGTTTATATCCTCTATGCAAATAATCCATGTTTATAAAAACTTTACAGTCTACTTGGATTAAAACTGAATATTAATTTTCTAATTTCCCTTTAATTAAATCTAAAAATTTGCCTTATAAAACTTCCATAATTTAATTAAATAAATTGAAAGAAATTCAGATCACAAAGAAGAAATTAAAAAAAATGACACAAAAGATTTATTTACAAGGTTCACCACATGGCTATGTCACTGTGTTCATTCAAAACATTCCATTTAAATAATATGTAAATACAATGATTAAACTTATATCCCTGGATAACTTTTAATTAGTTGATCAACCTCTAAAGAACTCTGATCACAGATTACAAATGTTCTTTGTTTCTAAAATGATCACCTGCATATATATATATATATAAATAAAATGGGTGATTTCTCTTTTTCTTAAAGGAGGAAAAACACTCTTATAAGGTTTATAAACTACTTTCTGGTCACAAATATCTTTTTGTAATTTACATAGATTAACAAAAGATTCTATAATAAGTAAAATGGTCTCAACCAGGCTATTCTAAAATGTTTCCCCTATACAAAAAAATACAATCTATTTTTCCTCTGTTCTTTGTTCCCTATCTCTGGATCATCATCTGCAATATAAAATGAAATAAATTTGTTAATAGCCAACATTAGCTAACAACCTTCATTTAGCCCCAAAGTGTGCTTATCTCCCATAATTAACTTGCACTCTAATTTAAATAGGATAAAATCCCATATACATAAAGAGACACACAATTGGATGCCTTTAATTAACGTATCATTCCATCAAAATATATGTGTTTGGTACCATACTTTATTTAATAAATCTCTTACCATAATTAACATGGTCCACCTTCCCCATCAAAACTATTGATCATACCAAAATGCATGTAGACCATGCAAATGGCAAGTGTGAATATTTAGGAAGAGGAATAAAAGTGGATGCATGTTTAAGCAGATAATTTAAGATTGCCAAACATAAAAGGTTAAATTTTAGTGCCAACAGAAAATAATCCCATGCATGTTAAGAGTTTATCCCCACCAAAACCGTCACTCATTTTCAATAATATCCAAAAACATGCCCATGTAGTAATTGATTAAACAAAAATCATGGCTTGAATATTAACACCAAACATAAAGGGCATGTTAAGTATAAGTTTTGATGCCAAACATGTCCCAAGTAAACCAAACTCGCCCCATCCAAAGCTACATGGAAAAATGAGGATAATATCCACGTGGGAGTGGAGATAACATGCATGTGGAGTTTTAAAGTTTGTTTTAAAAAATTATTTTTGGACTTAGGTTTCAAAAAACATACCCCATGGAAAGTGAAAAAGAATTTCACGTGGAAAAAAGGTAAAGTGGGATAAATAGAATAAAGGATTGTTTTTTTATTTCTTTAAAATATTATTGATGGGGATAATTAAATTTTTGGGATTTATATTAAAATATCTAATAGTTTAATAAATAGGATATTTAATAATATTTTAAAAATAGAAGAATTATGGTGGGAATAAATATTTTTTTGAACCATAAAAAAAATCTTTTGGATCATCACTCTTAGATGAGAGTGGGGGAGTAGGAAGGTGTTGGATGATGGTTCTGGGTTCTTGGATCAAGGGTAGAATTATATGAGGCTCATCTAAAAATAGGTCATCATCATGATATAATCGATTAAATAAGACTTGGAGAGCCTTACAGTTCTTTGCATCATGCCCAAGGGTTCTATGGTAGGAACATACCAAGTTGTCATTGTACTAGGAAGGTTTTGGACTATGTGGGTCAAATGGCTTGATAGGTGGTAAGGTCAATCAAGAATCTTGAAATAACCTTTGTAAAATGGTTGAGTAAGACTCGGTCAAAGGTGGAAAGAGTGTGGAGGTCTTGGTTTTGGTAGTTGGGTTGGAAGCCTCTTTAGAAATAGGCTTGATGGTAGAAGTTTTGAATGAAGAAGTGTCTTTGGTAGATGGTTTTGGTCTAGATTGCTTGGAGATATAAGGTTTTGAGGTATGAGGTTTGGTTATGAATGGTTCAATGAAAATAGGTGAGGATGAAATTAGGAGTGATGGTGTAACCAAAAGTAGTGGTTGGATTTAGGTTTTGTCTGGAATGGTTGGTTTCCTGACTAAGGTAGAGGGGTGAGGTCCCAAGATATAAGGCAAAGTGGAAAGGGGAGGCAAAGTTTTGGTTTATGGGCTCTTGGGTGGTTCTACCCTCTTTGTTTGTTTAGTTTAGGTTTTCTTTGGTGGGTTTAAATCCAACTTTACTTATGGGTGAGTAAGGTTCTGAGTAGGGAATATGCTAAGGTTTTTGGTGGGCTTGGTGGGAATGATAGAATGTGACTTGGTTATTATGGGTGGAGTCGGTTTGGATGGTTCAGTTATGGTTTGGTTGGTAAAGGTCTCTAATGGCTCAATTGTGATGATGGTGGATTTAGTATTGGAAGTGGTAGGTTGGTATGTCAAAGATATGGTTGAAGGCTCTTACTTGGTTATATAAGGGAGGCCAAGTTGCTACCAAAATGTGGCTCAATCTAAGTTAGGTTGGGATAGGAATTCCAAGTTTTGAACCAGCCTAGAGAAAGGTTTATAGATGGGTATAGTTCCTTCGGTGGTGGACTCAAAGGATAAGCCCATACGTTGAGAGAGGGGAGTGATTACCTCATCCTTTTCTGCAATAAAAGGTTTGAATGTTTGGGAAGGTGATTCCTCCATGGGAGGTGTAGAAAAGGTGGTTTCTTCCTTAGGAATGCTCTCTGAAGGAAGAGTGGATTGTTATATGATGGAGGAGAAAGATAGAGTGGTAATGGTTACCTCCTCTAGTGTGTATATCAAAGGAGAGGTGGGAGATTCCATTACCTCAATAGGTGCAGGGGAAAAAGGAGTGGTTTGGGTAATGGGTTCTTTATCAATGAGCTCACTAAGAACCATATTGATAGTATGGGCCTCATAGGTGTGAGAGGATTTTGCTTTATTGTTTTCATTATTCGTGGATGGAGCATGGTTGGGAAATGGTTGTCTAAAGATGTCAAGTGATTAGTTTGGGGGTGCATTGGGTTTATCCAACACAAATTCCCCCTTGTATATGAGATTTTGGATGATATTCTTGAATGTATTACACCTACTAACATCATGCCTAATGACTTGGTGGAAGGCACACAATTCGTTCTCCTTATACCAACTAGGTACAAGATGAGAGGAGTCAAATTGTTGTGAAGGTTTGATTAGAGTGATTTATATGATATTGGATTTCATTAACTTATCCAAAACTGAAGCATATGACTCCCCTAGTAGAGTAAATTACTTTTGGGTGTTGTGGTTTTGGTTCCTAGTATTTTCATTAGAGGAGTTGGAAGATTTGGGTTGGTTAACAACCGATGGAGGAGTGGTTTTAAGGACAACCATATTAGTGATTCCTTTGTTTTTGGTGCTAATGTTGGTTTTATAATTGGGCTTAGATAAGGAATTCTCATTTGATTTGGAGGTGGAATTCTTGTTTCTCAGTTTTAACTTCCCCTCATTAATGGCTCTATTTTCTAGTTTATGTGCCATAGTGAAAGCCTCATCGAAGGTCCTGAAACTCTGAACCTATAAAGTAGAAGAGATGTGTTTATCACATGCCTGAGTGAAAATATTGATTAGATCAAGTTGGGTTAGAGAGAAAGAGAGTTGGTTTATCAAACTTTTCCAATGGGCTATGAAGTCAGTAATGGACTCGTCATCAAATTTCCAAATGGAGTAGAGATTAGTGATGGAAACCTTCTTAGAGATGTTTATAGAGAAGTGATCTAAGAAGGTTTGAGCCAGCTGAGTGAAAGAAAAGAGAGAATGCTTTGTGATATCACTATACCAATCTAGTGTTGGATCAAATAGAGACATAGGAAAGGTACAGAGAAGGAGAGCATCATCATAGGCATTCAAATAGCATGAATTCCTAAATGTTCTCAGATGTTGTTAAGGGTCTTCCTTAATTTGAAATTTTGAAAACTTGGTAATTTTCCATTGAGGAGGATAGGGTCTAAAGGGGATGGATGGATGAATTGGTTCATTACATATTTAGTCATACGATAAGAGATTATGAGCACTAGAAATGGATGACTCTGAAGTAGTCATTTTATCCATTAGCATTTTTACCAGATCATTTTGTGGTTGTGCACCTAAAAATTTCTAAGGTGTATTATGTTGAGAGGCTACCACATATTGTTATGTGGGCATGGATGGTTGGGATGAATCCATGTATGGATACATGGACATAAGTGGTTAGAATGATGCCACATATGGATATATGGATACAGGTGGTTGGGTAGAAGGTAGAGGTACATACCCTTGTGGGTTAGGGATGTAGTTTAGATTTGGTGCAGTGGGCACCTATTGAAGGATTAATGTATGTTTGGTTGGAGGTATGGTTGGGTTTATAGGTAGAGGATAGGTGCTAACTTTGGTACTGATGGGTGGAAGGGTGGAAGGTATGGACATCACCAAGCTTTGGAATGGAGTGGTGGTTAGTGTGTTGGAGATAGCAAGAGGAAGGGTAGGATTGCTAATAGTGGGTACTCAAATGGTAAGTGGATTATAAGTGGTTAAAGGTTGGGTTTCTCCTAAGGTAGAAGATTTATTGGTTAGGGTGGAAGGTGTTTGGGTGTTGGTAGGTTAGATAGGTTGATTTTGCATAGTGGTATCAAAGGGATTGTTGGTAGAGGAAGATGTTTGGGTGGAAAATGGTTGGGTGGTAATGATGGAAATAGAGGTATCACCCATAAACTAGCATGGCATGCCATAAGGTGAATCCGTAAGTGGAACTAAAGTGGGGGTATAGTGATTCATGGTGCTAAGATAATGTTTAAGGGCCACATGATTGTTATCCAAGAAGGTAGTGAAGTTTATATCCTCTTGGGCAAATGTTTGAGGGAAGCTAGGACTTCTATAAGGATGGGGATAACTCTATGAATTTGAGATGTACTCCATGGATGAAGAAGAGGAGGATGAATGATTTGGAAGTGGATATTGACTTGCTTAGTTCCTTCATTGTTGCTGAGTTAAAACCATTCAAATAAGGAAAAAGAAGATGCAAGTAATCTCACAACTCAAACAAAGATAATACAAGAAAAAGTCAAGGAAATTAAACACACACTAGAGCATGTTAAATAGTCTCTCTTGTGGCTTGTGCCTTAATATTTAAGAATTATGTGACTCAAATTTGGTTTGTAGAATGGGTAATAGAAAAGAAGTATATGGTTGGTTTCAAGTGGTTTAGGCTCTCAAATGGATCTGTGTTATAAATCAGTGCATGCCTTGTTATTGGGCCCTACCCCCTCACTTCACACATCATAGCAATAAAGTTATTGGGTGCTTAGCCAAGATATACCGATTACCATAGATTATACTCATCTAGAGACCTAAGTTGGTTCTCCCCTTGGTGATGAAATCTAAGTGGAATATCTGAGGAAAGGTTACCTCTAGGTGGTGAAATCCCAATCGAGCCTTATGTCAAGTGTTTTGATGTTGATTAAGTGTAAGTGGTTTGGTCTTTTGTGTGTGATAAGAGTGAAGCTATGGTTAATTTACTTGTTTTACTAAAACTATTTTATCTAAATAAATAAGTAAACAATGTATATAATAAATTTTAAACCCAAAATGAAATTTTGATTTCGTTGTATGAACATAAAATAAGAAGAAAGCACCTAGATGCAACTATGAACCCAAGAAAAGACTCAAGGGTCCCATCGGGTGTGCCAAAATGTTTTAGTAAAATTTCACTTATTTTCTTAGAAGAAAGTTTTAAAATTAAAAAAAAAGTAAGGTTAGTAGAACCTAGATGTGGTTTGCGCACGTGAATCTAGATGATTGTGGAGACTCCTCTTTGGGTTGGGAGGATGACCTGCAAATAAGAAAGAGACTAATAATTATTAGTTAGTTAGGTAGGTGGGTGGATTGCCTATCAAGCTAGATCCAAGAAGTACATGATGCCCTTGGAGGTTATCAATCCACCTTTAAGACAAGTTAATGTTGATAAAGTTGTTGATAAGAAAGGTTGCATAACATAAATGAAAGTACTTAATCATATGAAATAAATACTTTTCCAAAAGAAATACATTTAATAAAATAACATTAAAAACAAATGCTAAATTGTTAAAAATAGGTTTAGATGTGGTGTGGTTGATGTTTTTGACTCTGTATAGTGACAGAGGTGAAGAAATAGGTCTTTTGGTTGAGGGTGAGAGGTGGTTTTTATTTGTTGTTTTGATTTAAATGATTTACACAGTGACCATCAATAGTTGAGAGGGACAAACCATCGATAGTTAGGTGACCATTGGTAATTGGGTGACTATTGGTGATTGGAGGCAAACCATTAGCAATTAAGTGACCATTGACAGTTACTATCAGACTTGGCTTAGGTAAAGGGTAGGTCTTATTGAGAAGTTTATTGAGTGATTCAGGAAGGTGGGTTTAGGTTGGGTGTTGGTTGTGAGACAAAGGGCAATATTTAGGGGTGTCTAATTTAGGGGTTTAGTTGAGAGAGATCCAAAGGAACTAATTACTGATAATAGATACTTAGCTTTATTATTGATGACCTAAATAAATGTTGAGGTGAGTCGATGAAAACTCACTGTAGAGCCTGGAGAAATTTTGAAAGAGTGATGATACCTTAGTTGTTTACTGATGAGTAGCAGCACTTGTGATCTCTATCATGCTCTTTGGAAGCTTTCATAAATTCACTGAGAAAGAATACCTTAAAAATAAGTTCTGATACAAGAAGATCTAATAATTATTGATGATCTTTTTCCTCCTCCTATTATCTTTATATAGAAGGAAGGGAGAGGTAAAACAATAGGTTCAATAGGATGTCTAATTTTAGTGTTAACATGAATTGATTATGCACATGGATGAAATAGATAAAAATAAAAAATCAAGCTGGAGTTGTAGTGGGAGTTAACCCTTGAGGTAGTTAAAGGTTGACCATCGATGATCAAGACTAACTATTAGTAGTTAGGTAATCATCAATGGTTGGGTGACTATCAGTGGTTGGGATCAAACTGTCAGTAGTCAAGAAGGAAAAGGTAAAATGCTCAAGGTTATTCATTATGACTTAGCTTTGATGGGGTAAAAGGTTGTGAAGTGGTCCCTAGGGAGAACTGAGGTGGTCTAAGGGTCAGTTTGACATCTAGAACTGTAGTGTGTAGTTTTCTAGTGTCTTCAATAGTATAATAGGATTTTAAAATTTTAGAGTGTATATGAATGAAAAGTGTGCAACTCTTAGTATTTTATATAACATATATCATTTTGTATGTATTTAACCTATGCATGTATACCAAAATTATATAGAATATGAAAAATACTCCTTCGAAGTAATAAATTGTTAGTGTAATATTTTTTCCTAATGGGTTTTGCCTACACAGCCTTATAGCCATTCTATGTCAATTAAACTTCCTTAGGTTAGTTATAAAAGGGTCACATAGGTTAATTTTATTTTAATGTAATTATCTAATTATGAAATTTAGAGGTTTCCTCAAGTTTCCCTAATTTTCCCTATATGTACCCCACTTTTCCACTTTGCAAGGTTAGACAAGTTAATGCAATTATATGCAAATAGGTCATATTTTGCAATATTGTTATGTGAAGACAAGGTTCTTCCTCCTTTGAAATTTATCTATGATTTCATCATTCCATACATAGATTTTCTCAATCTTATATGAAAGGATCCAATATTATGGCCAATCTGACATGGTATCAGAGCCATTTTTACCAATATTGTAGTATTTTTTGTAGTAAAATCTTGCCTACATTCACTATTCTAGCATAAAGAAGGGTTTGGTGGGATTCCTTGGAGAATCCATATAAAACATTCTATTATAGCTTTAGATCTCAAAAATTATTGTGCCATTGGTTTTAGAAGGTGTCAAAACCCTTGGATCGACTATAAACATGACCTAGTTATGGAACAGTCAATTTTTCCTTTCTTTTTCGCATCCTAAGGCCCCATTTTCATCTTTTGCAAAAATTCATACTTACTATGTTGCTATGAAAAAATTACTTAAGGGTTTTCTTCCTTAGTTTAAAATCTCAAATGGGTATCTTGCATACTTTTTATTTCTAAAGTATTTTGGACATTTTTAGCTTGCCTTGATTTGCATGCCATCAAACCTCTACATTAATCGGATCTATAGGTGGTCATTTATTTAGCTCTACAGTTGATCTACTTTGTGTTGCATGAATTAGAGAGTCCACTAACCAATTCAGACTTTCAAAGGGATATTACTTATCCTATAGACCAAATCAGACTTGTGGAGCTACTTTACTTGCAAATCTATGAAGTTAAGTAAGCAGAGTACCAAAACCTAGTTTACACTACTACAGACCAAATCAAACTTATGGAGTTACTTTACATGTAAATTCATGAAGTTAAGTAAGCAAGGTGCCAAAACCTAGTTTACACTACTACAGACCAACTCAGACTTACAGGGGGTCATTACTTGCAACTTCACCTACCTCAAGCAAAGCAGGTCCAAAACCCTGAATTACACTATGACAAGCCAACTCAAGTTTTTGAAGGGAAATTACTTCTAGAATTCAAGAAACGTGAAAACTCTAGATTACTCTTCTAAGACTGACCTGAACTTTCAAAAGGTCATTACTGACTTACTCAGGTTTTTAAATGTTGATTACTCCTAAAAGTCAAGTAGTGTGGAAACTTCAGATTACTCTTCTGAGACTGACCTGAACTTTCGAAGGGTCATTACTACCTTACTCAGGTTTTTAAATGTTGATTACTTGTGGAATCAAAGCAGTCTGAAAACTTTAGATTACTCTTATGATACCAACCTAGACTTTTGAAGGGTCATTACTGCTCGGAGTTGCGGGGTACCTTTATTTTTTTGCCATTTCTATCTTTTTTGGTAAAAATCACAAGGAAAAAAAATTTCCATTTTTGGAAAGGGTCCAGGGATGTGTAGAAGTAAGAACTTGTAAGTACCATAGCTTTCAATTTGTAGCCCTATTTTGGGTGTTATTTCTTTTGAAAGTGTACATTTTTTCAATCTCTATGCATTAGTGGTATTGTTTTAGGCCCTTTATAACATCCATTTTATTCATGGTGTAATGGCTTAAAACTCACTTCAAACCTTTTATACATTTATTCTTAGATGCATTATCGACTATACCTGATGTCCCTCTTATACTCTCTCACACTAATTATTCATAGATGCATTATCAGTGGTACCCGACATCTAATATTAAATGTGTGTTGCATTATAACTTAAGGTGGGTCTTATTGATAGTTCAAGGGGGTACTTGTAATGTGTGCAATCTATTTTTTTGATTTCATATCATTGCTATAAATTGTTTCAATCTAATCTAAACTAATGGATCTAAACATTGAACCACTCACACCATTTAACTATCTCAACTAGAATTCTAAAATGCAGCTTGTCTTGAAAGGTAAAGGACTCTATTAGATCACTATGGGTGAGGAAACTGAACCATCTACAAATGTAGAAAAGGTTAAGTGGTATAATATATGTGATGAGGCCTATGGCTTCTTATGCTTTTCAATGTCTCCCAACCTCCTGATTCATATTAAATCTACAAAAACTCTCAATGAATTTTGGACCATCCTAGACAAGATTTTTAGAGTGCAAGACATCATGAGGGGTCATGAGATAGAGAATGAGCTCATCATATTGAGCTTAGGTGATTATGACACCCTATAATACTTTTTTACAAAGTTTAAATCATTGAGACTATAGTTGAAACAATATGGCATTGAGAAAATACATGACCAGTTGATTATATTCATGCTTGTAAAACTGGGTCATGACTATTAATTTTTCATCTCTACATTTCATGCTACCAAATGTGCACTTGGATCCACTTAGAACATGCCATCATTCAATGAGTTTGTTTTTAATCTAACTTGGGAACAAGATAAGCTATTTCAAATGGGTACACTAAAGCCTTCAAAACCACATGCCTTGATTATCAATTAGGACAAGAAGAAGCCTTCTAGTAGTGGCAAACAAGAGACGAAACATTCTAAACTAGATCGTGATCACAAGAAGAATCAAAAATTAGATGCCAAGCCTAAGGCATCATCAAATGAGTCCTCCTTAAGTGGGAAACCTATGAAAGATAAACTCAAATGTAACTTTTTCAAGAAACTTGAGCATGATGAATCTCAGTGCATGAAAAAAAAAAGTGACACCTTGACTAAGATGCTTGAGAAAAATAACATCAATGTTCCTAAATCCTCAACTTAGAACACATCTACAAAATATTCTTCCAAGGCTAAAGATAGCAAAAAGGTAAAAAAAAAGGCAAGGCACTTGTTATAGTATCTTCTCAACCTTTGACTTGGGTTATTAACTCAAGTGCTTCCTATTACATGGCCTCCTCAAAGGATTTGTTTTCAAAAATAAAGCCATGTTCAGTGCCTTCAGTTCTCATGGGTGATGACACTTCAATAGAAGTTAGTGGTAAAGGATCAATTGAAGTAAGTGATGGGACCTTAAATAATTATTTTTGTGTTCTTTCACTATCCACCAATCTTTTTTCAATGTACCAAATCACTCACATAGGTGCAGGAAAGTGAGTTGAGTTCACACCTAATTTAGTGGTTATCAAGGAGCTACATAGTGACATCGAAGTAGATTATGGTAAGGCCAATCATCAGTCTAGGCTATATACCTTCTCATAATTTGCCCTAGATCAGACCTCAACTATACTATTTACTCATGCAGATGAAGTGAGCAAATTATGGCATGAACAATTTGGCCATTTAAACTACCATTACCTAGAGTAACTCAATCATCAAAACATGATTTTAGGGTTTCCTAAATTCAAATTCTTAGATGGCTTGTGCAATGGTTGCATTCTTGGCAAGCATCCAGAAGATAAATATGACAAGGGTAAAGCAAGGAGAGCTTAATAGAAACTATAAATTATCCAAAGTGACAAAATAGGTTTATTTCCAAAACCTTCATTCAATAGGACTAGATACATGATCACATTTATCGATGATTTTTTGAGATACACCTAGGTTTTTTTCTAAAAATGAATTATGAGGTCTTTGATCACTTCAAGGACTTCAACGTACTTATGGAGAAGTAGTTAGATTGTTCCATCAAAATATTAAGGACTAACAATGGTGGGGAGTATGTCAACAATAGGTTTGAGTAGTTTTGCACATTAGAGGGGATTAAAATGCAACACATAGTTCCATATAGTCCTTAGTAGAATGGTGTGGCCAAATGTAAGAACCATTCTTTGAAGGAAATGGCCAACTACATGCTTCAATCAAAGTCTCTTGCTCTTTAGTTTTAGGTCAAAGCAATAAATTATGTACGTTACATTCAAAACTATGTTCCACACAAAGCCTTGAAAGGAATCACTCCTTTTGAATCTTGGGATGTTCACAAGCCCATAGTGGATCACTTTTGAGTGTTTGGATCACTAGAAATGGCCTATGTTCTCAAGAATGCAAGGCAATGGACCCTCAAAGTTAGTATTGTATCTTTGTGGGGTATGTAGAAGGTACTAAGGGATACAGGCTTTTTCATCCTAAAACTCATGAGTTGTTCATAGAAAAGAGTGTCAAGTTTTGTGAGGGCCCACTTAAACTCACTATTGGCACTCTAGACTCTTCAAAAGTCTCACTAGACATTGATTCCACCTCAGACAGTGACTTGGATCCACTTCAAAATCCTCCTGATGAGCAAGATGACTCTTCTTCTTCTTCAATTTCAAGTGATGAGGATTTTCCTCCTCCATCTCACACTTTAGATGATCATGACTCACCTCCTGATTCTACAACCTCATACAATTTTGGTCCCACTTAGGCTAATAGACACTTTAAAGTGATAAGAAAAGGGTTATAAATTCATAAGATATAAATCAGATACATTCATAGTTTCAAAGGACTTTACATACCTACATAGCCATTACCTCAGATCTGCAAACCTTTCATGAGGAATCCAGCATCCATAATGGGATTTTTCTATGTAGGGGGAGTATAGTTCCCTAATCAGGTATAAATAATGGGACTCGGTCCCTCTTCTTAAAGGAAGAAAATTAGTTCATTGCAAATGGTTTTGTCAAAGTAAATATGGTACAGATGGATTTATTGATAAGTACCAAGCTTGTCTAGTTGTAAAGGGGTTTTCTTAGGTGCTTAGCATAGACTACACTGAGATATTTGCTCTTGTAGCCAAGATGATGTCTATCAAACTCACTTTAGCCATTACAGTCGCACATCGATGGGATCTTCACCAAATGGACATCAAGAGTGCTTTTTTACATGGTGACCTCAAAGAAGATATCTACATGGAGCAACCACAAGGCTTTGTGAAAGATTCCTCCTTGGTCTGCAGACTCAGTAAATTTATCTATGGACTCAAATAGGCCCCTCAGGCATGGTATTCCAAGATGGACTCCTTTATCCTCATAGTCAGGTTCACTAGATACCACTTAGATCCAAATGTCTAAATCTTATGGCAAGATGATTCTTTGTTGATCCTAGTTCTCTATGTAGATGACTTGTTGATTATAGGGAGCTCATGATCATCCATCTCAGTAATGAAAACTACACTTTTAGATAGATTTTCAATGATATACATGGGATTGTTGGATTACTTTCTTGAGATTGAAATCATTCAGTGAGATTTCAAGATAACTTTATCACAATACAAGTATTCTCTTAGTTTTCTTATGAGATTTAACATGGTTGATTGTAAGCCAGCTCCTACTCCCTTCTTGTCTGGTGTGAAGCTTGAGGCTAATTTTACTACACCTTAGTTGATGCAACTCCATATTGGCAACTTGTGGGTAGTCTTATCTATCTCACACACACTAGACCTAACATATCTTATGCAGTTGGCATGGTCTCTAGGTTTATGTAGGAACCACATGAATTACATTGGAAAATAGCTAAGTGGATTTTTCACTATATTTAGGGTTTACACAACTATGGAATACTCTATGGATTAAGAATAAACATTGATTTGATCAGATACATAGATTAAGATTGGGCTAGAGATATTCAAAGTCAAAATTCCACTTCAGGCTATAGTTTCTTACTTGGTTTGGGTCCAATAAGTTGGTCAAGCAAGAATAAATATGCAATTGCTTTATCATCTATAGAGGTAAAATATAGAGGGTATATTAATGCCACCATTAAGGTAATCTGGCTTCAAGGGATTCTCATTGAGTTTGGTATCTAGTTTCATAAGCCAACAATCATCTACTATGACAACAAAAACATTATCCAAATTTGTAGGAATTTGATTCTCTATCAAAGGAATAAACACATAGAGATTCACATGCACATCATTAAGGAGATTATTAATGATCAAGTCATTGATCTTTGGTACTATCCACTATCAAAGTAGATTACAGATATTCTAACCAAGCCCTTCATAGAGAGTAAATTTATTCATCTATGAACTCTCATTAGGGTTAGGGCTACTCTACCTTCTTCTTCCTCCTATGGAGGTTCTTCACTATGTACGTGGGAACCTCATCAAGATTTCAATATCAGGACCCAATTCTCATCTCACCTAAGCTACACTTAAGGGGGGGTATTAGTTTAGTGCTTTTTCTTAATGGATTTTGTCTACACGGCCTTATGGCCACTCTATGTCAATTAAGCTTCTTTATGTTAGTTATAAAAAGGTGACTTAGGGTAATTTCATTTTAATATAATTATATAATTAGGAAAATTAGAGGATTCATGTTGCCCTAATTTTCCTTATATTCCACTTTGGAAAGTTAAACAGGTTAATGTGATTTTATGCAAGCAGGTTATATTTTGCAATATTGTTGTGTGAAGACAAGCTTCTTCCTCCTTTGAAATTTATTTATGATTTCATTGCTCCATACATATATTTGCTCAATATTTTGTGTAAGGATCTAAGATCATGTCCAATTCGACAAAAATGACATGATAAAATGCAAAGTGACAAAGCCTTTGTAATCTCTTTGAATAGTGATAAAATGTAAAGGATAAGAGTTCCAAAATATTAGAGACTAATATAGAGATTAGATGACGGGTATTCATAATGTGTTTTTTACTTTTTTTATGCATAATTATTATTATGTTATGTTCAGATATGTTTAATCATATAATAATATGGGATGTTATATAAAATTAAGTTTGCATTTGAATGGATAATCAGTACTCTAAAAAAAATGAATACTCAACTTGTTTCATAGTTACATCTATGTTCTAAAATTATATTCTAATTTAGATAGTAATAAACACTAGCATGTTTTGATGGATTTTTTAGGAACCTATACTAAAAATGGTGCAATGAATGTTGATGAAACTTTTTGAAACATGTTAAGATGGTTACCTAGACAAAGATATTTGGAATGATGGGTGGAGGAAATAATCAAAAATACACAAAATAAGAGGTCAAACAAATCATAATTATAATGATATACATCATAATTAAGCATATTCATGATGAAATCTATGAATTTTTCTAGTACAACCTTCCTGAATTATTAGATTCCTAGTTGTCAAGATTGAAATACTATTTCTTTAGACCAAGGGAGACAAAGCACTTTATTTAGATTGAGGAAAAGGTAGAAATATTATGAAACTTGGACACTAATTAGACATGTGTGATATACCATTGGATAAAAACCACTATTGATATATTATTACTAAGTTTTTTGTGCAAGGGTATGTTGCATTCAAATTAGCATATGATTTATTTGTAAAAGGCATCAGAGGAAAATTTATACAACTACTAAATATTTTTGAGATGTTAGTTATGGATAATGGCATGGTACCTATCCCTATCTATATGGAGTAGTCATTTTGGCAACAAAGAAGTGAATGATTAATAATAATAGGAGAATTTTGAACCTAAACCCAAATGATGGACATAGAGAAATGGAATGAGAAGAGAATTTTGGGGATAGAAAGATACCTATGAAAATAGAGGAGATGGAATAAATATAAAAATCCATATGTATCTATGATTAGGATTAGATTAAAGAGTTTATAAGATAAAGAAGGAATGGACGCATAGAGAGGAGCTAGATATTATGGAGATTCTGTAGAAAATGAAATGAGAGGGCCTAAATAGGAGAATACATTAGAAAAATTATAGAGGTATGTATAGATTAGAAAAGGGATTCACTTGATATAGAAACGAGCGAAGAGAAATAAAATGGAAAGATAGTAGAGGAGTAGGTAGAGCAGTCAAAAGGTTTTTTTAGGTCATAGTTATAATGGAGAATATTGTTTATAGAAGAGAAAGAACAATATTTTGAACAATCTATGCTAAGTAGTAGGATTAAATTAGGTTCAAGTTCAAATGAGTAAAAAAAAATTAAATAATAATCATTCATTTCAAGGGTACACATCTCCTATGCCTATTTTATCAATAGAGAGAAGAAGAAAAAATGTAGAAGTAAATAAAGATAGTAAGTGGTTTGACTATTTCACCAAATTTGGAAAAACTTAGTGAATGCACTCAAAAACTACTAGATAGGAAGGCATTGAGTGATTTTGGTTTTCAATTTGTAGCAAGTTTTAATATACCATTAAATTACAATACAAATAATCAATATTTCTAATTACAAGATGTTTAACCCTAAATTTAGATATGTAGGGTATAGGATTAATAATATATAAATAGATCAAGTATAAGGGTGATAAAATAATATATAGCAAGCCAATTAATAGAAAATATAGATAAATAATATTCTAAATTTATACAATTGAGATTGTTAAAAATAATAAAGTACAGCTATTGAAAGATATTACAATAAAAAATAATGGTACTTAGCTAGTTTTACTATGTGCAGGCATATTTGAAGTGAAAATAAGTGTAATGTATGCAGGATTAATTTTTTGGATCAATTTTTTAAACTCCATAAATTTCACTTTTATGGCCATAGACATTACCATCATATTTGGACACTACCATCAATGCTAATGTTTAACTATGATGCAGGTGTCCAATACAAAATAATGACTAGCTATAGTTATGACCAATTTTATTATTCAAGGTTTTCTATCATCTTTATGCTAGTGTAATTAGATCTAAGATAAAATTGGTCTATCTTTATTATTTGATCAAACCTTAGCTCTGCACCCTTGGAATGATTTTTGCTAAAATATTGGGTTAGTGTGATCATGGTGTGGAGCTACCCCAAAGATCCCTCTATCAATGGGTATTGCCTAAATAGCCAAAAATCTAAGGAGTGCCTAAAAATTATCTAGTTCTCCTTTATGTGTCAGAAAGTTTGTGCACAAGTTTACAATATACCATATCAAGATGTATATAGTGATATAGCTTGTAATTTGACAAAAATCACTTATGGGTTATTCCTTGAATGTTTCAAACCTATGCTATGATTACTTCTATGTTTGATATGAAAATATGGATGAATAGGGTAGAATAGAGTGTTTATTTAATTG
The DNA here is from genome assembly GCA_037957365.1 of Torreya grandis. NCBI lineage: Eukaryota > Viridiplantae > Streptophyta > Pinopsida > Cupressales > Taxaceae > Torreya > Torreya grandis. The sequence goes on from JARHVA010004783.1 coordinate 408,500, forward strand.
ATTGATTTATATTTAGTAGTTTTTTACTTGGTATTTTCTAAATGATCAATGAGAAGGCTTACACTTGTATTTATATCACATTTTTTAAAAATATCTCACTTTAGGGTTCAAAAATATAAATAGGTTGACCCATAGGTTTAAAACCATTTACAATTTTGATGACTTTTGGTAACTAGACACTAGATAAAAATTTGGACATTACCATCAGCTGTAGTGTCCCTTTGTGGATGGTAGTGTCCAGAAGGCTAGAATATAGGTATGGATCTAAAATTGAAAATAAAAGATGTTTATCAATTTTTAAGCTTTTTTTGAATTACAAGAGGCCCAAGTCATTGGAATGATATGGATCAAATTAAGAGATAAGCATTTAGGCACAATGAGACAGTGAATGTGAGCTTTTTGGCAATATAGAGGTCTAAAACTGAAGGGTAGAGCCCTGATTTATATTTTTTAAATATACAAGATTGAGATTTTATTAATATTTAGTTTTAGTATCTACATTTCCCCCCTTTGATCTAATAATGCATAAGCATGATATTACTAGGTTAAAGGAAATAAATGTATACTTGGGTATGTATAACACACCTTGCCTTTTTTTGAACCCACTTTGAGTGATTCGATGGTGTATGACCTATAACTAAGAGTATGTTATAGTATAAATCAATGCATATAATCTAAAATTTGAAATTATTGAAAAGAAAGAGAGTGAGGAAGGGTACACCTATGTGTCAATGCAACCATGTTGCTTGTTGATACTTTGACTTGGTAAATATGCTTATCTATAAAACATTGGAGCAAGAAAAGGTTTAGACCTAAACCTTTAATATTTTAAGAGGGAGATAGGAATGTATTATGCCCCCAATTTGGTGGAATGATGAGTTGTGACATGGCTATTGAGATCATTATATCTCAATCTCACAACTCAAGTATGATCATATATAATTTGATGAGGGTGAGTGATTTAATCAACTCATCTTATAAATATTATGATGTTGGATGATTTAATCACTCTAATATATAAATTTGGTGAGGTTGAATTATTTAATAATTTTAATGTATAAAATGAATCCATTATTGCAATAGAAAATGCTTGATAACAGTACATCCTGGTGTAATTAGTGCATCTTAGTGAATAGTATAATTGGTAATTTTAAAAAATTTGGTGTAATAGCATGGAATATGCACCTATAATATTTATTAGCTATAGTATATGTGTCATAAAACTAAAAACTTGTGTCTCAAATCTATGCAAAATTGGTGAAATATATAGGATTATGACCTAAGTGTATATTTGAATCATGGAAATAAACTCGAGATTGTGTAAGTGTGGAGGTCATGTCTTTATGACATGCCCCCACTAAAATATAGAGATACTAAGTGTATAAATGTGGATGTCATGCTTTTATGATAGGCCCCCACTAAAATTGGTAATTTTAAAATTTTGGTGTAATAGCATGGAATATGCACTTGTAATATTTATTAGCTACAGTATATGTGTCATAAAACTAAAAACTTATGTTTTGAATCTATGAAAAATTGGTGAAATATATAGGATTATGACCTAAGTGTATATTTGAATCATGGAACTAAACTAGAGATTGTGTAAGTGTGGAGGTCATGTCTTTATGACATGCCCCCACTAAAATATAGAGATACTAATTGTATAAGTGTGGATGTCATGATTTTATGATAGGCCCCCACTAAAATTTAAAAATATTGAGAAAGTGTATAAGTATGGTCATCCCTTTATGACATGCCCTCACTTAAATCTATAAATACTAAAAATTTGTATAAGTGTGAATAGTATAATTGGTCATTTTGAAGTTTTTGGTGTAATAGCATGGAATATGCACCTATAATATTTATTAGCTATAGTATATGTGTCATAAAAATAAAAAATTATGTTTTGAATCTATGCAAAATTGGTGAAATATATAGGATTATGACCTAAGTGTTTATTTGAATCATGGAACTAAACTAGAGATTGTGTAAGTGTGGAGGTCATGTCTTTATGACATGCCCCCACTAAAATATAGAGATACTAAGTGTATAAGTGTGTATGTCATGATTTTATGATAGGCCTCCACTAAAATTTAAAAATATTGAAAAAGTGTATAAGTGGTCATCCCTTTATGACATGCCCTCACTTAAATCTATAAATACTAAAAATTTATATAAGTGTGTATGTCATGTCTTTATGACATGCCCCCACTAAACTATAGAAATAGTGAAGAAAGTGTAGGTCATGATTCTATGACATGCCCCCACTATTATTACCCCCCGCCCCCCGACTTTTGAGATGAGGTAAATATAATCTAGTAGGTGCCTTACCTTACAAGGATAAGGTAACTATATAAACTATGTATGAATCATGTATCATATAGGGATAATGTGTATAAGAATATATATAATTGAAACTTGTAGTTTATGATCACACCAAGTCATAAGATGCATGATATATATCATGGAAATGTTTAGAGAGTAATAGTACAAGCTCAAAAAATAATCGAGTAAACATACAAGAGCACTCAATGTAATGATAAATAAGGGTTTAAGGAGACCTCATATAAAGGTCATGTTCAAATGTCACAAAATCAAAAGGAATGACATATTTAAATTTTCAATCAACCTACAATGTCATAGGGGCCAAAATAAAATAACATATTCAAATATTCCACAAATAAGACAATAGAAAGCAATGGAATACACTCAAGGAAGTGAAAAATAGATGAAGCATAATCATAGCATACTAGTACTTGCATATGTGTTAGCAAAAATAATATGTAACATAGCATATCAAATATATTGTAAAAAATATGGGCATTAATAAATACATGTGTAATCAATAGTATATAAGCTCAAACATGGTAATGTATAAATGATCATAAAGGATATGTAATATGTAGCAATCATGATCAAATAAGGTAGATGACCCATCATACTATATGATGCCAGTAGAGGAGAGGTCCAACACATGGAAGTGCATAGAGCATGTGTTTTGGTATGCCTATATCACACTCAAAGATGTATGAAACATGTGTATAAATAGGAATGAAATGATATGCCATCTACTAACATAAATCAAAAAACATAGATACCAAGGAGCTAATAAAATCTAGGGATGCTAAACATTTTTTTATTATTAATTATTTGAATTTTTTTGTATTTTCTTGAATATTTGATTTTTTTGTATTTTAGGAATTTTTTATTTTTTGAATATTTAGATTTTTTATTTTTTGAAATTTTGAATTGATAAGCACATAAGCTATGTGTTGACCATTTTTACCACAGGTCAAAATGGGTCAACCCCCTATAGTCAAAATCTTGTATAGGGGCTCATTATAATGTCATAGGGTATGTTTTAGTCGATTTGATGTCATTTCATATATTTTTTAACTTTGGTCATGATTCAGTTTATTCCTTGTGTCATTTGATGTTTTAAGGGTAATTTAAAAGTCATATATAGAAGTGATAGGTTTTCATAGTGTTCAAGTAGTCAAATCATGGGTTGAGCTTGCACAAGACTCAAAAATTCATTGGAGCTTGAAAGATCAATCAAATAGTTCCTTTCCCAAGTCTAAAAGAAGCAAATTGTCATCTGAATGTCATATAGAAATAGACAGGTTAATTCACTTATGTATTTAATAAATATTCTTAAGAAGCTCATGGAACCAAAATGGTCATATGAAAATGATGCTATTAGTTCTTAGATCATACTCTAAAAAATTCATGTCTTCATGATATTTCTAACTCAAGATATAAGCTTTCAAAGATTAACTTGTAGAATGAGATGTTTGTACGAGTGTCAAATTTAAGACACGATAGAAACCCATTGGGGTTTAAATTATTAAGATCATGCAGACATAATTTACGGTCATGTGGACATCATTGATAGTTTCAAAATTTTCAAAATAAAGTTCATCAATTAAACCATTGGAGTTCAAATTTGACAGTTGTGCAAACGTCAAATACGATCGCATGGATGTCAAATGATGGGTGCATGGACGTCAAATTTAAGCTCAAGAAAAAAATCATGAGAGTTAAAATTTTATGGTCACATGAACATTGAATATGTTCACATAGACATTAAATAATGGGATCGTAGACGTCAAATTTTAGCCAGGTAAATAGTTATTTGAGTTCAAATAATGGGTCCTAGTAGATCAACAATTGGCATTCAAACGTACATCTAGATCCAATGGTACGAGTGAGATTAAAAGGTAAAGGATAATATATTGAATTAAATACTACCATATTTCATAATCTTGGGACCTTGAATCAATGATCAATGGCTAGTGTTGAAGGTCAAAGCAAAGAGACTCCAGGGGAGATCGATAGGGTAAATTTGACTGAATTCTAGATGGACAAGATGAGGCTATGTGCCCAAATGATGATAGAGAAAATTATAAGATGGAACAGAAACATGTAAATGTAATTCCACATGAGAAACTATATAGGATCAATGATTCTATAACAGAGTAATATTTTTGGACTCACACCATCATGAAAGCTCAGTCGAGGTCCAAGATAAATAGTGACTGCTAGATATAAAGAGTTGAGGTCCAGAAGACTAATGAATGACTAAAAATGGTAAATACAAGTGTTTAAAAGATATATAGTAGCTAATAAAACATTTATTAGTATCAAATCATATATTTTAACTCTCTTAATTCAGTTTTGAATGTTCGAGAGATGATCCATGATGAAGGCAGTTTCATGAAGACTAGTTGAAGAATCTCTACATCATTTTGGAGAGTTATCATAGTTTATATGTACATTTGTATTAAGATAAATTCATGGTATATTTAATACTCCATTTCAATAAAATTTAATTGGTTCTCATGTGTGGACATGTGTTCTGGTGACTCTTGAACTTCATTATTTTATCCTCTCTCTGAAGTTCTATAAGTGGCTGCCATTTTGGCCTTCGTGATTTAATACCACACCATGTATGGTGAAGCCCTAATAGTTTTTAAATTTAAATTTTCCTTATAACAATAAATTTAATTTATTTCTATTTCATATCTTATCTTGTTAAAGTGTGTGAAGGGATGTATATTGAATAACTAAGTGATATCAGTTTATCTTGGCTTTCTCCTAGTCCTTCCATGTTTGATGCAAGTGATTTTAGCCTAGAAACTCGAATGAAGTGTAGTAAAATGTATGAATATGTCTCAAGTGTATAATGGGCCTTAGTATTTGAAACTAATCTATGGTCTTGATTTCCTTGGATATTCTTTGTGCATCTCACCTTCATATAGAAATATTGGTGCTAGTGCATTATAGAACTCTTAGGCTAGTATTTTAGGCATTATTTCTTTATGAAATAAGTAGAATGGTCATGTGGAAGACATTTTGGTGCATCACCCTCATTGAATAGGTTAAATTCATGAAATTTATACCTCTTTTCCCCATAATCAAGTATTAGATAGGTAATAAGCTTTTCAAGATACATTTAGGGAGATAGCCCTTTAAATTTAGCTGCTCACTTCAATAATAGGTACACCCACATACTTGGAAGTGTTCCCATATTTTCCAAATATAGAAGAGGCTTGAACACCCTCTTATAAGGTGTGATATTTAGTGACAACAATTATGCATGCCCAGTGGGACCGTTGTCTTCAAGACAATTTGTCAAGGTGAATGCTAATCTTGACAACATCAACTACAAATTAGTGTGTTACTCAGTATTTGGTGACTCCATCAAGGTAAAATATGGTTCAAGGCCATTATTTTGTTATAAACTTGCTCTCATAATTGATTTTTCTCACTAGGTCATCCTCTCATAGAGTGATCCATTCCATTAATCCACCTATTCATCCTGAACTCCCCCTTGAAGTTCAATATCCTCAACCTAATCTGCCCTTTGGAAAGCTAGTAGATTTTGCTAGAGAGGAAGAGGATAGATAAATTGAGTAAATTGAAGATATTGAAAATTTTGAAGAGTTTAAAGAAGAAATGGTTAGACCTCATGCTTTCCTCGCATTCAACACTGAAAACCAAATTCACCTTCAAGCATATGATGTGATTCCTCCTAATGCCACAAAATATGTGCCCATATTCAATGGTGAGAGTCATGTTACACCTAGTGAGCACATTAGGGACATATCCAACTTTTGTAGCTTCTATAATATCACTCAATAAAACATTACAATCAAATGCCTTATCATGTCCCCTAGAGAGAAAACTCTTGATTGGTACAGGACTCTAGAAGGTGGATGCATCATGTCATGGGATGAATTTTGAGTATTATTGACCTCAATATTTGAAAATGAAAGTGATCATGCCTCTCTCATACATCAACTTAACATAATCAAAAGAGGATCCAAATAAACAATGCATGATTTTAATGAGATATTTCAAAATAATTAGAACACATTGCCTCCTACTATGAGGCCACCTCCTAGTTTTATGTTCCATACCTATTTGAGATCCATTGGCACTAAAATTTCTATCATGCTTCAACCCATGGGTGGTTCCACCCTTCTTAAATCATATGAACTTGCTATCAAAGTTGAAAATGGTCTCATATAAGATGGAAGGTTGCCTCCTAATGTATCTATGCCTCCATTATCTCATAATTTTGCTAATACTCTAGATGTATCCCAAATTCCTAATGCCACTACTAAGTCTAAGGTTGATCCTAGGTAGACAAAAAATAATATTGATTGGAAAACAAAGTTCCTAGCCTTAAAGGATCAAAATAGGTAATATAATATGCATCAATGTGCCTATTAGAATCCTTCCCAATATTAATAAAAGTATGGTTATAAATATATAAGAGGAAGAGGCCAATGGAAACCTAATCCCAATAGGTCTATCAATGCATACAATCCTAACTATACTACCAATGCAAGGGAGATGATACATGTGCACAGCAACTTGGTGCAATGTGAAAATTAGTATCAAGGCCAATTTATGGATGCTAATGAAGGTAGAGAGTAGGCTTTTTTTCTCAAGGAGAATTTACTCCTCTCTTATCAGTCAAAGATGAAGTGATGATGTAGATAAGTGAAGGTGAACAACATCAAGAAGAGATCTTCACCAACTTCCTAATTGAGGATACTTTTGTGATTAATCAAGGAACCTTAGTTGCAAACAAAACTAGATCCAAGATAAAGGATTTAGGTGTTGATATTAACATGCCTATAGGTTCATTCAATCCTCATACAAATCAACAAGGTATGGATGCAGGTGTAGTAATCTCAAATAACTTTACACATCTTCCAAATTATAACATTGGAAGGATTATTCAAAGCACTTCAACTCCTCAAGTCCTAAGAACTTATTTGCCTCCAAAAATCTAAGATAAAGTATTTATGGCTTATTTAAACATTTTAGATTCATTTAAGAATACTAAAACATCAATTTCCCTTTGGGATGTTCTTCATATGCCTAGTCAGAAAAAGCTCTTACAAAAATAGCTATATACTATCTCTACTAATGTCCCTCCTTCAAATCAAAGTCAAAGTCATTTTTTCCTTGAAAGAGTCCCTAGTATGATTTTTGAACCATCTAATAGGGGCAAGAAACCTCTACCATTTTACCTCACTCTCATTGTGGGTGACAAACTGGTCCATAACTACATAGTTGATAGTGGAGCTTCTACTTCTATCATGCCCAAAGTGGTAGCTAATAAATTTGGTCTAAAGTATGAACCTCATATAAAATGAGCTCTAAAAATAGATGTTATACCTACCAAGATTATAGGACTAATCAAAAACTTGAAGGTTTTCTTGCATGATTGTCCTAGTTTTTCTATCTTGTAAGATATAGTTATTTTTGACCTCCCAACTCACTTTGCAATCTGCCTTTCAAGGGAATTCACTGCCAATATTGGTGGTTATCTCTTAGATTATTATGTTTTCTTAGCCTTTAAGACAAGGTATGGGACCAAGGCGACAATTAGTACATGGTCTCTAAGAAGGTTTCATATTGAGCCTTACATTGAAATAAGTTCTAATTTAAATTGTGTTGTCCATGAAGAAAAAGATTATATTGTAGATGATGGAACTTCTTCCAAGATTGAAGGAATTACAAATTTATTTCTTGATGAATATGGAGCTAACACTTATGATCACGATCCTTATGCTCTTATGGAAAAAACTGATTTAAGAGTATATTGCATACATAAAGAAGGAATACCAACACCTCTACTTGCCAAAGAAGAAGGTGAAGAAGATGAGATGTAGAAAATGTTTTTTGCTAGTTCAAAAATTAAAATTGGTGTAGGATCTGGTGTTATGATGATCTACCCATCTAAATTATAATAGTATGTTTTATATAGGTTCTATTTCATTTTTACTTGAACGTGGTTAAGTATGAAGGTTTAATTCATGGCCTTCAATGGGCAAGGAGAAAAGGAATCAAGAACTTACAAGTCTATGGAGATAGTGAATTGGTTGTTCATCAAGTTAGGAATCTGGTTGTTTTCAAGAACCCTTTTCTTAAGTCATACAAGTATAGGGTATGAGATTTTATTTAAGACTTCAATGCATTCAACATACAATCAGTCCCAAGGGAGTAAAATAATCATGCTAATATACTAGCTACCATAAGAGCTCAATTTGATACTCCAAATGTTATCTAAGAAGAGGGGAATCAATCTCACATTAATATTATTATCAGACCTTTTGTACCTAATAATGAAGTGTCTTGGTAATTATTTAATAGTAATAAACATATTGCATGCTTCTTGCAAAATGAAGATGAATTTTCTTCAAGGAATCAAAGGAGACTCTAAAAATAATTGGGTGATCAAATTATGTAGCTAAGGATAAATAAGATACCTAAGGGTCTGGTGACCTTAGAAATTATATTCAATCAGAATGATCAAAATAAGAAGGAAAAATTGAGTATGTCTAAAAAATAAGAGAACTATGAAAGAGTCTTGATCTTCAAAGATAGACTCTTCAAACTAGGCAAGGTATGTTCTACGTTAGAAAAACAAGCATTCATTGAGTTGTGTAAATAATTTCATAAGATATTTTCTTGGGAGTATAAAGACATAAAAGGATTTGATCCTAGCCTATCATACACCATACTATTGATTTAAAACCTAGATTTCAACTGGTTAGATAAAAACAAATACCCATCAATCCCAAGGTTGAACAACTCATGAGGTTAGATCTCACTAAATGCCTTGAATCTAAAATAATATTTCCTGTCAAAAATTCAACATGGGTAGATAACCTTGTGCCTATTAGAAATAATAATGGGGAGATAAGACTTTGTGTGTACTTAAAATATCTTAATAGGGTGTCACTCAAAGATCACTAGCCTCTACCCTCAATGGAGCAGATTTTACAAATAATTGCAAGTTCTCAATGTTTATCTCTTCTTGATGGATATTCAAGTTATAATCAGATTCTAGTTAGTGAATATGATTAGTTTAAGATAGCATTGACTACTAAATGGGGGACATTTTCTTATAGAAATATGTCGTTCGGTTTGTCAAATATTGGTGCTACCTTTCAAAGGGCCATGGGCATGGCTTTCAAAGGTTTGATTAATGAGATGTTGTTGTTTTATCTAGATGATATAATAGTGTTTTATGATGATGATAATGAACATATGCAACACTTAAGACAAGTGTTTGAAATATGTATGCAGTATGGATTATCTCTTAATCCAAAAAAATGCATCTTTGTTGTCCATGAAGGTAAGCTCTTAAGACACATTATTTCTAAATATGGTTTGTCTATTGATCCTAAAAGGATAGAGGCTATTTTAGGCCCATCATTTCCCTTACATAAGAAAATTCTCCAAATTTTATTAGGTAAGATAAATTTTGTAATGAGATTCATACCTGGATTTGTATCTTTAGTGAAAACTATCACAGCCATGCTCAAAAATAATTTCTTAGGTAAGATAAATTTTATAAGGAGATTCATACCTAGCTTTGTATCTTTGTTGAAACCTATCACAGCCATGCTCAAAAAGAATCAAGTTTTTTCTTGGACTAAGGAAGGTAAAAATAGTTTTAAAGCCATTAAGAAAGCAATTGCACAAGATCTTACTCTTGTGAATTATGATTTTGCTAAAGACTTCATGTTGTATTCATTTACTAACCTTGATACTATCTTAGCCATGTTAATGTAAAATAATGATGATAGTGTGGAGTAGCCTATTGCATTATTTATTCAAGGTTTAAAAGATTATGAAGTTAGGTACACCTTTGTGAAGAAATAAGTCCTTGTTATTGTAATGAAACTAAATAAATTTAAACATATGGTTTTAAAAAATAGGATTCATGTTATGGTTTCTCATCCTAGTACCAAGGAGTTTCTTTTGATTAAAGATCTTAGTGAAAAGAGGGCAGGGTGGATCACTAAAGTAATGGAATATGATGTTGATATCAAGGTGACAAAGTTGATAAGGGGTAAAGGCTTGTGTGAATACCTAGCTTTAGATCTTCATGAGTCAAAATAAAAAGTTCTAGTCAATCATAATTATCCCCAACTAGCTGGTTCCTCACCTCTACAAATTTGGACACAAGATGTGATTAGATTTATTTAAAGTGGTGAGTATCCTAATTATATGAATAGATCTCAAAGAAGATATTTTAGATTACAAGTTATTTCCTTTTGCCTTGTAGATGGTGTGTTTTTTATAAGGGATCCTAATGTTGTATTATTGAGGTGCATTGATAATGATCAATTTGGAGTGTTGCTTGAGAAGTTCCATGATGGAATAGTAGGAGGTCATTTCTCCCTAAGAACCAAAGCTACCAAGATCTCAGGGTAGGATATTATTTTCCTAGCCTCTTCAAGGACTGATATGCTTGGGTGAGAAGGTGTGTAAAATTTTCGTTCTTTATGGAAAAACATAAACTTATAGCTCTTCCTTTGAAGCCTATCCAATTAGATCAACATTTCATGCAATGGGGTCTTGATTTCATTAGCATGATAAACCCCCCATCAAGTGTTGGTCATAAATGGATACTCACAGCAACTAACTATTTTACAAGGTGGGTTGAGGCATTAGCATTAAAGGAAGCTAATGATAATTTATCTTGGACTTCTATAAGAGTATCATAATAAGGTTTGGTACTCCTTATACTATTATTTCAGATAATGCTTTTGATTTTATGGGTGCTTGGATAGCCGATTGGGAAAATAGTAATGGCATATTCTTGAGTACTTCATCTAACCATTACCCTTAAGGTAATGGGTTGGTTGAATCTACTAACAAAAATATGATCAAAATCATCAAGAGAACTTTAGAGCATAACCAGAGGGCTTGGCACACCAAATTGAAGATAACCTTATGGGCTGATAGGATAATTTATAAAAGGTTAATAGGGAATTCTCCTTTTGTGCTTGCCTATGAATAAAATCTAGGTTGTCTATCTCTTAAGAGTTTCCTGCCTTAGATTTGGCACATCAATTAGAGTTTCTTGAAAACACTCCAATTGAGGTGAGATTGATAGAATTAATGGAGTTGCAAGAGACTAGAGATAAATCTCATCAAGCTATGGCTCATCACCAAATACTAATGAAGATGTCTTTTGGCAAGAAATTAACTCCAAGAACATTCTAATAATGTTATATAGTGTTGAAATGGGATGAAGATAGAGGAAAACTATGGAGGCATACCAAATTTGATACCCTATAGAGTGGACCATATGTCATCATTAAGTGTAAGCAAAACAATTCTTTCCAATTAGCAATGATAAATGGAGAAGAGTTGCCTATCCCTATGAATGGAATACATTTGAAACTTTTTTATTGAGGGGTAAAGTTTAGTTTTTGTAAATAGTAGATTAGGTGTGCATTGTATTTTAGTTGTTTGTGTTGTGTTCCCTAAGTGTTCTAGTTGAACACATCTGTGTTTCTACTTTGTATCTTGTTCTTGTTGTTTCTTGTTCTATAGTGTGTTGTTTTAAGGTAATTTGCATGTCAAAACTTTTTGTACATGTAACTCTATAGCCCAATAGATGGGATTAGGCAACTATTCATGGTATAGCAAACATACCACCCTTGGTTAACCACCTAAAATGTTGACCATTTTTACCACATGTTAAGATGGGTTAACCCCCTATAGTCAAAATCTTGTATATGGGCTCATTATAATGTCATAGGGTATGTTGTATTCTATTTGATGTCATTTCATATATTTTTTAACTTTGGTCATGATCTAGTTTAGCCCTTGTGTCATTTGATATATTAAAGGTCATTTTAGAAGTCATATATGGAAGTAACAGGTTTTGATAGTGTTCAAGTAGTCAAAGCATGGGGTTAGCTTGCATAATCCTCAAAAATTCATTGGATCTTTAGAGATCAAGAAAATAGTTCCTTGTACAAGTCTACAAGAAGCAGACTGTCATCAAGACATCATGCAGAAATAGATAGGTCAGTTCACTTATGTATTTAATAAATACACTAAAGAATCTGACAAAACCAAAATGGTCATATGTAAATGATGCTCTTATTGCCCAAATCATACTCTATAAAATTCATGTCTTGATGAAATTTCTAACTCAAGATATAAGCTTTCAAAGATTGACTTGTAGAATGAGATGTTTACACGCGTGTCAAAGTTAAGACACAGTAGAAACCCATTGGGGTTTAAATTTTGATGGTCACGTAGACATCATTGACAGTTGTGTGGATTTCATTTACATTCATGTCTATGTTAAAATAAATTTTGGGAACTAAACCACTAGAGTTTAATTTGGTGGTCATATAGATGTCAAATATGGTCATGTGGACATCAAATTATGGGTACATGGATGTCAAAGTTAAGCTCAGGAAAAAATAATGGGAGTTAAAATTTGATGGTCACACAAACATAAAATATGGTCATGTAGATGTCAATTTATTGGATCAAACACATCAAATTTCATCCATGATAAATACTTGTTTGATTTCAAACAGTGGGTCCCAGTAGATCAATGATTATTGTTCAAACGTATATCTAGATCCAATGGTGCGAGTGAGATTCAAAGGTCAAGGAGTATAGATTAAACACAATACTAAAATATGTCATAATATTAAGACCCTAGATTAATGATCAATGTTTAGCATTGAAGGTCAAAGCAAAGAGACTCTAGGGGAGATCGATAGGGCAAATTCAATCAAATTCTAAATGGACAAGGTGAGGCTGCATGCCCAAATGATGACAGATCAAATTCTAAGATGGAATGAGCAATGTGGAAAGGGAATTCCACATGGGAAACTATGTAGGATAAAGGATTTTGTAATAGAGAGAGCTGTTTGGACTCATATGCCACTATGAAAGCTTAATCGAGGTCCAAGATAAATAGTGACTGCCAAATGTAAAGAATCAAGGTCTAGAATACTAAAGAATGAATGGAAATGTTAAATACAAGTGTATAGATTAAATTTAACAGCTGAAAAAATGTCTATGACTATCATATCATATGTATCAACTCTCCTAATTCAGTTTTTAATGCTCGAGAGATGATCCATGATGAAGGTAGTTTCATGAAGGCTGGCTGAAGAATCTTTGCATTATTTTGGAGAGTTGTCATGGTTTATATGGACATTTATCTTAAGATACATTCTTGGTCTATTTCACACTCCATTTCACTACAATGTAACTAGTTCTCATGCCTAGACATGTGTTCCAGTGACTCTTGAACTTCATTATTTTCTCCTCTTTCTAAAGTTCTCTAGGTAGCTACCATTTTGGCCTTTATAATCTAATACCACACCATGTATGGTGAAGCCTTATTGGTTTTGAGATTTCACATTGTCTTAGGATAATAAATTCAATCTATTTCAAGTTCATATCTCATCTTGTTAAAGTGTGTGAAGAGATGTATATTGAATAGCTAAGTGATATCAGTCTATCATGGCTTTCTCTTAGTCCTTCCATGTTTGATGCAAGTGATTTTAGCCTAGCATGTCAAATGAAGTGTAGTCAAATGTATGAATATATCTCAAGTGTATAATGGGCCTTAGTATCTTCAACTGATTTATGGTCTTACTTGCCTTGGATAGTCTTCATACATCTCACCTTCATATCAAAATATTAATGCTAGTGCATTCTAGAACTCTTAGGCTAGTAATCTATGCATTATTTATTTATGAAATAATTCAATGGTCATGTGGAAGAAATTTTGGTGCATCACCCTCATAGAATAGGTTCAATTCATGCAATTTCTAACTTTTTTTCCCATAATCAAGAATTAGATAGGTAATAAGCTTTTTAAGATACATCCATGGATCTAGCCTTTTAAATCTAGAGGCTCACTTCCACAATAGGTACATCCACATACCTGGAAGTGTTCCCATATTTCCAAAATCTAGAAGAGGCATGAACACCCTCTTCTAGGGTGCAATATTTGGTGACAACACTATGGTAAAAGGAAAAAACGCTATTATAATCTAATGAAATCATCAAGGGGATGCCTCTATGAAGGCCTTATATCATGTGTGTTATAACCCTAAATTACATTACCATATTCATCCTACATATTAGCTATCATTCCAATATTCTTCTTCATAATCATATTTAACATAAGAAATGACTAACTTCTTAGGTTGTTCTTGAAATTATGATACACCATTTTGGTCATATGTGTATGAAAAAATCATTACACCTTAGATTGGAGGTTCCTTCTTGAAAGTTTGATTTTATTGAGTATGTTTATCATTGTAAAAATATTTCATCTCATTATGGATTAGAGAAGAGTCATGTATCTTTGAATGAAAACTAGGAAAATATGTAATTTTTACTTTGACTTCTTGATTTTTTTTGTAACATATCTTTCTCTAGCTTTTCATTTTGAATCTTTTTATGTTCTAATTGTGATTTTTGAATTTATTCATGCTTTTCATTTTGAATTTGCAATTGTGTTTATTTTTAATTATCTTTTTGTACCCATATTTTTTCTTTGTGGACTCTTACTTTAGGATATGTACTCATAATGTGAGTGGTTTTCTTGATGGATGTATCGATGATAGGATCACCACTATATTTGAGATTTTTTATTTTGTTATTTAATGCAACAATAATCTATATGATGCCTATGCATTCTATCATATGTAAAATAGTATTTGGATTTCAATATAGGATGTAGAGGATGTAGTTGAAGCATTTTGTTTCCAAGCATTTCTCTTAGGATTTCATTTGGACTCTTAGTAGCCTTTGGTTTAATTTTGAGTCACTTATTTTAGATATATTTTGCTTTAGCTTTTCATTTAGATATGAAACCTTGTTGGGTATAACATTTATAGATGAAGATTCAAATACATGATTAACACTTAAATATTTTGGATTTTATAGGTATGTAATTTGATTTTTCAATGATGTCACCTCTAAACTAAAATAGTGATTTTGATTTTGTAACTCTTCTATTAACTTGCTCATAGTAATGATTTTATTTTAAAAGGTCTCACAAGTACAAATTATAGGTGGTTCAGATTGAATATGCATACACACACCATCTAGAGGATATGTGGGATGGGTTTGAGAAATAATAGGCTTAATAGGATGGGCTACGTTATCCCTTATAAAAGTGATGGCATGGACCTGGTTAAAGAGATGGTAGTTATCACCCTTCTTAGAGTTAGGAAGAGGAAGAGGTTAATTTTGATCCATTTTAAATTTTATAAAGACTAAGATGAGAATAGGATAATAAATACATGCAAATGCTATGGAACAATCCAACATGATAGAAAAAATAGAATTGAAAATTTACTATAATTTGAAACCTTATAAGGTTGAAAACCTCAAGGAAAACTTAGTAATATTTTGAAAAATGAGAAAGTATAAATTTTAGGAGATAGGTTGGGTATTTTAAAACATTAGAAAGGTTTTTTATAAAAAAAATAAAAAATAAGTTAAACCTAAAAAAATAGGGGAAAATAGGTATCCTTTTCATTTTGTATCTCAAGATGTACTAAAAATAGTAAATTAAATATTTTGAAAAAATTGCACATACTTCTAACAAAAAAAGAGGTTTTTTATTATATCAATATTAAAATGAAAAGCCTCTGAGTAATTTTTAAAATAGTTTGTTATAAATCATAAATATGTCAAACAATGTGGAATGTTTCGCAATCAAAACCCTAGATATTCCCAATAAATAATCAATAATTATGATAAATTAGAAATGTATTACAGATATCTAAGAGAGGTTTTATAATAAAATATTAATTTTGATGAAACATAGAAATTAATTATAAAATAGGTACACCATTCACCTTGTATGTCAATATTTATTAAAAATAGTAAATTGTAAAATATAAATAGAATTTGAGCAAACAAAAAGAGATTTTTAAGTATACCAACCTAAGTAGAAGAAACTTATGGGTAATTTTAAAATGGATACATTAGGAAGCTAAAATGTGCCACTCAAAGAACAATAAATTGTAAGTGTATAAACAAAAAACCCTTGTAATAAGATAGAGTTTAAAATCTAAAAATAAATCATATATAGCTCAAACCCTAGGAGGCTAAAAACCCTAGAGCAAACTAGGGTTTACATAAATAGACATAGAGTATGAGTTCATGTTATGTTCACCAAATGTTTAACCCTAAATTTAGATATATGGGGTATAGGGTTAAGAATATAGAAATAGTTCAATCACAAGGGTGATAAACTAATCTATAGCATACCAAAATTTAATAAAAAACTTAGATAAATAATATTCTAAATTCATACAACTAAGATTGATAAAAATAAAAAAGTATAGCTATTGAAAGATATTAAAATAAATAAGAAACAATGGTACTTAACTGGTCTTATTGTGCTCAAGCATTTTTAGACTAGAAACAAGTGTAAATTATGTAGGACCATTATTCTAAATTAGTCATCAGATTCTATAAATTGCACTTATGTGGTTGTAGACACTACCATTGGATCTGGACACTATCATTGATGTTAGTGTCTAACATTAACGTAGGTGTCCAGTATGTAATAATGATTGGATCTATATGTGACCAGCTTCATTGTTATAGGTTTTTTTTCACCTTTCTATTGATGTATTTAGATATAGAATATAGGTGGTTGTTCTTTGTTGATTGATCAAACCCTAGCTCTTCACCTTTATTTACCCTTGGAATGAGTTTTGCTAAAAAAATGGGTTAGTGAGATCATAATGTTGAGATACCCTAAATACCCTTTTATCAATGGGAACTACCTACATAGCTAATAATCCAAGGAGGGCCTAAAAATTATGTAGTTATCCCCTATGTGTGGGAAAGTGTGTGCACGAGAGCACAATATACTATATGAAGATACATGCATTGATCTAGCTTATAATTTGATAAATATCACTCATGGGCTACTCTTTGAATGTTTCAATCTTGTAATATGACTACTTTTATGATTGATGTGAAAATAGGGATGAATATTTATTGATTTAATTTTAATTGGTGTCTACTTAGTATTTTTTAGATGATCGATGAGAAGGCTTAGACTTGTATTTATACCACACCTTTTGAAAATATCTCATAGTAGGGTTCAATAATACAAATAGGCTAACCCATGGGTTTTGAAATATTTTAAATTTGGATGAATTTTAGAAACTAAACATGAGATAAAGATTTGGACACTACCATCGACAGTGGTGTTCAAAAAGCTAGAAAATAGATATGGATCTAAAACTAGCAGCAAAATATGTTTATCAAGTTTGAGATTTTTTTTCAATACAAGATACCTGGGTTATCAAAATAATATAGATTAGACAAAGAGATAAGCATTTAGGCATAGTGAGATGGTGAATGTGAGCCTTTTGGCTATGGGGAGGTCTAAAACTAAAGGGTAGATCCCTGATTGATGTTTGTCAAATATATAAGACTAAAATGTTATATATATTCAGTATTAGTATCTATATAATCATAGGAAATATTACTCAAAATCTAAGAATTTTGGTAACTTTGACATCGTATGATGGTTCCATTGACCTTGAACAATATTTATTGACTTACAAAATGAAATGGTGGGTTAAGGGTGTTATAATGGATGAAGTAAATAAGTGGAATTTTATATGAGGTTTGACAAGCATAACTCCAGAGTTTATGTATAAAAATAATCCTCAAGTAATGGGTTTTTCAGATGTCAAGAATAAACTGATTAAGGAATTAAAGATGCATAAATGCCCAAGCTAAACCATTTAGAACCTAAAATAAAATTGATATAAACCATGTGAATCAATCTAAGATTATGATTATAGATTCTATGATGTTATAAACTGAGTAAGTTTCTAGTTTGTAGACATGGATAAATCAATGTGGTTCATATAAGGTATGTGAACTAGGATTTGGTTTGCTATCACATAAATGTAGTTTCCTAATAAGGTTGAAGCTTGATCGGCTATGATCCAAGTTGAACATATAGAATATTATGGGAAATTTTTTAAAATACTACAAATACATATGCTAAAATAGATGTTGTCTTGTGTAATGGATGAATTGCATGAGAGTAAGAAACCCAAATTATCTATATGGTGTATAGAGCGCAGTTAGTATGGTCATCCTATAAATGATTGTCCTAAGATTAAAATAATATAGTTATAAGAGATTTATCTCATAGTTGGACATCTCATGACTAAATGTCATTTGTTGCATTAATACATAAATAGCCACATAGCATGTATCGTAATTTTTTTAGATATCATAATCATGATGAAAAAAATTATAAATCACTCTAGAAGCTAAAGGAGGATACCATAAAAAATGTTTTTGCATTTTTTATGTAGCATATTATAGCTACAAAACTAATAATTCCAACTTTGGATGTGGAAATTAATTCAAATACACAACTTACTCTTGGGTAGACACCTCAAGCTCTATCGTATTCAGCTTCATAGTCTCTACAGTACTAGCCTTAAGGTCTCATAAGATAAATAGCATAGCCACCTCAATATCAGTCAATATGGACATCTTCATACCCCTAGTACCATAAACCTTGGAATTATACATCATCACCATATCAATATGGATTGACTCTACCTTTCCCTCAAGGATATTATGGAGTATATTAAGGATGACAACAACAAAGATGGGGTTATATAGGTAGATATCATGAAGGATATAGAAGAGGATATCAAGGAGGAAATAGAAATTGGAAGCAAGATAATATATTGGGTAGATAGCTTATTATATTTTTATCTATGCAATAATAGAACCACTTCGCATGAAAATGTTATTTTAACCCATAGAGACAAATCTATTATGTTTATTATGAAGTATCTGGGTAGCACCAAATAGAGGATTTATTAGAATTGGAGAAATAGAAAAAGGAAAAATTGATGTGCAATGTGAATATGGTAAATGCACAACCTAGAGACCTTGTGTATTTATAAGTTGTCACCAAAACTAATATAGGAAACAAGGATTACCACTGTTAGAGATTCCCCAATAACCCTTGATCATAAAGGTCTGATAGGACATGTACATAGATCCTATGAAGGAAAAGGTTTTGATTTCTAAAGTCCATAGTTACTATAAAATATCCAAAACCATAATGCTTATGAATGGGATGTTGTAGGCATAGATGTGCATATGTATGGTAAATTTTTTTGCATAGTGAAATAGGATGGAATAATGATGATTTTGACAAAAAAATTTAAATGAGTAAGCACTATAAGTATTGAAAACATGTCACAAAACATCACCAGTATGTTGCATAATCTGTTCAACTTCACAAAAATGGGATAAGAGTGAGTTTAAAGGGTAGTTTGGTATGTGAAGACTAATAATTTGTGGGATGTGGATTCCCAGATGGATATTGAACTAGTTGGGTATGAAGTTCCAAATGTTGTCTTCAATTTTTGAAGCATAGTGAATACAATTCTTTGGTCTACATGGGATGCCATTAGATGACCTGCTCTGAGCTAAAGTATAGTTGCATTTATTCTTGTAGATTATGGAAAATTATATCCCATTCTAAGGTTGGAAGATGTATAAATAAATTGTTCATCTCAGTCTCTAAGGTGATTTTGAATTCATTGACATGAAGATCGATGAATTACATTGCCCTATGTTGATTGACAAAAAGTGGGTATATGACGGTAATATGACCATCAATATAGTATAAAATCAATTGGAGGCTCACCAAGAAGATAATATCATAATACTCCCCTTGAACAATGTTGAGAGTAAGTCATACATAATTCAATAAGAGCTTGCTTCACCATATGAGTACGAAGATTATAGTTGGTTTTAGTTTGGCATAGAACCAAAAGTGTAGGACCTAAGAACTTTAAGGTTTAGTAACTTTTCACAATAGGTGTAGCCAGCTCAAAAATTTAGTATACAGATTAGTTCACATATAAACCTCTCAAATCCATGGAAAATGTTTCATAATCCCCAATGAAATGGTGAGAATCCCCATATATGTGATCTCTAACAAATTTTGAAAGGGATTTACTATAATAAGAAACTCCAATGGATGTAGACTATATAGAGCCTACTCATGAGGGCATTCTAACTTGGGAGGTTGCATCTTGAGTAAGCAATGATTCAGATACCCTTATGCTAAATTGGTTGAGAGGAGACCATGAGGTAAGACCAATGTAAATGGTTTTTGATACAAAATGGCAATTACCTCAATACTTTACAACCAAGGACTTGGTTCAATTTATTCTTTGATTGGAACAAAATGTTCCAAATATATATATGTATATAAGTTAGTGTGCACTAAAAGGCATTATTTTAATAGGTTGGGCATTACATAGGTCAAATTAGTTGCATTGGGAAGATGTTTTGTATTGATGTGAGTTTTATTTCAATAGTACCTATAATCATGATTCAAAGGCCATTTTTCCTAGAAGGACAATGCCCTAAAATACATATTTATATGTGTAGATATATGGTCTTCATAATGTGTGGAACACATATACAGGGTACATGTATTTACTATTATTTCCCTATCACCTCTTCTAATAGCTCATTACATGCACCATGAATGTAGGTGGGAAACTAAGACTTGGCCATAAGTCCAGCAGGATTTTATTCAAACCTTTGTCTTTGAAGATGAGAATCCCATGGTGTAGAAAGTTCTTCAAAATTTGAAGGTATTTTTATGTCATGTACAAGAAGATCATCTAATCAATGTGTAATACTACTCTCCATAGGAGGAAACAATTATATACTTGAACATAACTCTCAAAAATTATGAGAATAAGAAGCAAAAATATCATTTTTTGGTGAAACCTTATAATAAGATCATGTAAAATAGATAATAAATAGCCTCCAATGATAGTGAGGATAACATGGATTTGAAAGGTTTTCTTGAACCTGATAAAGAAACAGAGGAACCAAAAACCAAAATCATAGAGACAATTGCATATGTGTAATTTTCAAATTTACATATTCAAGAACAAGAAGGGAAGAAGACATTATAAGACTTTATGCCAAGTGAGTCCAACAAGTTATATCAAGAACCATTAAATAAAATTGGTAGGGAACATTAAACTAATTTTGTACTATATGTTGTGACTTTGGGTGATTATTGGACACAATAAAAGATATCATAAGTTCTTCAATTACTAAAATATCATCAAGATATGTTCCCAATGAGTTTTTTATAATTCAAGGGTGTAGACCCTTCATTGGGATAAAATTCACATAAAACCTAAATGGTGCACATAACCAATCAAAAAGTGCTCATATAGGCTAAATCTCAATATGAAGCTTAAAGTTAAGGTTGAAATTGACTAGATGTAAGAAGTAGGGATTATTGACCTGGTAGGAAAAATAGAGTGGGTAATTTCAATTTTGGTTTAACCTAAAAATTTGGGGGAGATTCAAGTTTATGGGGACTATAGAGCATTGAATGATTCTTGTGTTAATGATCCTTTTCCAAATCCCTTCATAGATGAAGTTCTGGAGTTAATCTCATGGCATAAAGTCTATTATTTTATGGATGGCTTCAGTGTTTACTATTAGCTATTGATTGCAGCCAAAGATCAGGATAAAACCACCTTTGTAATATAATTTATCTCTTTCACTTACAAGGTAATGTCATTTGGTATGAATAATGCCCCTATTATTTTCTCTATGGCTATGGTCATTGCGTTCAAAGATTTCATTCATGTTTTTTTATAAATATATCTTGGTGATTGGGTTGTATTCTATTTATTTAAAGAATGTCTATTCAAGTTGTGACTCGTATTATAAATATGTCGATCTCTACACATTGATTTTAATTTAAAAAAGTGTTTATTCTTTACATTGTTTGGTGTTCTCTTGGGTCACATAGTATGCAACAATGGTATTTTGGTTGGTCAAGCCAAAATCATAGTCATTATGAGTATGCCACTACCTGCAAGCTTCATATAAGTTTGATCATTCCTACGACATATAGTAAATTTCAATAATTTTATCAAAGGGTATGAAACTATATCTTCCCCAGTGGAGAGATTATTTCTTAATGATACAAAGTTTGAATGGGCTACTGAGTTTCAAACATATTTTTAGGAGTTGAAGCAGAGATTGATAATGTCCCCAATATTGGTGTTCCTTGATTTAAGTAAGTGATTTCATGTGCATGTATATTCTTTGGGAACCATAGTATGAGTTGTATGGATAAACTAAGAGACATAGGTTTGGATCACCCCATTCACTTTGCAAGCAAGAATTTGTCATCGATAGAGAATAATTAAACTACTATAGAGTGAAATGCCCTAGATTTGGTGTTTACATTATAAAATACATGCATTATATCTTATCAACACCATTAAAATTCTTTATTGATCGCTAATCTTTTCAATATCAAGTAAATAAGCCCATGTTAGGGAGAAGGATATCTAGGTGTTTAATTTTATTCCAAGAATTCTAGTTTAAGGTCAATGTTAAACCTAGAAGAGAAAATGTGGGAACATATAATCTTATTCAGATAAATAATGTTGAGAATCCAAAATAATTACAAGGTGATTCACTAGATGCACACTTATTTAGAGTCTCTATGATTTCATAGAATATGGAAGACATAGCCAATTTTATGAAATAAGGAATTTTCATTCACACTATGTTGAGAAAGATAAAAAGCATTTGGTCACATGAGCCATACCATTTGGTATTATCAATGGGATTCCATACAATATGGGTAAGGATGATGTGTTCTGCACAGTAGCCTTGGATCGTGAGAGACCACAATTTCAAGAAGAGGCACATTAGGAAGTCATAAAAGGACACTTCACAAGAGAATCAACTACGAGGAAGATATTACAAAATGATCTATGGTGGCCTACCCTATTCTAGGATATGCATAAAATTTCAAATCACTATGATGTTTTTTAATGAATCAAAGAGATGAAATTATTCTAAACCAAATGTTAGCACTACAACGATTGAATAATGGGGAATTGAATTTGTAAGACCTATTAATCTACCAAGAAAACATAGTCATGTTAGATATAATTATTGTGACACCAAGTTGCACTATCAAAGACAACTAAAAAAAATTTATGAGTCTATCATAACCAGGTTTGGTTATCTGGTGAAATTATTTACTGACATAGGCACTCATTTCCTCAATATCACTATCAAGACCTTGACATAGGAATTTATGATATTGTACCATAAGAGCACAAGTTATCACCCACAAGCCAATGGGTAGGTAGAATCATATAACAAAGTATTTAAGAAGATGCTTAAAAATATTAAATGTGTAGAGAGATGATTGGGAGAATCAAATTCTTATGATCCTATGGGCATATAGGATTAACGATATATGTGTGAAAGGGTTCACTCGTTTCTAGTTTTTCTATGGAATAGAAGTATTTGTGCCTATGGAATATACAGTTCCTAGTCTATGAATTACATTGGGAGATTAGGATGTACTTCAAGTAAGGTTACTATAACTAACTCACATGGAGGAAACTAGGAAGATATTAAATTAGACACAGGAAAGAAATAAGCTAAGTCAAAAAATATGGCATGATCATAATATGTGATCTAAAGAATTTTATCCATAGCAGATAGTATTATTATATTATAATGGATTTTGTGCATGTGTAATTAAACTATGAATTCAATGGAAAGTACCATATGTCATCCACAAAGTATCATAGTAAGAAATAACAGTGTTAAGGGACCTTCAAGAAACCATCCTTCTGGGGCATCTAAACAGTTGTAGGCTTAAGCCTTATCGCCAGTGGTCTCTATTAATTTCTAGCTAAAAAACTAAATGGGTGTTGAGTAGCACCATAAAATTTGGGTTTTTGTTTCTTTTACTATTTTCTTATATTTTTTTATGTTTGTAGTGTAGTTGTGTACAATATGATCTCTATATCACAATAAATTTGAACATAGTATAAAAATTCAACATCACAGGGTATGAAAATAAATAAGCAAAGCAATGAAAATAAAAACACAAAGTGGATTCAACATGGGGTCATTTAATTAAGTTTGGTAGTGAAGCACTAAAAAAAGGGTATGGAGGACAAACAACAAATGGTCATTCACAAAGTAGTTAATGACAAAGCACTTCAAGTATTACATTTTTCCCAAAGTATATTGGTGTCTCAGACTTAGGTCATGAATAATAAAGGAAAGTTTAGAAAAACATATAGAATGTCACAACAAAGAATTACATTATCCAAAATAATTAAATTGTCTAGTGAAATGTCAAGGTCACATCACAATAACTAATGACATTCAAATCAAGAGCATAATGGCATGAATATAGATAAGCACCATCCAATGCAAATTTCAGATAGTGGGAAGTAAAACACTATATATAAGGTATGGCATATAGAGTGGCATGCCATTGAAATCCATTGATAACAATAGCACCATGAAATTTGAGCCTTAATTGAATACCTCAACACAAACTTGTTAGCATTACCGATTTGAGTTATTTCCATCTACGAAGGATTTATAGAATAGTGATAATGGATCGATCATAGATTTTGATACATTTGAATGATGTGTAAAAGGAGGATATGGGAATTGGGTTAGCATTAATATAGACAAGATACCATGATCCAGACCTCTTTGATTTTATAAAGGTTGTAAAAACAACTTTGTTCACATCAAATCCAATCATTGGTGCACAATCAAGAGCCTTAATCATGCAACACAATTACAAGATTCAAATGTTAAACACTTAATCAAGATTCTAAATTTTAGACAACTAGACAAAGTGGTGATGACATTGTTAATTAAGTATAATGAGGGTTAAATTCACTTGTCCAAATATGTTACCAACTACATCAATGCAGCAATAATGGTGAAGGAAATATGACTTCCCTCATAATGTAGAAACCCAAGATCCCTTTGATTCATTCAAACACATGAGAAAAGTATGTTAGAGGATCAAATGGAATCCCAATTGATTTAATAGAGGATTTTATAGTTTGAGTGTTATCTGATTGCATTGTAATTAGATTCTAGCAAACCACTAAAAGTGACAATCGATGGAAGGCATCATTAACATTACTTACCACATGCTCTACTTGCATGAGGATTTCAATTAGATATAGTTCCTAGTGGTCAAATTGATTACAACATGGTAAAGATCATTTCTATCATGCCTCAAATTTTCTAATACCAATTTTTATTATTATTTCTCTACTGCACATAATGGAAGTATCTCGATGGTTGTGTCACATTTAATGGAGATGTTTGACCTATGACTGCCTTGCAAAATCTTATATGGACCAGAATAGGGTAATACTATGTATATTTGGTGCACTTCAATCAAAGGTGGATTGAATTGCATGCGCTTATTATGTCTCATCCTAAAGTGATCGTGGATGTTATGTAGTACCTCACATCACATAAAATGGTCACCAAACTACATGATGGCATGAAAATATGACTTCATGGGCTGGCTCAACCATCACCCATTCCATTTCCATTATTCATCACTATGTTGGATGTGTAATTTTAAGTTATAAGTCAAAAAACACTATTATCAATAATTATGAAACCTATGCGATTTATGTCTCTAGGTGTGCGACAATCGTTACCACAATAGTAAAATACATAAGCACAAAAACAAGATTAGGCTTAACCATTAGAAATTTATCTTAGCTAGCCATAGTAAATGTAAGGCTCTAATGCAAATAACATCCTCTCCACCCAATAAGTGCACTCGTAGCATGAACCTATGGCTCATTAACAAGGCCATTCCCTAAATTTTCATAGAGTATGATATACATGGGGTCTAAAACTCAATGCTACAATACATATGCCAAGACATATATGAAGAAGAAGAGGAGAAGGATTTTTTTTTTTGGAAAGTAGTGTGCACCTATAAAATACACAACAATGTCTTGTTTGTAATGTTGGTGCAGATACTAACACCTCTTGAGTCCATCATCATAGATGTAGTCATAAAAGAGGAGGAAAGAAATGGAAAATTAGATCTATTTTTTAAAAAAGTGCACCAGGTGTAGGCTCATTATTATCAACAATGCCACAACCACAAACATCAAAACACCAAGTGGAAATATGGTATCCCTAACTACAAGGAATTCCCTAGCAATTGTTATGCATAAACCATGCACTCATCGGACTCCTAGGACATTACCAATAGTTGTAGAGAGAATGGGAATTGTTACATAGGTGTTCAATGTGGATGAGTAATAAATTGAAGATGAGAAATCAATAGAATAGTAGACTACTATGGAGACTTACCAAGTTATAGAAGAATACTCTGGTCCCCCCTACTTGTACAAAGACTCTGGTGAGTAAATAGATCATGGTTCTCTCTCCTTCCCATAAACATGCTCTAAAGTAGAACCTGATCCCTTCGCCACCACATTCACCCCTTCTCTATCACTGTATCTTTATACCCCCACTCATGTGGCTCAACCTGAGGTAGGCACTGCATAATAGTAAACTACCCCATAAAAACCCATAGTGTAATAGAAAATGCAACAACCACATCCCAGGTGGACATTGCAGAGTAGAAAGTGTAGTAAATTATGAAAGCATAGGAATAATCTATGATAAATAAATAATAAGAGGATAATTATACAAAATAATAAGATATGTAGAAAAATAATATGGGAGGGATCAAAGGAGAGGAATAAGAAACCACAAGTAGAATACATTGTAAGAAACATAAAGGAGCATGAAGATAAGGAAGCATAATAAGAATAGATGAAGAAGGCTGAAATTGACATAGTATCCAAGGAAGATGAAGATAAATAAAATTAAATCATGTGCAAGAAGGAAGAGGAGGAAAATAAAAGGTTCAATAAGTAATTTTTAAAGGATGTTGAGTAGATTGTAGAATAAGTAGCACAACAGGTAGAGGTAGTTGCCAAGGCTGACAAAGAAAAAAAAATGAAGAAAAAGATCAAATAATTGAAACAACCTATAAAGCCAATGGTATAATATCCCAAACAATAATGATTATTGATGCCTCACATCCCTCAAACACATCATAAGGCTCAGGATCAACACTAGGAGGTGCACAAGAAGATACATCATAGTAAAAACCTTGGACAACTAGCCAATGATTATGGGACATCCAAGCCTTACCCCTATGATAAATAACCTTTACACTCTAGGTTATGCAAATCCATAACCAATCAGCCCTAGCCACAACTATTACAACTTCTCATGCTTTGACCACAACAAGTCAAGAGGCATCACTTGATGTGACCTAGCTAATAAAATAAAATCAAACGAAGGAGTGGCCAAATTTAAAGATCCCATAGCATAGAAGGCCACCAAGATGGAGCAAGAAAACCTTCAGCTGATGAATAAAAATGCATATATACATGTTCAATTGGCCAAGGCTATAAATATCATAGATAACATCTTTCTAGCACTAGTGGTATAAGTTTTGGGAGATTGGGTGATGTTTGAGGAGAAGCAACTCAATGTTTTACTCACTCAAATCACCAAGGATTAGGTAGATACATAAAAATTATAGAAGCTTAGAGTGTAAGGTTAATAATTGAAGGCATAAATAGAGATGATCTTTTAACTACTAGAAAAATATGACCAGTTCTTGAACACTACTTTGCATCAAGCCACCCAATTTTGTAACAATCTTATTAACTAGAAACAATAGCTAGAGGATGCATTAGGCAGTGTTCAACTAGACTTATCCAAGGTGTAAAAATCCAAGGTAACTATGCAATATCATATGGATACTCTAGCTTAAATCATTTTTTCAATAAATTAGTCTCTTCACTTCAAAAACACTATTATGGATAAAATGACAATATGGAAGAACGAAATGCTTCACAACATGGTCTCTAGTGTGTATACCTATAAATACACATATTGAATGCAATAAATGTCATAAGACATTAAGCTCCAAATTTATAAACAAAGGGTTTCTATTTCCATCATAGAAGATGAATATATCCATAACATCATGTAGTTCTAAGCTTGATACAAACATTGATTAGCATGGTATGAGACATCCTTGTATATTTTAACAATTCATGTAAGATATGTCACATTTAGATAGTTCCATTGTTATGATCATCAATGAGCCTCAATTAATCCCACCCACCTAACTCACACATGAAATATGAACCAATAAAGTGAAAAAGGTAGGACAAAACATAGCCCAAACATAGCAAATGCCTCCAATATTTGAATTCACATTGGCATCCTTCTCATCAATAGCTTTAGTGACTCTACCTTCTTCACAGCCTCCTCTAGTTCTAATAGTGCACTCTATGCTTCCACCTTCTCTCTATGTATTGTGAGGCTTAGTTTTAAAAATTATAAAGAGTTTTGAAGTCAAAAATGCCACAAGAAGTAGGCACATGGCCAGGATGGTTGAAAACCTATAAAAAAAAATCTCTTGATTAGGCTAATTTATTGAAAACCTACAAGGGTGGTAGATTGGTACGTTACTTAGTAGAAACCCTAAAAGGGTGGCTAAGTAGTATGCAAGAGGTGAAATTGATAAATGAAATCTTGAGAAATTACTGCAAGTATTGATTTGGACCAAATATTTCTAGTTTTTCACAGGTATTTCCACCAACTCTAGAAGTAGGAATATTTCCTACGACTTTGTCTCACGATGAGACAACTATTTAATTAAAGGAAAGTGTTGGAAGTATAATAGGATTATAAAATCATAGAGTGTATATGAATGACAAGTGTGTAACTTATAATGTTTTATATAACGTATATCATTTTGTATGTATTCTTCTTATGCATATATACCAAAATTATGTAGAATATGAAAATACTCCTTGGAAGTAAGAAATGAAAGAATAGAATGTGAAGTGATAGAGCCTTTGTAATCTCTTTAAATAATGATCAAATGTAATGATTAAGAGTTATGAAATATTAGACTTTAATATATAGATTAGATGATGAGTCTTCAAAATTTCTTTTATGCTTGTTTCAAGCACATTTTTATTTTGTTATGTTTGAAAAAAATTAATCATATAATAATGGATGCTATGTACAATTAATTTTGTGTTTGAATGGATATTCAGTACTCTAAACATAATGTACTCAACTTGTTCCATAGTTATGTCTGCATTCTACAATTGTATTCTACTTCATATAGTAATAAACATTAGCATGTTCTGATGGATTTTCTAGGAACCTCTACTAACATTCAGGGTCACCGTTTCCATCATATAGTGTAAGCTTAGGTGCTAAAAAACCTATAGTTAAAGGATATATTGTTGTGTTTTATCAATGTAGTGTGTAATAAAGTGTGAAAATCAAGTGCCTAATTAAGTTTCAAATCGCCTTGCTTAAAATAAAACACCTTAGTTTACAAAGAGTAAATCTCATACATAATGGATTGTACATCAGGAGAACAAGAATGTGTTATAACCAAAGGTGGTGTTCCCAATGACTGAGTAGGAGTTGGCATATTGATTTTTTAGAAACCTTGGGTTTCCCCTATAGTAAATGTTAGGTTGTGGAGCTAAAAGCTTCACTGATGCAGACATTGGAGGAGGTTGTTGAGTGTCACAGTCACCGACGTCGGTCAAGCCAACCGATGTCAGTCAGGGGTGGACAGGAAGCTGTCGACATCGGTCAGATATCGGCCGACATCAGTCATCTCTAGGCAGACAAGGACCGACATCAGTCGCATATGCATTTCATGACTGTTTGTTGCACAAACAGTTAGTTGTTGAACGGCCAGTTTGCATGTTAAAGGCTAATTATAGTCTTGAGTTACGTGTCTATTTATTGTAATTAAGAAAGTCTAATTATTTTTTGCATGAGGTCTATTTAAGAGACTCATGGGCTGTATTGTAAGTAAGGTAAGGAAGAGATCCTTCCAATTGTAAGATCTAGGTTTGCAGGTTGTGCAAGACCAGGTTGATCTGCAGGTTGTGCAAGATCAGGTAGAAGATCTACATGGTAAGTAAGATCAGGTTGATTTGTAGGTTGTTGCAAGATTAAGGAGATCTACTTGAAGTACTTTTGAGTGCTTGGTACTGGCAGTATTGTTACTGACTGGTTGGAGGTGAACAACAACTCTGTGTTTGAGTTGTTTGTTGTGATCGTAATTGAGAGAGAGAACTCTTGATTGAGAATTACTGGGAGCACTAGAGGTGTGGGAAGCCTCATAGGTGTGAGAAGAGTGTGGCATCTTATTGATTGTATTTTCTTTCTGGATGAGTTGAGTACAAGATTGTATTGTCTCTCAAATTCTATGTTGTTTCTGGTTTCTAGTTACTTATTGCTTCTGATTTAATTCCGTGGTTAGTTGCTTGTATATGGTAATCAATTGTGTTTCCTAAGTCCTGATAGTAAATAGTGGTAAAGTATCCAATGGTTCCAAGAAAGGTAAAGAATCCATAAGATTGGAATTTTTAGAGGATTTGCCTTTAAAGGCCTTCTTAATTTATTCTCAAACAATCTTAATGAATACATCTTGCATTTATTTATAATTTGAAAGATATCCTTATAATTATTTCTTTTATGTATCATCAAATATATTAATGAGTTTAGATTTTATGGTATTATTAACTAAAATCTAAAAAATATTCAACTTGGGAACAACTTAGGGTATCACTGCATCTAAGATAGATAGAAATAATTTTCTTAAATTGACTAAAATAAAAAATAAAAACTTGAAATATTTTTTCTATTAAATTATTTACCAAATGTGAAAATCCCAAAAAAACTATTGGAAATAGAAAAAATAATGATAGAAACCCTAACAACATCTATGGTTAGGGTTTTTCAACATTATAACAATAAGCGGGTTCACCAATATTTTTATCAAGATTTAGGGAACTAGAGATGTTAAACCTTAATTAGATAAATTATTGTATAAAATCAGAATGTTGTAAATATGAAATGACAAAAATGGATTTGAAACTTGTTAAATATAAAAATATACTAAAATATAAAAGTATCAAATAAATACAAGTTAGTTGGAAAACTAGAATGCATGACTGTGATTGAGACTATAAAATAGGCTATGTGACTATATTGACTGACTATGGATCCAAAATAGGATTTTTTTGGATCTTTGGAAAATAATATTAGAGTTGGATAGGGGCATGATGTCCTAGTGTCCTCAGGGAGTGTTGGTGTCATGTAAATTATAGCTCTCTAAAAAATTTATGAAAGGTTCACCTTTGACTATATGTTTTATTTGCCTGTGTAGGATCTCTTGATCTATAATGAAAACCACTATGTATTTTCTCCTTTACTTGTAACCCTAGCTCGATGGATCAATTTGGAAAATGCAATCATGGAATAAAAATGGGTTAGTGGTTGAATTTGTCTTTGACCTTAACACCCCATGTATTGAGTGTTGTCTACATACCAATACTCTAAAAAGGGATCAAACTCCATATGGTTCTTCTATGTTATGGTGGTGTGTGTAAAATACTAGTGAAAAATATTAAATGTTGGTGCAATCCTAGTGATGATTAAGTGTTTCAACTATGACTTGTGATGTCTGAGGTGTTTTCATGTTTTAGCTCAAGGATACTAGGGTTGTATGTATTCAAAATTGAGAAAAATAGGAAATTTGTTCTCAATATGCAATTATAATTTTGGTGTTTATCAATATGGAAGCCTCTTTGTATGACAAATAGTTTGAAATGTGGCTTTGTAGTGGTATTTTCCATAATTCCTTTAGATGGGGCCCACTAAAGTTGTGAGATGACCTGTTACACAAATTCAAATTTGAGCAACTAGTCATTATTTAGTGGGAGGACACTACTGGTGAATCTGGAAAATAGCAAGGAGTGGCAGTGTCCAAATAGGGTGGCCTTGACCAAAGGGCAAGACTAACTAAACTAAAATTTGGGTTCAATCTCAAAGTAATTTTAGGTTGTTTAGAATGTTGGATGGGATTATTTTGGGATCATTGGTTGCTTGTGGGATGGGTCATTTGTAATATGAGTGAAGGAAGAATGATCAAGGACCATGGAAAGAGGCATGAATTAAGTGTGAGAAAATGGTGGTCACAAGTGTATTATTTTAGCAATTTTAATTTATATGTGTATGCATAGGTCCTACTTTTTGATTTTTTTTTTTTTTTTTGAACTTTTAAATTTTTAAATTTTTGAATATCAATAGTGTGTTTGGATGGAGAGTGCATTGGAAGTAATTTTTGAAAATGGTGTTGGGCAGGAAAGTTTTTTGTTCATACTTGAGAAGGCAAAGACTGTCATTTTCTAGGAAGAATAAGAGGAGGAATGGGACAATAGCCCATGATGGAACCCCCCAAATCTAGATGCTTACTCAAACTCTAAGAAGTGGATCAAAAATAATTCATTTGACCTATCCCATAAGAATGGGAGAAAATTAGGGCCTACCCTAACAATGTCAGGAGGACTAAGCAAAAATTTTGGGTGGATATACTCAATGGTACTGCTCTTACATGAGATAATATTATTAAGATTGAACTTGTAACAGATAATGAAGGACTTCTTATAATCCTTGATTCTATGGTAGATATATCTTCCAATAGATTAGTAAATTCTCTCATAGGTAAATTTTTAGGTTCTAGAGGTGGTTATAAGTTGGGCCTAACATAAATGAAAACTAAAAGGCAATGTTGAGATATATGTGTTATCTAAAGCTTTTTTCCTAATTTCCTTTTTGATTCATGAATATTGTGTGAAAACCCTACTAGATGGGCCTTGGTTTCTTAGTAAAATAGGGCTTTTGTTGAAAATATGGAAACAAAACTTCAATATAGATGAATAATAAATTATTAAGATCCCCATATGAGTCAATATTTTTTCATTTATATGCAGCTACTATATCCAAAAAATGTTTGACTTATGCAAGGTTTTGCGTAAATGTAAAAGCTAGTATGGATATTACTATATCCATCAATCTAACTTCCAAGTATGGTATCTAGAATCAGAAAATAGAGATTGAGAATTCTTCCATGGTATGCCCCACTTGTCATAAATTAGGTCAATGGGTGAAAACATGTCCCGTTAATAAAAATAATTAGAGGACATGGAGAAAGATGGAGAAGCCCATCTCAAATGAAGTTCAAGAAGAAAGTGTTAAGGCTGATTTTGATTAGAATAGGGAAGCATAAATTTAGTGAGATGAGAATGAATAACTTTTTCAACATGTCAGGAATGAGCTATGTTCTAACCAAAGGTATTTTTTTATCTTCTTCCCTAATTAAAAACAAGGAAAAGGAACTGGAAAATTATCTATAGGATAAGAAGGGTAAGAATGAAATTGACCAGGAAGTTTGTAAGTAATTATCAATAAAGGACAAACCAAGACCATCTTTGGTAGAAGGTGTGAAGAATTAAAAAATAAGAAGGAAGGAGTTCATTTCTTTTCCTCTCCCTTAATCACCACAAAATAATCCTTACCACCTTGTGTAAGCTACAAAGAGGAATGATTTGGGGAAAAGGCCCAAATTGAAGAATAAATTGTACCCTACAATCTTGATGACCAGTGGAAGAGGGACACACAACCAAAGGAGGATAATTTATAAGAGATAGAGGAAGGAGACTTATGATCAAGTGGAAAGCAAGTTTTTTCTTCCTTCCCTTTCTTTTCTTCTTTATATGTAAGTTTAATCTCTCCTTCATCCGGTAAGGAACTGAATTTCAATCAATTATGTGATAGAATAAAAAGGAGTGTTAAGAAGATAGAGAATTTAAGCATGGAATAGAAGAAGGGTAGACAAATCCATAAGGAAATATGAAATAGGGAAACAAGGAAATAAGTTGGAAAGGGGAACCAAAAAAATTTAGAATTGAATGGGTATAAAGGTCCAATTGACCCTAGAAAGTGAAGATTTGTGTTGGTAATTCTTGGGGGAGGAAAATATATTTTAATTTATTTTAAGATATGTCCTTTTTCTATATTTAGTTCGCTAATTTTGTAGGTGGTCTATAGTTTTTTAATAGCTTAGAATTTTATTGATGATGTTTAGCCATATTTTCTCTATTCTTACACTACGGTTTGGGATCTTGGACTATAGTCATCCTTGTTTTACCATTGAATCCAACTTCTTGACCTCCAATGTCATATATTTTGATACATATTGTTAAATGGTTTGGGTCATTTCAAAAACCCACCCTTGTTTCTAATTCATAGCTCCAGTCAAAAGTGTTTTCTTTTGTCAAAAAAAGAATTAAATTATGTTCTAACTCATTTATGATCCCATTAATGGGATGTTCACTTCTAGGTCCTATATTTATTGGTTTAAATGTCACACATCATGGGAAAGGAGTAACATATATATAATTGTCTAAATTGGATAAATGATCATATATTATGCAATATCCAACATCGCCATCATGGTTAACATGATCATGTATACACTTCATAACTTAAGAGCCATGGTAACTTGTGGACTTTGTTGTTTATCATGAGAATGTTTTGGTATTCACTATGGAAAATGTTCACAAGTTTGTATAACTATAATAAGACGTGATGGAGTAGATAACATCTTTAAAAGTCGAATAGATCACTGATGTAATGGACGTTTGAGAATTGGTCTTTGAGGGAGATCATATACATATCTCTAATTTTCCTTCATATAATGAACATATACATCTTTTAAAATAGGTTATTATGGAGGTGGAGAAGAAATTTTTTTCAACTGAATGAGATGCTCATACAAAATACCCAAAACTATAACCTCTCAGTTTCTATAGATATACTTTTAGAATCAATGCACCAAATACGGGATTACATAAATAGTATATACATATGGACATCCAAATAACATGTTGAATGCCCCAATATTGGTAAAAACTAAGAAAAATGTAGTAATAATCTCAAGAATGGGTAAAATAATCCTCATAAAATTATTTTGTCATTTTTCATCGAATCCTTTTATCATAGTAGTCATACCAATCAAATCTCTATGTATGTACCAAATATTATTAAGCGATGTCATAGTGCATATGTTTTCACTTGACCCATTATCCACCATAACACTATGTATGGGACATGAGTCAATAAAATCAATATAAATAAAGACACATTGGTAGAATCATCACCAATAATCTTATGCTCATTAAACATGATTCAAGTTCTTTGTAGTTACGTATCTTTAAGCTGACTAATAAGACCATATATAGGATGAGCCTCTTTAGTTAGAGAAGCATAATAAGTCAAAATAAGATGTGCATTGTAAGTCATATGCACCTTAGTATTAGCCTTTGTGTGGCATGCTTTGGAAATGGATCCTAATATATCTTAATCTTTGCATTAGGTTGTGCAACTAAATCATGTGTAGAGGTATCATTGACCTTAATAGAGTTGTATCTTAATTAAATATTATATTTTATGTCTCAAACCATAGCATCTATTAGTATAATGTCCAACGCATCTATGCCAATCATTATATGCATTGAAATAAAACCACTTAAGTTGGGCCTTAGTCATATCAACCTCCATTGATGGAGGGAGAGATATAATATTCCACTCCAGTAACTTCTATAACATCTTGTGAGGAGGTTATGATAACTGTGTAAATTTCCTCCTTTGAGGATTTCATAAGACAAGTCTAATAATGGGTTTTGAAATCACATTAAATGTTGTTTTAGCCCATTATTAATATCATTTTAATTTGAAAGTTGGAATTAGAAGATGTTGGAAGATTAGTTTCATACTTTAGCTTATACATTGTAATTAGCTTAACCTCGTAGACTTTGACCATATGACACATATCATTAAAATATTGGAAGTGTTTGAACATAATAGACTCATAGATATGATCAAGTAAGCTTTGTTTGAATATGTCTTGAAATTTGTTATTAGTCATAGGATTTTTCCTTTTTGAAAGCATAATCTTATAAGAAATCTTATAGTTGTTAATGGGCTCATTAGGTCCCTTGTTGAGTTTTACAATTTGAGCATACGATACCTTATCACTAATATTGATTGAAATTTGAGCTAAGAATTGATCACAAAGGGTTAAAATCATTTACTATTTAGAAAGGATGTTCATAAAACCATTGCAAGGCATAGTCCTTAAGGCTCCTAGGAAAAATATTGGTTAATAATTCATCATTAGAGGAATAATAAGCATGTTGCATAGAAGACTCTAAGATGTTTTATGGATCACCTTTACCATCGTATGGTGTAAGGTAAGGTGAAATTAATCCCATAGACATAGGTTAAGTGTAAATTTTTGGGGCTAAAGTCTTATGTAATAATGCTTGAGAATTTTTCTAATGAACTGCTCTATAATAACCTTGTTCTACTCAGGAAACCTTGGCTTGAAGATCAATAAGATTTTATTTAAGATCTTGATTAATAGGCATAATAAATAGATGATGTCACATTGGTAATAATCCTAAGAGGCGAAAAACATTGTTGTGAAGGAATAGCCATAAAAATTTAAGGATTATCTTGTGTTTCCCCCACACTATGTGTGGGCATCACTTGTGTAGCCATAGGTGTAGACACATGAATGGTAGTATTAAGATTAATGATATAAATACCTATTGTAAAATTTATACCTCTAAACGGTGGATTAGTATCATCTAAAATTCAACATTTCTTTCTTCAAATTCAAGTTCCTTAGCAAAGTTTTTCTTTCCATCTCTAGTTGCATGTAATAATGCATCAATTGTGTGTAGATTTATTTTAAGATAATTGATAAGTTCACGTTGATCTATATCATCAAAATAATCATGAAAATTAGAATAATCATTTCTCTTATGAGCATCCGCATATTATATATGCCATTATGATTATGTGAAAATAAGGAAAAACCAAAAATCAGGTCCAAAAATCAAATCCTAATGAAGGATAAATATGAAACCCTAAAAAGGAAAGATAAAACCCTAAGGTATAAAATACCTAGGGTTTTCCAAACTCAAATCAATGATTGAGTTCATCAATATATTTTTTGTTTAATACAATCTATCAAATTCTTTAAAATAGAAAAATAATCATATAAATTTGAATGTAAAAAGGTAGATTGATATTCCACTTACTTTATTTAAAATTGACAAAATAATGGGAGAGAGATGCACTTTGTTAAATTCTTATTTATGTTACTCATGATATTTGTTATAGTCCCTAAAAATGATTTGTATCTATTCTATAACTGCTCAATTCAATAAATAAGAGATTAAAACCTACGCGGGCATTATCGGAGAAGCTTAGACCCCTGTGGTGATTGTTATTATTTAAGTTTGTTGGTATTGTCCCAATTGATTGTGCAAATTTGTGACCCCTTAGACCATTTTTCTTGCACCTATAGATATATACTATATGTATACTCGCCCTCGATCCTTTGGGTTGATCCTTGTTTTACTTATTCTTCCTTTATAACCCTAATTGTACTTGCAACACAAGATGACCCTTGAAAATGGGTTAAAATTATGGGTCGGATAGCCCCAACCACTCCACACTTGGTGAATAAGCATTGTCTACGTTCCAATACTCTGAAGAGAGCTCAAACTATATGTATCTCTCCCACCTAGGTGTGCACCATCGTGATCAATCTAGAATGCAATGCAATGTTTAGGTTTGACACCTGACAATGTGCACCTTTGACATGAGTTTGTATTCAGACTTGGCT
Source organism: Torreya grandis (assembly GCA_037957365.1). NCBI lineage: Eukaryota > Viridiplantae > Streptophyta > Pinopsida > Cupressales > Taxaceae > Torreya > Torreya grandis. The sequence goes on from JARHVA010004783.1 coordinate 446,364, forward strand.
CTAGGGCTACTCCTTTGATGGATTTTCATGTGTGTGCCTATTTAATAATTTCTCAAGAGAGCCTTAATATATTTATCAAGCTTGTTAGGACCTGACAAGATGATTTTCAAATGAGTAAACCTTGGACTTGATTTGTATTTATAGATAACTCTTTGATATTTCCTACTATGACCAACCCATGAAATGTGTCTAAGTTGACTTAATGGCTAATTATTAATTCAAAAAATAGTCATTGAGTGTATCTAGACACTACTAATAGAAGCGAACATCTGTAGTAAAATCGTAACCATCCGACTTTTGTCAGTATTGTCTAAAAAATAAAAATTAGTGATTTGAGATATGGCAACAATCTTTGTAAGGATTCTAAAGTGTCCTTGTATAGACTAGAGTGATCTTGAATGTGTGTAATTGTAAATTGGGTTAGCCAAGATAATAAGTAGGCAGACAGATAAAAAAAAGTATGCATAAAAAATTCAAATATGTCAAAATATGTTAAAATTGATATTTATAAATGTCTAATACCAAATTTCAATATCTACACTTTACACTCTGATTAATATTCAACTAAAATATCATATCTTTAAAAATATTGTTGGGATGATCAATCCCATTAAAATGTAAGACAAACTATATTATCAATCTTATTCATTATAATATGCAAACTTCTCTAAAATAAAAATATAAAATAAAATACATATATAAATTGTGTCACTGAATAAAATAAATGACCACATATCTACAATTGGAAAAATAGAAAAAGGGATTTTATCTCAACAACAAGAAAGTTCCCAATGTTCTTCAAGTAAATATATCTCGAGTCCAAATCCACTCACAACTTGATTGAAAGCCTTAATCATAAAAATATTGGTTAAAGCCCATGTCGTTGGAGGAACCACAATGTGGTATGACTAACATTTTTAAGAGATATTTTATTATTGTATGTGTACAACATATATAATTATCACATTATCATTGTATTTATTATTAATTTGTATTTATAAATATATTTTACACATCAAATTAACTTGATCATTTTTATTAATAATTTTTATTAGAAGAAGATTTTACACTCCACATCGACTTGACTACATTTACTATAAGTTTAAAAGGTACATTTTATATTCTATGTCAACTTAAATTTTAATATTAATAAACAAATATATTAAATCAACATTATTGTCAAACTTTTTAAAGAAAATAATACTTTGAAAAGTTTATAAATTACTTGATTTACAATATCAACTATATTTCTCTGTCTTGCATTAGCTTTTATTATTCATTGAATATAAATTTAAAAAATTATATAAAAGAAAAAAATAATATAACAAAATTTTGAATTTTACAACAAAATAACCTCCGTTTATAAATACTTGTGACTTGCAAATGCAAATATATATTTTTAATTTTAATTTGTAAGACTTTAATTAAAAATTGGGATATTTTCATTTTAACAAATCTTAATTTAAGAAATTCTAATTTATCAACTTGGATTAAGAATTAGTGAAAACTAATTTAATAATTAAAATAATTTTGAAAGTTAAAAAGTTTATTTTTTTAAAGTGAATAAAATTAAATTTTATAATAATTTGATCAAAAATTATTATATTATAATTAGCAGACATCAATTTGAAAGTGAGAAACATTAATTTAATTTTCAAAAAAAATTATTACCTTAATTTGATATATTAGGGCTTTTTCCTTAAATTTAAAATTTTGTTAAGAAATTTAGAAAACCTTAATTTAGTAAAATCTTTTTTTCATTTTTTACTATTAAAATTTTAAGGTTATATCTTAACTTTTTCAACTCTTTTTTTTTTTTTTTTTTTTTTTTTTTTAAATTTAAATCACAACATCCCATTAATAAGGTGTTCATGTATATGTTGGATTTGAACTTAGGTCTTTTATTATCAAAAATGCATATTAAATAATATAAAATAATTAATGTGACAAATGGTGGGAAGGGAGAATTGCTTTGCTAGGGTTTTCATAGTTTACCTAATTTTTTTAATTGCTTCTTATACATTGTCCTGCCCATATTGCTTGCCCAACAGGGCTTTCTAGGGTCTTGGTGCATTAATTGCACTTGGATGCACCGCCTTTAGGGTGGGCGAGCCCTTTATTTATAGCTTCTTCGCACTCCACTGCATCTATTAATGCAATAATCGAAGATAATGGCGCCCAAGCGAGATTGAAAGTTTGTTCAAAGGGTCTATGACAAGGTAATCCCTTAGCCCCTCCCTCCACTCCAAAGGTAAACATCCATGTTGCAGTTGTTGATCAATGTTGTAAATAGTATGAAAATTGTTCTATTATTGCCTACTTTGTCAATCGTATCCCTTCAAAGGACTCCCTCCATAATTGGATCTACAACCACTGGGAGCCCTTGGTTATCCATGTCACCAAAATCTAGAACCTTACCAAAGGTTTTTTTTGTTTACCTGCAAGGAGCCTTTCGAGACATAGCTTATCCAATATCTGGTTGCTTCGCAACTAGCATATGATTTTTTCTTCCTAGACCTAAGACTTTAAAGTCTCTGACAATGCCTCCATGTCCCTGTCTGGGTTGAGCTTCCCAGTCTACCGGTTCCCCTATGGTCCTTCATACCACAATCGTCACTCTCATAGGGCATGTAGTGATAGTTGAGCACTAACAAGCGGGTTTGTGTGGAGGTTGACCTCTCCAAATAATTGAAGGAATTCATCGATATTTAGGTCAGTGATGCCCAATGATGGCAAAAGGTTGTTTATTTCAACCTATCAAACACATGTTTCTGTTGTCAGGCTTTAGACCACCGCATCAAGGATTGTCCTTGCATGGGTCATCCCAAGGCCCCTTAGCCTCTTCCTCAGACCAAAAATCCCAAACAAATAGACCAAGGTGATGGCTGGTCCACAGTGCCCCTAAAAGGTCATCAAGCCCCAACCCACAAGGCCCACCCCAACCGCCACCTAGGGACGATACTTCCCCAGCTATCAAACACTCTTAGAGAATTAGAGGACTTATTCATACCCCCTTGCTATCTTGATTTCCTCTAACCGGCAGAGCATTTCTCCAGTTTCCTAGAGTATTATGATGCTCGTGGTTGAGGTTCCCTTAACTAGTGACTCCTCTCGATGGTCTCACAACCCACCTCATGAGGTCATAGATGCTTCTTCTTGATAGGAACATGAAACCAGATGTCGCTTCATTGTGGTAGGCGAAAATCCATGTCCTCACCAATGCAACAAATTTGTAGCGTTGGTGGATTTTGAGGACGGATAGGGAGAGCTTCAGAGGAATGACCTTTCCTCATGAACTTTTTATCATGGAATGTTAGGGGTCATACAGCGTCTACCCATAAATACTTTATACATGTTGCATGTCAGTTATTGGTTTTCTAGATATCATCTGTCTACATGAAGTTAAAGTGTCCAGTTTTCTCCTTCAGACATCCTTACAAAGCATTTGGCATGACACCACCTAGATCACCACCTTACATGATGAGGGACGTGACAGTGCTTGTATTTTAGTTGGCCCTTAATTTTCCCCCAGCATTATTGCCACAGGGGAGGACCCTTCACATTGGGCAGTCTAGACTATTCTTGACATTGACGGCCATCCTTTTGGCGTTCTCAATATCTATGCACCTGATGATGGTCATGGTTGTTCCTTGCTTTGGTGATCCTTGGCCGATGGGCTGCCTACTACCATGTGGCTAGTATGTGGAGATTTCAACATGATTGAACACCCCCAAGACAAGGTTGGGATCCTCCCCGTGCGATGGTGCATTGATGAGCATGAGGCTTGGTATTATTTCAAAAATAAATGGGGGTTGGCCAACACTCTCTTTTGATAGTGGACATTTAGCCCCACGTCTTGGTGTATGTGGTCTAACTAACGATATAGGGGTCACCGCATACTCAAATGGCTCAACCACTTTATCTTGTTACAGCAAAATCTTTTCTTCTTTTTCAGCAATGATGACCACCCTATCAACATCCATTTTGGTATTATTTTTTTCAAACCATTCCCCTATTTCTTGCAAAGTGGAATGGACTTCAGGGCAATACAAAGTGTCTTGTAATCAATTCCTTCATAATACTTTTATGTTGAGTCATGCTACGACGATATGACTCATCGCATTGATCTAAAATCTTGCCCCAAAACCCTCTTACGCCACTAGTTGGATTGAGTGGTGGAATGAGGCCATTCTATGCACCACCTCCTTCCTCTACCACCATGGCAAACATGTTGCTCAGATCAAAAAGCGATCAGAAGAAGCCACGCTCAATGAGTAACAATCGGTTCCACCTCTCTTGAGCTTAATCCCTTCAATGTGCCCCTGCAACGACTTACAACCTCTCTCAAACACCACCTTAAAGTGGTGGATAGCCATACGACCCGAGGAGCTCAATTGTGCACTTAGATTTATTGGCTTAAAATTGGTGACAAGGCCTTCAAGGAGTTTTTCAAAGCGTTGAAACCCAAGCAAGCTCGCAAGTAGATCAAAGCCATTCAAATGGCTCAATCCCATCTTACCTCTCAATCTGACATCTCTTCAAAAAATTTGGATCATTACAGGATGGTTTTTCAAGCTCAACCATACACAGTCAAACGAACCCAAGTGCTTCAAAAGTACCTCAATCTAGTGCCTTGCAAGCTCATTCATGTTGATTAACAATGTTGTGATGCCCTACTCACCTTACAGGAGCTCACAAAGGCTCGGCATTGCATGAGCAACAATAAATCCCCTGGCCTTGATGGCTTCCCTTGTGAGTTTTACAAATCCCCCTGGGAGTTTATCGGGCCAGATTTACTGCAAGTCTACAAGGAAACCCTGAGGAATCAATCTCTTAGAACCATGATCAACCTAAGTACTATCAAGTTTATTCCTAAATTTGGAGATCCTGAGTTGCTTACCAGTTGAAGGCATATAACCTTGCTCAATGTTTCTTAAAAGATCGATGCTAAGGGCCTTTCCAACTGAATCCACCTCATCTTACCTACCATTGTTAAACCAAAGCAAACAGGGTTTATTAAAAGGCATTATATTTTAGATAATCTTATTGCAGTCTAAGAGGGCATGGCTTGGGCCCGATCCTCTCTCCAGCGAACCATTTTCCTTAAATTAGCTTTTGAAAAGGCTTATGATAAAATTGAGTGGAAATTCATTCTAGGCATGCTCAAAAATCTTGGCTTCAACCCCTACTTCATTTCTAGTATCCAGACTTTGCTTCATGGTGCTTTGGCCTGCCTCTTTATTAATGGTCATAAATTTGAGAGGATTGAGCTTCAACACTCTATTCGCCAAGGTTGTCCCTTTGCTTTGGCATTTTATGTGTTATCTATTAAAGCCCTAGGTTTTCCCCTGTCTTTCAGAGCTTCTCAAGGGCTTGTTTGAGGTATCCCTGATTGGCTTCTCAATTATAATTGGCAATGGATTGCTCGTGGAAAAATTCAACTTCTTGGGCATCCCCTTTGCTTTTGACATTTCTCCAGCTGAGCTTTAGTAGTATGTCCTCAACAGGTTTGAAAAGAAGATTGAATATGGGATTACTAAGCCTTTATCTCTAGCAGGCAAGTTTCAGGTTTGCACCAAAATCTTGGCCACCACTCATGTATACTATTCTACCTGTTGGGCTCCCTCTAACGCCTCCTATGAAGCACTGGCCAAAATCCTTAGAGATTTCCTCTTGGCCAATTCTAATCATGCCCCGGATTTTCATCAAGTGGCTTGGGATATTTTTTGTCTCCCTCATGACAAGGGTAGTATGGGTATCATTGACACCTAATGAAAAAGTATGGCCTTGTGTGCTAAATGGGTTGCTCGGGCTATTAAGGCCATTGAATTATGTTAAGGTATTGTATCTCTACGGGCTCTCCCTATGGTAAAATCGATTGGCAAAATATTGGCTTCCAATCCCTTCTCATCACTACTGCTTCTATCAAGATCTTTGGCTCTTTTGTGGCCAAAAGCATTTGGAAGGCTTGAAGCCATCAAACCCCACTTGAAGTGGGTGGCGGATGGTTTTTGCATAGGGTTGTCTTTTAATGACCATAATTTGTGGTGGTCCCCTATTCTTACTAGTTCTTCTATTATCCTATTTGATTACCTCTAGGGATTGGATCCCCTACCCTGAATTAAAAATTCAGTTCAGTTAAACAATGTGGACTTACCTTCAATTATTAACATCCAGGTGTTGTTACCTAATGTTATGTTGCATAAACTAGGCCTACAGCCTCCTAGACCCTAGTGGAAGGACTGGAGGTGGAACTACGACACTCATTTCAAGAATTACTTTCCCAAGTTTTATCATGGGATGAGTCCCTTCTCCCTGACTTAACGCAAACGCAACAGGGGTTGGGGTCTCTAATCCTCTCCCAGGACTTGGCTCGCTCGTCTGGATCGTGTGTGGTAACCTAGCCTAGACCCCAAGTTGGTTCATTTTTTATTGTGTTTGATATATAAAGGACTTCCCCTCGGTGAGAGACTGCTCCACCTCTACATTCCCCAGTGCTTTTGTCTGGCTTGCAAGCATCTAGAGTCCTTTAAACATCTGTTATGATTTTGTCTGAAAGCCCAATCTACCTAGTGATGGATTCATTCATTATTTCAGTCTTTACCACCCTAAACCTTTCTCTTGGCAACAGGGGCTCTTTGGGGGTTATTCTAATTGGTCAGCGTCTATTGCCTTTCTCTAGCACTTATTTCATGCAATTAATCTCTTTTGATTATGGAAAGCCAAAAACAATGCTATATTTAATCATGAGACCTGTGAAATTTAATTTTCTATTAATGAAAATGTTGTTATTTCTTCGACCTCTATGCATATTTGAACTCAAGAGGAGAAGATGGCTCTGGACCTCCACCAGCTACAAGGGCTCCTTGACCATTGGGGGAGTGCCCCTTGCACCATGAGTTAGATGTCCCCCGATGGCCCGCCCCGCGGTCCACCACCTCTTCCTCCCAAAAAGCGTCGAAGCAGAAGTCAATTCAAAGGCAGGGGCGACTTCTCTCATCGCCCTCCTCCAAGGTGTGGCTAAAGTTCTCACGACAAGACTGATGTTGGTCTTTCTCAACGCTCTCCGACTAGCACTGTTGTTCCTTCCAAGCTAAATAATGGATAGCCTATCACTATTCATGACAACCCCCTTGATGGTTGGACTGCTCCAAAGATACCTGATGTGTTGTCATCGATTTGGAGGGTGCTTTTCAAGCATGATCCTCCACCTCCTGGAGGCATCAACATGCACTTAAATCTTTGCTCTTTAACTCTTTTTTTTTTAGTTTTGCAAGTCGTGCCTTGACCGGCTGATTTTTGGCTTGTGTTCGAAAAGCCAATTTATTCGTCCGTCAAGGAGTTTGAACCGTGATGTGTCCAACTACTTAACTTTGCAACTTTTCGTTTGTATTAATTATTCTTTTTTATTAATATAATGTGAAGCATTTCAATAGTAAAAACACCCATTAACCACTATAATACTTTGATAACAAAAAACAACCTTAACTAGTCCGCCAATTAAAATTAACAAACTTAATACTTATTTTGCAATTTATAGAAAAATATAAATAATATATAAATTTCAACAATTAAAAAGAATTAGCAAACCACAATACCTAATATCTAAGTAGAACAAATCCATCTTAATATAAAACTAACTAGATCAAATAAATCTTGATATAAATTTAACTAGAACAGCTATTATAATATAAATATGTGTCCAAAAGATTTTGAACTCCCAGTTCCAACAAAGTGTAAGAACATAAAAAGTCACAACTATTATTAATATAAAATATTTCTATTGAACATGTTATTTATAATTTATTAAATTTTTGGTAGCTCAAATTGACAAACTAGCTTAGTGAAGGAAATTCCTTATAAACCAATCTAGATTCACAATTATTATCAATGTGAAATTATTCCTACTCAACAAATTTAAGCAATTGAATCTTCCTCAATCCAAATTGATCAAGCTTTTAATACACATAATACCTTCAATTCTATCTTAACACACTTATTACCAACATGAAATACTTCAACCCAACACCCTACCTTGACTTACTTATTATCAATGTGTGTCATCCCAATCTAATTCCCTACCTTAACTCAACAACAAGATTACACTTGTTTCTCTCACCCCCCGCCTATCAATGAAGGTTATGCCTCCCAACATAACTAACACAGATCCAAGTTGATATAACATAATATGCATCGCAAGGTATTTCAATAACTCAAGGTGCCAATCACTATTGGACATGGGACTCAAGTCAATTTCGTACCTATTCATGGGGTCAAAATAAATTAATCTCATATATCATTTCTAATAAAAATATGCCAAAACAAAATTTTGAATATCCATTAATGCAAAGAGGATATAATCAACCATCACTTTCTAACATTGTAAAGTGAACATAATCCACTAAGAGTACATCATTGTAAAACTTTTTAGACCTCACTATGTGGGAAGCATAGAACGTAATGTTGGGGGGAATTGCCTCTAACATACCAAAATGTTACTATTGTGTTCTTATCTTTGAAAAAAAATTGAGCCTTGCTACATGTGAAATATAGGATGCAAAGTTAAGGGGAACTGGCTTTAACATACTAAAACATTACTTATCCAAGAAAACAGCGACCCTCTTTTTAACCATAAAGAATATCAAAAGGGCGTTAAATTAAAGTTTAACAATTACCTTAAATACAACTACTACAACCACATAAAACATAATCCATTTGGGTCTAATATACCAAAACATTACAAATTTGTGTGTTCTCTTATCCTACATGATATAAGGAGCTGTTCCTTTCGATATATGTCAAGAAACTAGAAAAACACAAGGACTTTTTTTGGCCATAACTAATATAAAAAAAAGTGTTACTTAAAGATTAACAGTTACCTTAAATACAACTACTACAACCAAATAAAATATAATCCATTCAAAAGCGACTACAACCACATAAAACATAATCCATTCAAACGCCACTACAACCACAAAACATAATCATTCAAAGGCCACTACCACCACATAAAACATAATCCATTCAAAGGCCACAAATAAATAAGTATTCGGAGGCAACAAACACAAACTTTAATGATGGATGCAAAGGAGACAAAACATAATCCATTCAAAGGCTAAAAATAGATGGGCATTCGGAGGCAACAAACACAAACTTTAATGATGGGTGCAAAGGAGAGCAAAAATATAATGAACGCTTAGTGTTGACTTATTCTTCTTAATGGAGGGGGAATAATCTGATGCAGAAATGGCAAGGATAATAAATAAAAATAATTAAATTAAATTGTTTGACAGGAAAAAACAGGTGTAGACGTGATGACATTTATTCCTCCAGTCAGCTCATGAACACCTATTTTTATTATTTTCATAATCTGTTCTTCCAGGGGAGAAGTGCCAATAGATGAACATGTCGTAATAGTTAAAATATGCCCAACACATAATACTGTAATTTTTTATTTTTTAAAAAATATAATGCCTTGTAATTAAAATGGTACTACTAATAATTTTCATGATATTATTTAGCAGTCCAATCACATTATAACATATCACAATTTCAACAATTAATACACCAATATACAACATATTTATGTATGTTTAAATATTATACAAAATTTGTTAAATACATTTCAATCTTTATATTTTAAAATAATTCAAAATAGCCAAAGAAAAAATATAAATTAAAAAATAAAACGTTATTTTAAACGAATTAATTTTAATGTTCATACATGCTTTATCTAGGTGGCAGTGCGAACCTGAATGCATAAAACTTTGCTTCGTCTCCCTTGGTTCCCTTGCTCCAGCATGATGTCTATTGAGGTACAACCTTCGCTCAAGTGCAAATAAATTTCGTTAGTTTCATTCCATTCAATTCCCAACAACCCCAAATCTTACCCTCGGTTTAAGCCCTCTGAAATATATAAATAATCCGTTGTACTAAAAACAGAACCAAAAAAAATAGTATACATATTGATGACAGTTAAAAGATCTGTTTTCAATTTATTTTCCTTCTTTCGACAATTTCTGTTTTTTCCCCTTGATACGGAACAAATCATCAATAAAAACCAGCCCATTTGTGACTTGTTGGAAATTCTCAAACAAGAAGTATAAAATAACACGTTAGAATTTTTTCCGGCACATTATTTGTTGACAACCATCCCAAACCACCATTTAAGTGTGCATATCTTCTCATTCTTTCACTTCTGCCCCTTTTCAGCAAATTAAGCATCATGTTTCAAGCTTCAGGAACAAGTTCGAGAAGATACTGGACAAATTTATTAAATTCACTGCAGCAACAAGTTTCGAAATTCAGGAACAAGTTGGAGAAAATGTATTCCAATGCTTTCATTTATGAACCTTGTCTCCCTCACATTAATTTAGTACTCCCATTCCACATGGCTAATTCATCAAGTAGCAGACCATATAAACAAATACCAAGCCATGAGAAACACATCCCATGATTCATTCAATCAAAATACAAATATACTTTGCAGTCACTTGGAAATGTTGTCAAATTCTATAAGAGATGTTAGATTACTAGAAGTTCGCAGGTAAAGCTCCTCGGAAAAACAGCGATAGCTTATCCACTTGATACACCATTTTATTTTTCCTTTGCATCCTGGTTCTGATATAGATAAACAAATCTCTAGATCGCTAAGTATTAAGGAAAAGTTCACTATAACTACTCACTGTTAATGAACATTAACTACAAGCAGCACTCGACAAATATATATTGCTATTACAGAATACTCTCATACCACAATATCTGTTACCATTGTATTCATTCCAAACATTTGATTAAAAATACGTCAAATTAAACAAATAAGTTCACATTTTTCCACCAAACTCAAGAATGGCAATTGCATGAAACTGTCCATAAACGATGCAACCATAAAACCAAAAACCAGACTACACGGTTAGGCACATTTCGAAATTCCAACCAGATGTTAAACATCGGGGCTGAAAAGCATAGATTTATGTGACTGTAGAAGAAAATTTCAACTCGAACAAATCAGTTATACTATTCTTAAAAATTTGGTATGCTTATAAGAATATGGTTGAATAGGAGTGTGTTGAGTGAGATGCAGATTGTAAATCAATCATGGCAACAAAAGCAAATGTTTAAACTTTCTTATACTTAAAACTAAAAGATACTCTTTCTTAAGCTTAAAATTAAAGATATACATCAGAGCCAGTGTAACTTCGTAACAATGATGAGCTTGCATAGATTAAAGGCAAGCTAACGCCTGGACTAAATAGAAGCCTTGAAACACTAACTGTTTACAAAAATCAATGCTTCACGTTCCTTTTGGATTGGTTAACATATTACACATGATTTCACATTTAATTGTATTTCTATGATAATAGATAGTTGAATCTGCCTGCTAAACCTTCCAGACCAAAAAACCAGTTACATTTGTACAATATTACTGAGAAAAATAATCCCCTGTACCGTGTACCAGAAGACACGTTTGATAGCCCAAAAAGCCTCTATCAAAAAGTGTCTTTCAACCAAAAAAGAACAAAAACAATGATGACCTGTATCTTGGTCAACAAAGCCCAAATACATAAAAAAAGCTTACAGTTCAGAAATCAGATATTTCAAAAAAAACCAAAATAACACGCCTATGAAAATGCACCCTAACCAGTAATATCTGAAAGAGGCCTACCACGACCCATAGTGAAGCCCCGTGTTCCATCTGGCATTCTTGGTCCTGGAGGTTGTTTGACAACCTCACCACTGATAGAATTGCTGGATATTGCAGTGCCAACTGGGTGACCACGGCCATTACCGTGATACTGCCCACGTCCACGAGATTTTCCCCGTCCTCTGCCCCTGCCTCGTTTTCCTCCATTTCTATCATTTGAATGGTGTCCGTCCCCCTGTTAATGGAAAAGTATAAAATCCAGTATTCTACAAGAACATATTACTAAATGTTTTGTAGGAGCCACTAAAAACTCACCTCAAAATCATCATGTCGTTCAGAATGCTGCGCAGAAGCTTTTGGCTGTTTATCATTTCCTGCATCAGTTACATTTGATGCATCTTCTTCTTCACCATGTACATCAGCATTGTCTGGTTTCCGACCTTTTGTTTGGTGTCCATACTTGCCCTGAAACAGAGAAAGAAACATTTTAAGTCGAATCACAACTTTTGGCATGCTACAAAGTAAGGTAGGGGAAATTGGAAACAAAGGATACCATCCGCTTGGAAAGCAGTTGCACTCGTAGACCACTTCTCCAGTCTCCTTCATCATTTAATTCCAATACCTGGCAAATTTTCAAAGACAAACATCAGCCCAGAAAAACAAAACAAAATGATGGTGTAATTTTGCTTTCTAAAGATGGTGAATCCTAACAGAACCATCAATCTGTCTTGAATGCAATAATGACTTACAGCCTTCTCAGCTTGTTCAACAGTCTCGTACTCCACAAGTGCGTGCACCTACAAGAAACACAAATCAATATTGAGAAATCAAATTCAAAATGACATCAAAGAAAATATACAAAGTTCATTCAATCTCTACATTTGCAACTCTGCATAAACAGTATTTCTTCCCCAGCCTACTCCTATACTGTTATTGGCTTCATCATGTTCGTAGAAGAAATAAAATTCAAAACCTATAACAATGTGTAGGATATAACCGAAAAACAACAGAAGAGCAGAAGCCAGAGGATGAGCAAACACTAGGATATAGCATTTACCCTGTTGCTGACAAGCATATCGTTCTTGGAAGGTCTGGTGGACACTTGACCATAAGGGTGGAAAACACGCACCATTTTTATGCTGCAAAAGTGGCAGTAACGTTACCAAGTTAATGATGCCCAGCTAAAATTCTACAATTTTTAGCATGTAAACATTATTAAGGCAGAATTGATAGCAGACATACTTGCCAACACCACCAAAAAGTTTTTCCAGATTTTGGACAGAATAATCGCTTGGCAGATTTTCAGCAACAATAGTGTGTGACTACAAAAGCAAATAGTGCAATATCAGATTTAAAAAATGTTTTTATTATTTAAGAAAAAACTAACCTAAAAGCAAGTAGTGCAATATCAGAAAAAAACAACATTAATATTATTTAAGAAAAAACTAGTCTAAAAGCTAATAGTGCAATATCAAACAAAACAGCTAAATTACTGAATTACCTGAATCTCCTCAAAGTCAATATCAGGCAATGGCTGCAGACGCCTCACTCTCTTACCATCTTCACTTACAACCTGGCAAAATACAATAAATAATTTGTTAATATTCTTTAGCTTATGATCTCATTGGAGAGAAACTGATGAGAAGGTTCAGTCCAAGAACTCACTAGTTGTGAAGATGTCCTCAGAGCAGCTCCAAGAAATGCATGATTATTGACAAGAGTTTTTATTTTCCTGAAAGATGCCACAACCGAAATAGGTACTGGCAATAGCAAAATATTAGAATAAAATAAAAAGAAAATTAAATTCTAAAGCTGATTGACGAGTTTAGCAAGATGAAACTTTTCCAATTACAAAACCAAACAAAAGTATAGAATTTATAAGTAGAGGTCAAGCATTTTATTCTCCAGGAGACTTAGCAGATGCAAATCCAGTATAAGCAGGGAACCATCATCGTTTTCTGAGCTCTCAATGTAATCATGACAGTTTGGGATAGTGGAAGGGAAAATGCATGCAACAGTTTGCTTTTGCATTTGGCATTCAACAAAAACATTAAGACAAACCTGGATCAACTAACTCCTTAATTCAATACACTACAATACACACACACACATGCAACTGTTAGCTTGTGCAAGAGCCAAAAAATTATATCAAGGTTTTCACTTGATTCAAACAAAACTTCTGAAAAGAAATTAGAAAAGCCATTCCATTTGATGGCTTTGAACAGCCGTGTAAAGTGCTCTTCATTTCATCCTAAGCGTAATGTCAATGAACCTTATGCAATCATCTGAGAATGCTTTCATGTCAAAATACACATTAATTCAAAATGGCTAGAGTTTAGATTTATAGTGTGTCCCATCTATTTTCTTCTGAGGCTAATTGAGCCTCGGTTAAAAAGTTGGCCAGAAACAATCCTAAAAGTTGGTTAGTTCACTAAAACTTTGAACAGAAATACTTTTCTTGTGTGATTTGCTTCTGAATTTGTTCCCTTCTCTTCATCTACTCTGAGATGAGCAACCCTATCAGGATCAGAATAAAATATTGTGATTTAGTTTGAAAATTGTCCGTTGTGAATATCTTAAGGTGTCCCAACAAAATTACGATCTTTGCACTGTTCAGTATCATTTATACTTTCTGTGTCAATAAAGCCTGCTATGTTATCCAGATGAATACGCAGGTGTAGTGCCGCAATTGATATCGATGTTAGAAAAATTCTTAAGAATTTTTACAAAGGTTGGAATGTCCCATCTTTTGGGGTGCTACTATTTCTGCAGATTTCTAGCTAATTGATGGAAGTCAGTTTTTTTGCAATTCCTTGTAACAATTATGTAGGGAACCATCTAATGTATTACTTGAATACAGTTTTTGCAATGGAATTTGCAATAAACTAACATGCTTCAACATTGCATTCTTTTGAACTCAAAATTACAATACCATACTCTGTTGAACTCACAGCTGCAATAATATTTCAAAGTGATCTGTACACAGGTATATTTCGTAAAACACGTTAGGAAATATTACTGTCATCTCTCATGTCTTCTTATGTTACACTGGTACGTAGGAATAGTACAAGCAAATAAAAAGAAGATAGATTCTTTTGTTAAAATATGCACTTTTATTGGAGTGTTCCCGAACATCGAACACAGAATGAAGACTGGTTGAATAAACAGGGCCTTGCAATTTCGGTCTTCATTATAAGAATCAATAACTAGAATATTTGGAGGACGGTAGTGGATAATTAGCAAAAAATAATTTCTACAGTGACAGCAATCCATACACTTGATGTATATCAGTGTGGTTTTTATAAATGAACATTCAAGTTGCCTTTTCTACCATATATGTATGGAGATATGTTGCTCTGTAGGCATTTGAAATGATGAGGGAACTAGGGTAGCAAGCCCAGTTACTAGGCCTTGCACTTTTTGACTTCTATCCAGATTTGAAGCCACTAGGGCAAGTATGTTTTCAATGGCTTCTGACTGAAAATGTGCTTTATCTAACCAATAAGCCGGAGACCATGTATCATATGGCATAGAGTAGAATTCACAAAATCTGCTTCTAAAATTGCTATCTTCCGATAAAAAAGAGATGCAAATAAAATACCATCAAATATTATGATAGATGCTATACAACCAAATAATTCTCACTTCCAGAGTTAGAAATATGAATATGTTGTACAAACTAAAATGTCAGATTTAAAAAAAAACATCTCAAGAAAAAATTGTGCTCATACCAAATCCATCTGGATCCTTCTTCACAAACTTCATTAAATATTTGTCGGTTGGTAGATTTGCATCGCTGAAATAGAACTCCACCTGGAAATTTGTAAAGCTTACACAGTTAGAAAGTTCCGATTGTACAGTTAGAAAGTTCTGACCGTATAAGGCTCATTATGAAATTCCATTGCCTGTATAACTCTTAGTAAGAAAATTACTTTAGTACACAGAATCAAAAGGTTACAAATAATATAAGGTTAGCATTGACATTACTTATAAAATTATGGCATTAAGAATCAAAATGAGATGTAGTAATCACGTCAATAGCAAAGGCATGAGCACAATTTCTCATATCCAGCCATCAAGGCCATTTATTTAAAGCAGACATAACTTCAGCGTTGAAAATTATTTAATTGTCTGGAGCTTGAGGTATTTCTTCTCCACAATTTTCACATTTCAAACGCCCCCGCCCCATATTTGGGAATTGATGATCGATTTGATCTTTGAAAATTATGGATTTGGCCATAACGAACAAATAATATCTGGTCTGGTTTCAACTTTTCCAGTCATATTAGACACAATTTTCAAATATTGGATCTTCCGACGTCTCAAACTGAAAGAATATGTTATCATAAACATGGACTCCACAAATACACCAATAAAGGAATGATTATCTGGAATATAAATAAATTCATGGCCGTATCATACATTCTGGTTTGATTTCTTTATTCTGTTAATATATCAAGATTCACACACTGCCTTGCTACATTATATTTGATTCAATGTTCGTCTGCTACCCAATTTTAAAAACACTTACCCAAATTAAATGAGTCCAGGATCTAACAGTTTCCAACCTGACATTAATCTGAGCCCAATAATAAGCATCATATTGACCTTGCTCTCCAAAGTAACAATGTGACATAAATAAGCGAACAAAACACAGCACAAGCAGACACCAGATTTATCACTTGATTTCCAGCAACACAGAAAACTGAACATTAAATTCTTTAGGTTGAAAGTTGAATTTTTCATATCTGATACATTAATTTTTTTATTCTAGCATTCTAATTTCCTTCTTGAAGGGTAGAGCTAAAATTAAATATAAACATAACAAAAATCACGTTTGCCGTGCATATTTTTTATTCATCTTATATCTTTACACATACCAGTTGCCAAACCCTGTACCGACATACCTAAACCTCAGTCACCACATTCGCCACATTTAGTGCCAGAAAATCAGAATTCGCCAAATGCCATCAAACCCTACCAAATTTGTCAAATTCATGATTAAATTCATACAGATTTAATCACAAATACCAAAAACAAATATAATAAAAAAGTGGCCAAATTTGTGATAAAATTCACCCAATCGTTAAGATCCATAATTTTTAGGGTTCATTTTTCGTTTTGATCTCCGCCG
Organism: Torreya grandis; assembly: GCA_037957365.1. Taxonomy (NCBI): domain Eukaryota; kingdom Viridiplantae; phylum Streptophyta; class Pinopsida; order Cupressales; family Taxaceae; genus Torreya; species Torreya grandis. The sequence goes on from JARHVA010004783.1 coordinate 463,142, forward strand.
TCGCCCATCAGTCTTGACTCTTCAGCATGCGACAGCGGAGATCAATAGTATTAATAAGAATTCAAATTAAAAAGAATCCGTAAAATTGCACATGCACTAAGCCTTGACTCTTCTTTCATAAGCACAGTTCAGCATTGTTAATCATTTGTTAATCAAATCTTAGCCTTTGTATTAATAAGAAATTGAGTTGAAAAGAATTCTGTACACAGCGACTGATTTGACCAGCTCCCACATTGGTGAAATTATGTTACAATACACCAATATCTGAAGAGAGAAGACACGTAAATAAATTCATACCTTCTAAAAAACCTCTAGAATGTAACCTTGTTTCGAAACATTTTCCCTTTCCTACCACCCATCTACTAAAAGATCAATCCAAATTTTCTTCTTGAAAGAAAACTACTAAGTTCCCAATTACTGTCTCCTAGCTCTCTGACATTGAGAATTTGTCCTCACAACAATCTTATATTAATGCTAAGTCTGGTAAATGAATCATGGCTTAACTCTGGCATTATATCATAAATTATAAGTCTTGGTACTCTAATTAAAATGGTTTTCAGATACTATAGCTCAGCCAACACAACTTACATATAGCTTTGCATGTGCCTTATGATTATAAATTTCCACATCAGTGCAATGACACCGCTCCTGAAGCCTGCCAGGCCCACCATATGTAAAGGTAGTAGGTTTAGGAATAAACCATCATTCGCTATAAGAGCCGTAGTCAGTACATCCATTTCTTCATTCTACACAACAATTAAGAGTTAGAACATCGTACTGATACCAGATGCCATTTAAGACCCTTCGGTGGCCATGGATGAAATGTAATGACATAGGTATCCGATGACTGGGGTCCACAATGCATCATTTTGGATGAGTACAATTTTGAAATTTATCGTGCTTTAGGCATGGGAAGGGAAAAGCTGCTAGGTAAACGTCAATGACATTTTCAAAAGAATTGAGTGCACAGTTATTTCAATAACTACTTATGGTCAACATTGACGATCATATTTTGATCTTGTTCCATATAATAGTATTAGATATCACTTTCTATCAACAAAGTACATGTGGATAACCCCATTCAGCTCTTCAGATATGTATATTAGTTTCATTAATGATGAGTTTTGTTGAAGTAATTCACTGTAAAATGAGTTTATCTCTATCAAAACATTTACTTACTGTGCTTCCAAACAAAAATGAGGAAAAATGCTACCTGAAGGTGTCCAATTGTTGGGAATATACTCGGTGACACTCACACACAATCATATTACCAACATATGCCACCATTAACCTGCCACACACTTTAAGCAGACCGTCATCACACTGTCCCTTCACCTAGTGAAATGCTTCTCCCTTGAATCTCCTGTTGCATCTCCCAACACAAAATTACATTCTATTTTGTCTTATAAAATAATTTTTCCAGCCTGTATGTTGTCTAGTTAACCCTTGCACTAACCCTTCTCAAACATCCACCTGTCTCTTCTCAAATCCTTCAAGGCTAATTCAATATATCCGTATTTTTCATCTTTCCATAGGCAGTGCAACCATTGCGAATGACCTATTGTTCTTAGATTTCAGACTACGGCTTCTGTAACACAATAATCCAAAGGGTCCATTCCCTACTAGGTTTTAGTTCATATTAACCCCCCTTGCTGCCTTCATATTAACCCCCCTTGTTGCCTGCTCACCATCATCATTTTTTCTAGCTATATTTTATCTTACATGCCTATAACACAAATAATATTATGATATATTTCCTAGTGGACCTTTTTTCTAGCTATATTTTATCTTACATGCCTATAACACAAATAATATTATAATATATTTCCTAGTAGACCTTGTTGCTAGATTTCTTCGGAGATTCCTTTTCATAACATCCTGGGCCAAAGCTTTGGCACACATATTTTTGGGCTAAGATGACAATGTTGTTTATTCTAGTATTTATGCCCCCTGTTATCTGATTGACAATGACAAAAACAATAATACATGATAAACTTAATGTTGCATGATGAAATTTTGTAGGAGGGAGAAGAATAATGTAGTTCAATATTTTATTGTCTCTTGTAATATTGCTAGGTAAGCATAAGTTTTCACAATCAATTGCCTGGAAATCGCAACCCAGGCCATGTGCAAGGTTGAATATAAAATTGGCTGAAAAATAAAATGACAAGGTAAAGAAATGCAGCAATGATCAAGCATAACTATAGACATGTCTCTTCCCACAAGCGTGACTCTGCTCCTTCCCAACAACATGGTCCTACTACTTACGGGCTGTCCCCCAGACCACATGGACAGACCCACTTTACCAGTTTATTTTGTACTATGGGAAGTACCTCAGCCTTGGATGCTAGGGGAGATTTTAGAGGAAGTGCTTTGCTTCCCCCTAGGATCTCCCAACCAGGCCTCTCCTACATTAGGTACTCCCCAACAAACATTATCAAATCTTCTCACAGTGATTGATGATGGTCAAACAGCCCCTCCACTTCCGGGACAGACAGATTTCAGTTGAGGTCTTCCAATCTTCATCGACACATGCTTTTGGAGGCTCTTGTTCACCCCTCATTGCTTTTTGTATTGGTTCCATTACCACCTTTGTTAGTGGCACAATGCTTTACTTTGGCCCCCTCTACACCATGGATCTGCTCCTTCCCGCCGACGTGGCCTTGCTCCTTCCCGATGACATGGACCAACTACTTACCAGCAGCCCCCCAGACCAAATGGACATACCCACATTACCAGTTTCTTTAGTATTATGGGAAGTACCTCAGCCTTGGATACTAGGGCAGATTCTAGAGGTAGTTCTTTGCTTCCCCCTAGGATCTCCCAACCAGGCCCCTCCAACATTGGGTACTCCGCAACAAACACTTTCAAATCTTCTCATAGTGATTGATGATGGTCTCCATCTCCTAGTAACTATGATAATTATTGAAGAAGTCAAAAAGAAGCAATGCAATGGTAAATATACAATATCATTTGAGAAAGCATGGGAGAATAGAAAATACAGGGGCAGATTTATAGGCCAATTGGGGGAGTGAAAAAGTTGAGCAAGATGGTTTTCACTCTCGCCCGTATCTCAGAAAACTGCACCAAAACAGAAGACCTTGCTCTTCATTAGAAATTTGTAAAACAAAGAATAAAAAAGCGAAAAATCTCCTGCACATAACAAATTGTCTTTATGTGCACTAAGCAGTGACTTTTGGTGATGGACATAGAGGAATATGATAAAGGAACAAAGAGTGGAATGGATAAACAATGAAAGCAGATATAGATTTTATTTGTGCTAACTTTCTTGCAGTTGGAATATACCTCGAGCCTAAATTACTGGTTTATGTCCCCCAGACCCATACCTGGTTCAAACCAGGTACCGATCCTAGTCCAGTTCTCTCTGGGGTTTGTTCCAGGCACACCCCTCCCTGCCCAGGTAGAGCATGGTTTCCTCGGGATTTCACAGTTTTTTAAAAAATAAGTCCTTTTTACACATAAAAATGCAAAATAAAAGTCAATATTTCAGCATTAAAACCTAAAAATACCAAACCAAATAAAAATGCAAAAGAAAAGTCAATATTTCAACATTGAAGCCTTAAAACACCAAACTTACCTCTCATTTTGTGGTTCCTTTTGTTTATTCACATCATGGTTTGTTTTATTTAATTGGTTAGAATTTTTATTTTTTGTACGCCTGTACTCAAGCCGTACTAAACCCAGGGCAAAACAAATCAGCCAACTGTCATACCAAACTCGGGGCAAAAAAATCAGCCAACCACAGAAGAATGGAGATTCACCTATATATAAGCAGAATGCAGATGTTTAAATTTTATTTTTGAAATTAATGTCGTATTTTCATTTTCCCAGGTTAGTTTGGTTAACACTAACCAAGAGTTGTCATCTCATCCCTTAATCATGCATCACTTTAGTGCGGGGCGGGGGGGGGAGATATATAGATATGTGTATATATGTGTTTGTGTGTGTGTATTAAAAGGGTAAGAATTAAAGGCATGATCATCATCAATTTTAAATAACTAAAGCTACGAAACATAAAGTTTTGAAATCTGTTTTTCTCAAAAATTTAACAGACCGCTCTCAGATTTATTTATTTTTCATGAGAGCAAATAAGCCTTAAATTTTTGAAAATTTAATCCTAAATATAAATAAAATATTTTTTATTCCAAAATATAAACCAAATTAGTTAATTATATAAATTTTCATGTACCTGTTTGAATAGGCAAAGTCCATGGAAGGAGCTCGTGACGCGGATAAATTTTAAGTTTATCTCTTTAATAGAAACAAGAAAGCAGAAATTTCCAAAATCAATTACTTATAATTTGAACCCGACCAACCTACAATTTACACTTAATTGTCTACCAAAAATAATAGTAAAGAATATTGGAAACACAGGGAAGAAGGCCGCTATGCTGCAGTTAAAGATGGGTGACCAGACCTTGCCCTAAGTTACTTCTACACAGTGCCAAAAACATAATACGTTCAAGGGAAAAATCCATGATCTAAGCCAGTTTATTAAAAAAATCTTTCATTTAACATGAAGAGAATAAATTTCAAGATTAAAATTTGTCTAACGAAATATACATACATACATATATATATATATATATATATATATATTGCAAACACAAGCAAGAAAGCTACAACAAAGTTCAATTTTAAATTTCGCTCTCATATAGGGAACCATACATTTCTAGAATAATTTACTTTGAAGATTCAAACCCAACAATGCCCTAATCAGAACTTAATTTCCCTTGTGCAAACTGCAAACATTACAACAACGAAGGCTGTGATATAGGTCAGATGTAGTTTCTTTCTTAGGCAAGAGTTAGGACTAAAACAATTCCTGATAAAGCTCTTTCCTATTGGAAAATAAAATTCTACAGGCTTCGCATGTACCTGTTTGACAGCATTGTTCCTTAAACTAACTTTGATTTGTCTGATAAAAATTTATCACAAGAGCACCAATTTAAAGTTTAAACTAAGTTTGCCCCGTACAGAAACCAAGACAAGTGTAAGGAAGAGGGATGTGTTTTTGGCCAAATTTATACCTTTTCTTTAATTTAAGCTAGAAATTATAAACTTCCAGAATTTACTTCAAGACTTCAAACCAATCCATGCTCTATTTGAATGGCCATGTCAGATGGATTCTATAGTAGGATAGGCCTCTTGACTGTAGTCAATTCCTTCTTCATCGGGTATAGATGGAGTAGAGGATTCCGAACACATTCCTATATCTCAGGCTTGACTCTACAATACGGAGAGCCATTTGAAACTTAAATTGTCTGACAATAAACATGTCGCAAGGTAAACTACAAAGGTCACAATCAATGTCAGCTTTCAATTTACCAGTCACATTTAAATGTAGTGAAGCATATATGTTTGCAGAATCATTGAAACCTTTTTCCTTAATCAAAGCTATGGAAGCATATATGTTTGCAGAATCATTGAAACCTTTTTCCTTAATCAAAGCTATGGAAACATATATTTCGAAAATCATCTGCACAAAAATTTGAACAAGACAATGCCCTAATCGACACTGTTTTCAACCATACGATACGGAGAGCCATTTGAAACTTGAATTGTCTGACAATAAACTTATCGCAAGGGAAACTACAAAGGTAGTTTATCATATATGTTTGAAGAATCAACTGCTTTGAAACATAATATGCCCTAATCAAAACCTTTTTCCTTAATCAAGGCAATGGAAGCATAAATTTTGAAAATCATCTGTGCAAAACTTTGAACAACACAATGCCCTCACAAACACTGTTTTCTTCACTCAAAGCTAGAAAAACATATCTAAAATAATCTGGATAAATAATTGAACTAGATTGTGCCCTAATTTAAACCTTTTCCTTTAAATTATCATAGGGAAGCATATATTTTTAGGGCAAAACCTAAGGCAAATGCAAGGAAGAATACCATGATCAGGGCCAGCGTATTTTTTGTTTTGCTAGACCAAACAAGTTCTTCATAGCATGATCCGAAACATAAATGCAACAAAAAAAAATTACAGGGCTTTCCAGAAGTATTTTTGTTTTTCTAATGGAAAGTGAAGGCTTTCAAACTCTAATTAGAGATTGAAATTATTTTTCTTCTTAAAATAATCGATGCATGATTTTTTTTGGAAAAACTGTGTGCTAGTTTTCGCTCAATGTTTTGGATCACAAACCGTGACCCATCATCAGAAAGAACAAACATGAACATAAAATCCCTAATAAGGATTTTTGCATGTACCTGTTTGACAATATTTTGCCTCAATGCATTGGTTAATGCCCTAATTGAACCCTTTTTATTTAATTAAACCTACGAAAGCAGGCATTTCGAAAATCATCTTCTTAATACTTTGAACCAGACTATGCCTTAATTTAATACTTTTTCGCTTGAAATTAACCTATTAAAGCAGCATATATTTTCCGTACAAAATCCAAGGCAAATCAAGGAAAAAATGACCGTGATCAGGGGCAGACTTAAATTTTTTTATTTACAACAAACCTAGGGCCTTAAAAAACCAACGAACTAGAAAACCCTTTCCCTGAAAGAGCTCTCGAAATTTAAATAAAACAGACGTAAGATAAGACAGGATTTGGGTAGTGTGATCCAAAACGTCGATGCAACAACAAAAATTTCAAGGTTATTTTCAGAAAGTCGGAATCATCTTTCTATTAAATTATGGAATGTGGAAGCCTTAAAACTCTAGATACACATTACATAACTTTGCTTCAGGAAATTAAAACTAACATAATTTTTGGTAGCGTGATCCAAATTGTAGGTGCAACAAAAAACAAAATGCACAGGTTTTTGCAGAAGCAACTTCTATTTATTCATGGACTGTGGACTCTAAATAGACATAAAACAATTTTTCTTCTCAAAATAAGAAACAAAGCAGTTTTTTTTTATGTACCTGCTTGACAATCTTATGCCTCAATTCATCGGTCAAGGGTTTTGAAGAAGTGGAGGAGACCGACGGCTCGGCATCGTGCTGCTGCTCAACCAACTGCAGCGATGGAGATTGTGTATTCATTTGAACAGGCCCTGGCGATTGCACTCTGGGAACAAACTCGGGAGCTTGCGCATTAAGCTTGCTGAGCGACAAGTTTTTTTCAAGAACAACCGACGACGACGATGCCTCTCCTGCGATAGGGTTTAAATTTTCGAAGCTCTTCGACAGGGAGTTGTCTTCTTCTTGTTTTAGGGTTTCGTCTGAAATAAATTCTCCGTGGATTTCCACAGGAGCAACGTCTAAATCTTCTGATTGTTGTTTCGGCGTATCTTCCATTGGTTCGGCCATGGAAAACAACAAACCCTGGTCGGTTGCCTCAGAGGTGCCCGCTCGGCGGCCGCTGCATGAAAACGGGCGTGCAGGGGAGCTGTTGAACCCAGGACGTGTGGAAGCAGCTGTGGAGAACTAATAAGGCTCTGCTTCGTGTCCGGTTGGCCGCCGTTTCGAGAAAGGCGTAGCTGCTGGTCACATGGAGCGGGTTAAAAAATAGCCCTGGGGCTCGAGACGCGTCGATCGTGTGTTTCTTTTTTTGTTTCACTTCTGCCCAATTTTTTTTTTGGGCTGCTCATTGCGTTTCTTATAATATGGCAATGGAAATTTTAATTACCAAGAAAAAAACATCATTCAGTCGGATAGATAATGACGCATCTATTGAATATTTAAAAAGTGGTGGTGTCTTCCGCTTAACACCGTCCCACAATCCCTTGGTCGGTTCTATCATGTTTTTTTTTCAATTAATGAAATGATTTTAATATATTTAATAATTTATAAGATTACAAATTGTTTCCATTCTCTCTTAAAAAATTAAAATAAAATGAAATGATTTTAATTATATCTACAAAATTTAATGATTTGTAGAATTACAAATTATATTGGTTATTTCAATTATTTAAAGATTCGCGATCAGGTTGTATCTTTAAAAAAGGTGTTTTCAATTTTTTTTATTTTAGCTTTTTCAAATAACATCACCATAAAATCAACTCTTTAAGTTCTCTTATATTTGATTTGAATGTTTGTGTACTTGGCAATTCAAGGATGAAATGTTTCTTTGTTTCTACTACCCTTGTATTACAAAAAATATAAATCTTCTCCTTCCACTCTTCCTTAGGTGTCATCCATTTGCATGTCTAACATATGAACCTATGCGAGCTAATTCTTAATTAGGCTATGTTCATTTGTTTGCTCCACTTGATTTTAGCATTTATGTAGGCCTTTTTGCCATGTTCATAGGTCGGATTAAACTTTGTAATATAATGTTGTCGTTCTCTATTTGATTTCTTCCTCTACGTGATTATTCTAAACCTTTCATTCATATAGTTTTTAATGTATTTGTTAAGGTTTGGGTTTTCATTTACATTGGTATCCCATCTACTCACCCATTTATGGTTTTCTTTCATCCATGTGTTTTTTTTCCATGTAACTCTTCTTCTCTTGTAGCTCTAGGTGTTTTCTAGTTTTTCAAATAACATAATATTATGATCGTAATGGCTTCCTCTAATAGGAAAGTGCATGTTTCTCCAAGGATTATTTTGTAGGGAACAGAACCTTTGGTTATGAAGTGGTTTGTCATTAAATATTTTTGGATCCTTTTTATATGTCTCCACTTCAAACTCGATGTGCCACTAGCCCATAGTTTACACCCATACAACATCACCAAGATGAGAAACAACCTAAATAAAACCATGATGATCTTCCAATCCTATAAATCAACATTCTTACACTATTTTGAAGCGCAAAAAGACCTCTTCATCCACCTTATATTCTTTTCATTTTACATGTATCTCAACTAAATTTGTTATAAAAATCTAAACCAAACTACTTGCACTCTAATAACACTTCAAGAAACTCTCCTTCAATTGAAATGTCTTTCCTTTTTTTTTTTGGTGAGAAAAGAATAATAAAATATAAATTGAGGAGAATAAACATGTATTAATGGTCATGTGTAGGATTTTTAACCAACCTTCCCTTGTCAAATAAAAAATTGTTGATGGCTATAATTTTTTAATCCCTATCATTTTATATTTTAACTAAAAATTTAATTAATTTTTTAAAATTTTATATACATTTATGAAGTGTGTCATTAGTCCTTATCAAGGCTATTGGGATTACCCAACTCAAATATAATTTTCGTTTTGACCAATAACATGCTAGTATTTTTAGAATGCATAAAGTCTTGCTATGAAAAACATTAGAAATAAGTTTTTAATATTATAATTTTTACAGTGTACTAGAAATTAATGGTTGCTAATAGCATTAGCAAGGTTGCATCAGTAAATGCTTGACCAGCATTCAATGCTCAGATGGCCTTTCAAGTCTTTTGTAATTTTGGTTTTCACTTTTGCAGTATTTAAAAAAGGAGATACCTCACATCTAAAACGATAATACTTTTGGAAGAGATGGGATGACATGATAGTCACCACAATTAAGTCAAACTTACGCGAATAATTTTCAATCATTTTGGTATTTTGGTCTAAATAAGATCTTTAGTGATTTGTGGAGAAATATTTTATGCTTTTTTCAACATGAAATACTTTTGTGACCTTTTTATGGTAGGAAAATGAAAAGAGGTTGAGCTTTATCCTACAAGTTTTACAAACCTCCATGATAACAAAAAAAAATTGTACAATAGCATATTTTAAAGAATTTGCAACACTATTTGTGTCGAATTTTTATTTTTTGGAGATATCAAATATAGGTTGCATCAGAAATATTATCTGACATATTCTAGAATAACATTAAATCTAGTAAAGAAAAATGTTCCAATAAGAGCTTTTATGTTTTCACAGTCCATGAATGAGCAATTGATTTATGGGCAAAAATGTTATAAATTTAGCAATCTTCTTAGAGAGATGCATGTAGCATCATAATCATGTAATTTGTATTTTTACAAAATTCAATCCTTTTTTTTGTGTGTTTTTTAACCTCAAAGAAAAGAAATTTTAATTATTGCATTTTGGTTTATTAAATCAAATGTATTGTATGCATTAAAAACTTGATGACATTTCAATTTATACCAGGAAAATAAAGTTGAATAGACGATCTAAAATCCCTCGCATTTGAATTAAATCTAATTTTTAGCTTACCACCATTTTTTCAAAAAAATAAACTATAATATTAACCATTAAAATTTAAGTCCATTAAAAACAACTGACATAAACTCTTCTTTTAAAATAAATTGTTTTTCATTTAACAACTAACAGTTAATTGCAATTGACACTAGTTATTTTAACAACACACTCTAATGGAAAGGGAATGAGAATGGCAAATGTCAAAAATACAAAGGAGTAAATTGTGGCGGTAGCTCTGATATTCATATGTAAAAATTATGAAACCAGGGCCAAAGTAACTACAAATAAATGGACACCTAAGGGTTGGAACTTTGACATATGCCAAAGTAAAAACGATGTTTCTAACAAGTAAGTGAAAACATAATGTCTAACCCTATGAATTAGGGTAGTAGACAATCAAAAAGAAAATATGTCATGTTTGAGATTGCTTTTGGAAAAAACTATATGCAAAGTTGTTTCTAAAAGTGATCATGCATAGTTGTTTCCAAAAGCGATCACACATAACTATTTCCAAAAATGATCTCAAACATTCTATATGGACTATGGAAATACTATTGCTCTTAAAATATGTCATGTCAAAAATGGTGTAAATCCACTCTAAGTAAGAAACTATCCATCTCTTGAAATGCAATATGAATAATGGGCCATGATATTGAAACAAAGTCCTAGAAGTAAATTCCTCATTTTTTTCCCTTGTTAATGGGATTAATGTAAAGAGTAATGCAGTTGAAAGAAATAAAGAGGATGAGTGGAATCCTCCACCCCCGGGTTAACTCAAAATTAACTTTGATGGGTCATCTTGTGGAAATCTGCGTGCTTCCAAAGCTAGGTGTATTATTAGAGATTGTAATAGATCTCTAATCAGGGCAACCTCAATAAAGCTAAAAGACAGTATGAATAATAAGGTTGAAGCTCAAGCTTTGGTTTTTGGCCTAGAATTAACTTTACAATACGATATTTCTAGGATCCAAATAGAAGGGGATTCACTTGTCATCCTTTCAGCTCTAAATAAATTTGTCACTCCTTGAAATATTAACAATATTCTTGCTAGCACCTAGGAAAGTGTGGGGTCTTTTGAAGAATGGAAAGGTATCCATTGCTATAGAAAGGCCAACTCGACAGCCGAATTTTTGGCTAACTTTGGTATTGAGCAAAAAAAAGTGTATATTTTGGATAATGTTATAGGGGTTTGGGAAGATTTTGTGGGGTATTCGAATGCTTTGTTTGAAATCTAAGCTTTGCTTGGGGGCCATTATGGCTTGGTTATTTATTCAAGTTGTGGAGGTGGTAATGGATCTTAAGCATGTGGTATTGATGTGGTGTAAATACATCAGCCTATTTCGAGAGGCTTCCCTGCCTCCTTTATTCCTCGATTTGCTTTTCAAATTTGGGTTTATTAGCATCCTTTTATTATTCCTATGAAGTGATGGAATCATGCTTGGCTTCGACACTTGGGTTGTCTGCAATTCTAGGAGGGAGTAGCGTAAAGGAGATGGCTTTCTATAGGTCTTCATCTAGTGCTCGATTGAAGAAAATTTTATGGGTTCCTATGGATGACATCATGTATGCCATTTGCTTTACTTTGGGTAAAGACTTTTTAGGAAGCAACATGTTCAGTAGGGTCAACTCGGATGTGGTGGCTCTCTTTGTCTCTAATCTCTTGGTCGTTGTGGAGGACAAGGCTTTGGTGAAACTAATATTGGCCTTTTTTTTTGGCACCCTTACATAGGCCTGGCCTTGATGAGAAAATTGATGATTTCAATGTCAGTCCCTTTTAAGAGCTACCTTTCTCAAGTAACCATGGGTTTGGTTTTATTCCCATTACAGTCTTTAGAGATCTTGACTCAATATTTTTCAGGCTAGTGGATTATGTCAAGGACCTGGAGCATAAACTATGTCACCCTCTTAAGCTCGACAGTCTATTTAATACTACCCCCCATGGTGGAGGTGGAATGTCTGATCTCAGGCCTTGAATTATAGAAAGAAATGCATAAATGTAGGGAGAGGTTGGAGGCTATTAATTTCTTGAAACAAATGGTTGAAAACCCTAGTAAGAATATTCCACCCTAGTTCCTGTTGACCATTTTTGCCCAATAGGCCAAAATCGGTCCCCTTCTTCCCTTGCTATTTGAAGCCAGTCAGTTTTGGGTTGCACAAGTTCAATGCCATGGTTCATTGCTTGGTTCAACTCAGTTGGTTCAACACTTTGGCTTGGTTCAACACATTGGTTCAGTGCCTGGTTCAATCAACCACTTGGTTCATCGGCCTTGGTTCAATCGGCTCATTGGCAAGTTCATCAGTGCGTAGCATTAAACCATTGAATTGGTTTAACGCGTTGGTTCAATGCTAGGTTCAATGTTTAAGTTCAAGTGGCTTCAGGTTCAACGTTTGGTTCAACCACTTGGCATTGGTGCGCAATGTTGAACCGTTGAACCAGTTCAACGAGTGGTTCAAGCGAATGGTTCGATGGGCTAGTTCAATGGGGCGTCCCAAAGCCGAAGGGCAAGTGCCCTTGCAGAGGATAATTCCAGGTTCAAAGAGCCCTTGTGGAGGGCATGAGGCATTTCAAAGGAAAAGAGCCGCAAAGTCAAGTTCTCTTCAGACTTAGCTTTGAAATGAATTCTTTCAGACTTTTTGTTCGAAGGAATTCCTTCGGACAAAAAGCCCGAAGGAATTCAGGGAAAGGCCGCCAGTTCAAAAAAAAGCCCAAAGAATTTCAAAGCAGCCAATTCCCGTAGACTTTTATCCGCGAGAAAAAAGCCCGAAGCAAACTGTTCGCAGACAAAAATCCACGAGAAAATGTCTGCGAATAAAAAGTCTGCAGAAACTGTCCACGAACAAAGAGTCTGCGAAAACCCAGAGGAGCCCACCAAAGAGCCAAAGGCCCCCAAAGGGCAGGTGCCCTTGTGGGGGACTCTCGGCCAAAATAAAAGGGCAAAGCAGGAAGCCAAAGGAAAGTCCAAGAGCAACGGGCTCGAGGACGTCAAATTTAAAGCTATGAAATAACCGTTTGTTTTGAACTGCCTGAGCGCCAACCATGGAAAGAGCCAAAGGAATTTAGCGACCCACCAAAAGATCGCCCCTGAGGGCTGAAAGAGCAGAATAAGATAAGATCAGGAAGAAGACAAGATGTAGAAAAGGACAAAGCGTCCAAGTGACAAAGGGAAGGTGATTTATTTCCAGCTGATCACCAAACGGTGCAGATAGTAAATGGCGCGGCCTGAGGGGACAAACCGTAGTCTGTTTATAGGCCTCTTCTAGAAGAATGACATCAGTAATAGTGATTTTCTCTTCCCAAGGTTTAAAATGCACATGGGCCACTTGAGAAATGAGTGCCAAAATCTTTCTCAGGAGGCGCCAAGTTCTCTTCTCTCTTTCTATATATTGTAAAAAAATCTCATTTGACAGGGATCCATCTCTTAGCCTTAAGGCAAAACTCTACCCAAAAATATCTCAGGCTTGGAAGGCAGAGCTCTACCAGGATTTTACCTTAAATCGAAACATAGCATTTTTACCTCCATTGAGTTTTGCATCTTTAGTATGTGTCTATGCCTTGATTCTGTGTTAAGTCATTTTCTTAATGCTTTTGTAGAATGATTTCAGCATGTCTGGTGCATTTTTGAGTTTCCTTTTATAGGTCTGTCAAAAGTGTCCCTAGAGGAGTATAGGTGAAGTGGATAGGCTGCTGCAGTGTGTCTCAGAACGCCTCTAGTAGTTATTTCCTCCCTATATTTCCATGGACCCCTGACCCACTAATGCAGAAGGTTTTCTCATGTCAGATGAAGTGTATGGGAGCTGGTTCTTGATGGAAAGTGTATGTTTGGATGGAGTAGATCAACCTTTTATGGTGTATCACCTTTTCATTTTTTAGGCTTAGGTTCTGTTTTCAGCATCTCCTTCTCCCTTTTCATCCCCCCTTTTTTCATTTTGTTTGTTAGCAGTAGGAGAAACTAGGGCCTAAAAGATACATCAGAGGGAGCTAGCCCTCATCTAGAGACTCTCCCCTCCAGCTTCACCAGTCCCACAGGTGAGAGGGGAGTTTCCATTTTGATGTGTGGAAGGTAGGAGCTCGACTTCCTATCGCGAGTGCAATCCACTGCGTCAACAGTTTTTGACACGCCCAATGGGACTAACTAGGACAAGTTGTGTCTACAGAGTTGAAGAATTTTCGGTGTGTTCTTCGACCAACCAGCCTTTGGAGGATTTTGCATCAAAACCAATGGCGACTCCAAGTTAAATCAATTGGTTAAGCAGTTCTGGTACCGTACCATCAAGAAGCAATATTTTGGTATGTATAATCCCATCATTCAGAGCCATGGACCCTATTTTCCTTGGCCAGCATGGCTATGATCATCACCAGCCTTATGTTGATCCTTATCAAGTCTAATATGATTGGTCTCAGCCCTATCATAAACTATATCAGCCTTATGCCCAGTCTTCCCAATATGTCACTTCTCCCACTCAACCCAGTCTCTTTGCCAATCAACATGTTTCCACCTTCAAACAAGCACTACTAGGATACAAAAAATATGTAATAGATCTTGACACCAGAAGGGGATGTGGCCAAGAAATTCTTGATCACATCATCCATCAAATGAGGAATGCACTGGATCAGGTTAAGAATTTATGGGCTCATATTGAAAGAGCCAATTGGCACAGGCTTACAAGTGAGATGTTGGATGTGAGTGGTTTGATAGCATCTTTGGAAGAGAAGCTGAGTATTCATGAGAGGAAGCCTTACCAAGTCTATCAACCTGCATACTAGCTACCCCAAGTATCATATACAGCCCCTACTTATGAGCCAAGTCGAACCTTTCAAAGTCCTTTCCCCAATCATGTTGAGGAGAGTTCTGAAATAGTAAATCTTGTGTTTAAGGCTAATCTTGATAGACAGATCGAATTGGCAAACCTTCAGATGCAGCAGTCCATTTTGGCAATGAGGGAAGTGGAATCTGAATCTTTACTACCCTCTCACATTGTGGCCTCATCACCCCCAAAGGAGATGCCCAGTTCGAATACCTTTAGCTGGAATAAAGTGGTTGAGTCATGGAATAACAAGGAGGAGAAAGACATTGTCCAAGAGTGCAAGGTACAAAATGAGGTTAGTCCTTTTCAAGTCCCTCCCACCCTTCGTCAGGAAGCTCCTTGCATTTCATGGCAATCTTCATGCACTCCCCATCTCTATGATGACTCCCACGAGCTCCAAGAGGTACAAAATGAGGATGATCTGGCCAAGCGGATTGAGGAATTAGAAAAGAAGATGAGACTGCTTGGAGAAAGAGAGATGGATTTTTCAGACTTTGTAGAGGAGCCGATGCCAAAAGATACCCCTTCCACCAATCCACAAGCTAATTTCAATATTGATGAAGTGTTGGTAAAGTGGAGGGACGAAAATCAAGAAATCTTAGCCCAAGGTCTACCCTCTCCTATTCTAGAGAAAACTCCCTCTTGTGTGCCAAATCCTTTTTATCAGATGGCACTTGCTCATTCTGACTCATCTGATACATCAATTGATCCTACCCTCAATCCCGTGCACCTAGCTTTTTAGCATGCCTCTTTTCAGACAGCTCTTCCTGTACATGAGCAGACCCTCCCAAATCTTCCCCAACCTCCTTAAGTCTTTCAACATGATCTCCAAATTTTGAGCTGGAAGAAGGAACATCATGAACCAGCTCAAGAGCTTGAAGAGGATAAGGTTACTGCCTATTCACAGGAGCAAGATTCCAATCCCAAGATCATGAGTTGGAAGCAAATAGTGGAATCTTGGGGCAGAAAGGAAGAGGAAGAGAAAGGTTTTGCTCAAAACCTTGAAGAAAATGGGGCTGCTCCTGCTCTCGATGATGATTGTGACTTCCAGGAAAGGCTTTTCCAGGAAGATATGGATAGGTAGATTGTAGAGTTGGAGTCCAGAGCAAGTTTCCTCAGTGAACATGTGATGGACGTTTCAAACCAAATAGCAGTTTCCATGTCTGAGTACACTCCATCCACACACCTCTAAGAAAGCTATCATGCCTTGCCTGATATAGATTGTGCTCAGTTTATGACTAACCAGGGAGACTTCATGAGTACGAATGAGGAGGAGATCACCTTAGGTGACATAGAGGAGCATGAACAACCTCTTGTTCATGTCTTGAATGATTCATTTGAAGTCATTGGGGCATGCTACACTATTCTTCAAGAAGGCTATGAGCTGGATAAGAGTGGAGGAGGCAGCATTGGGACTCAAATAAGTATGCAAAGGGGTTGTAGGCTTTCAGGTTTACCCCTTCAAGAGGTTAATGAATCTGAAGATACCTCCTTTGAAATATCAAGGAGGATGGTCATACCATGGAACCCGAGCATGAGGCAGAAGAGAACAAGCTAGTCAATGATGCATATCAAGGGGCTTATGGTGATGAGCCAGCAGCGATTGATTTCTTGATGAGATACACCAGCCTGAAGAACTAACAGGAGGCAAGCTTCCAGGAACATATAGAGTATGTATACGTTGGAAGCATGTTTGAATCTGATCCACTTAGATACAAGCCAATCCAGGTGACAGGCAAGAGGAGCAGGTCACCAGCTCTCCTTTTCATTCAGCCGCTTGTTTGGCATCATAAGTCTTCTTTCTAAGAAGGGGACTTAAGAAGTTTTCCTTTTGATCTAGGAGGGGAGCAAATGTACCTGGTTAGTTATATATAGTAGTTGTTTTCAATTTTATTTTCCTGCTTTCCCTAAGTGTAGTTTGCATAGGTAGTGTTTTTAGTTTTGTGTGTGCTTTCCCTTGTGTCTGGGGTAAAAAGCGTCATGTTTGATTCTTTGATCTTTTGGCGCTATTGTTGATTTTCGTTCAAGCTACATCTGACTCTATGCCCAATGGACTACAAGGCAACTGGTCTTTAAGATGCTTCCCCTGGGAGTCACCAATTTGTTGACCATTTTTGCCCAACAGGCCAAAATCGGTCCCCTTCTTCCCTTATTATTCGAAGCCAGTCAATTTCGGGTTGCACAAGTTCAATGCCATGATTCATCGCTTGGTTCAACTTAGTTGGTTCAACACTTTGGCTTGGTTTAACACATTGGTTCAGCGCCTGGTTCAATCGACCACTTGGTTCATCGGCCTTGGTTCAATCGGCTTATCAAGTTCATCGGTGCGCAGCATTGAACCGTTGAACTGGTTCAACGCATTGGTTCAACGTTTAAGTTCAAGTAGCTTCAGGTTCAATGTTTGGTTTAACCACTTGGCATCGACGCACAGTGTTGAACCGTTGAACCGATTCAATGAGTGGTTCAAGCGAATGGTTCAATGGGCTTTTTCAACAGGGCGTCCCAAAACTGAAGGGCAAGTGCCCTTGCAGAGGATAATCCCAGGTTCAAAGAGCCCTTGCAAAAGGCATGAGGCATTTCAAAGGAAAAGAGCTGCAAAGTCAAGTTCTCTTCAGACTTAGCTTTGAAATGAATTCTTTCAGACTTTTTTGTCTAAAGGACAAAAAGCCTGAAGGAATTTGGGGAAAGGCCGCCGATTCAAAAAAAAGCCCGAAGCATTTCAAAGCGGCCAATTCCTGTAGACTTTTGTCCGCGGTAAAAAAGCCTGAAGTAAACTGTCTGCAGACAAAAAGTTCACAGGAAAATGTTTGGGGACAAAAAGTTCATGAAAATTGTCCATGGACAAAGAGTTCGCAGAAACTCGTAGGAACCCGCTAAAGAGCCAAAGGCCCCCGAAGGGCAGGTGCCCTTGTGGGGGACTCTCGGCCAAAACGAAAGGGCAAAGTAGGAAGCCGAAGGAAAGTCCAAGGGCAACGGCCCGAGGACGTCAAATTTAAAGCTATGAAATAACCATTTGTTTTAAACTGCATGAGCGCCAACCATGGAAAGAGCCAAAGTAATGTAGCAACTCGCCAGAAGATCACCGATGAGGGCTGAAAGAGCAGAATAAGACAAGATCATGAAGAAGACAAGATGCAAAAAAGGACAAAGTGTCCAAGTGACAAAGGGAAGGTGATTTATTTCTAGCTGATCACCAAACAACACAGATAGTAAATGGTGCAACCTGAGGGGACAAACTGTAGTCTGTTTGTAGGCCTCTTCCAGAAGAATGACATCAGTAACAGTGATTTTCTCTTCCCAAGGTTTAGAATGCACATGGGCCACTTGAGAAATGAGCACCAAAATCTTTCTCAGGAGGTGCCAAGTTCTCTTCTCTCTTTCTATATATTATAAAAAATTCTCATTTGATAGGGATCCATCTCTTAGCCTTAAGGCAAAACTTTGCCCAAAAATCTCTGGGGCTTGGAAGGCAGAGCTCTACCAAGATTTTACCTTGAATCGAAACATAGCATTTTTACCTCCATTTTGAGTTTTGCATCTTTAGTATGTGTCTATGCCTTGATTTTGTGTTAAGTCATTTTCTTAATGCTTTTGTAGAATGATTTCAGCATGTCTGGTGCATTTTTGAGTTTCCTTTTACAGGTCTGTCAGAAGTGTCCCTAGAGGAGTATAAGTGAAGTGGATAGGCTACTGCAGTGTGTCTCAGAATGCCTCTAGTAGTTATTTCCTCCCTGTATTTCCATGGATCCTTGACCCACTGATGCAGAAGGTTTTCTCATGTCAGATGAAGTGTATGGGAGCTGGTTCTTGGTGGAAAGTGTATGTTCGGACGGAGTAGATCAACCTTTTCTGGTGTATCACCTTTTCATTTTTTAGGCTTAGGTTCTATTTTCAGCATCTCCTTCTCCCTTTTCATCCCCCCCTTTTTTCATTTTGTTTGTTAGTAGTAGGAGAAACCAGGGCCTAAAAGATACATCAGAGGGAGCTAGCCCTCATCTAGAGACTCTCCCATCCAGCTTCGCCGATCCCACAGGTGAGAGGGGAGTTTCCATTTTGACGTGTGGAAGGCAGGAGCTCGGCCTCCTACCCCGGGTGCAATCCACTGTGTCAACAGTTCCACCGTGTTTAGCATGTTGTAGTCACCTTGGCAATGTGTAACCATCTCTTGAGCAACAAAAATGCATGATTTGTTGGTGGCAGCAAAGCAGAGTCCTAAGAGCATGATGGTGGACATTCTCATTCTGGTGTGAAGTTAGAAATTCATGATAATGTTGTTGTTGTTTAATTGGGTAACTTGTTCTCATGTATGGTGACATTTTTAGGTGTTTTGCCCTGTTGTGGACTATTTTGCTTGGTTTCTATGTAGTTTGTTGTTTTTGTCACTTGGTGGCCTTGTTTCCCCTAGGACCTCTTCCTAAGATGAAAATTGTAGAGGTTTGAGATTTTTTTTATGTTTATGCATATCTTCTCGATATTAATATAGGGCAGGGGACCTATCAACCCCAGTGCTTATCTTTAGAAAAGTCCTCATTTTTTTGTTTGAGCCATGGTGAGCATATAATACTGGAAGTAAAGTCCTCATTTTTGTTTGGAACCACTTATCTTAATAGAAATACTTCATGAATTTATAGTTTGGCATATTCTGTCTTTTTATTTTTTTCTTCTTCATAATCACTGTTGTTAAATCCCACAAGATTTACTTTCAAATTTGAAACAAAAAAATATATTGATTTACCCATTTTTTGGAAATTATGTAATACCATAATTCCATTTAGGTGAAACTACTACACTAAGAAGATTTATTATTTATAAAACTAAAATAATACTTTTAGATCTACCCTAGTGGCTAAAATATGTGTAACTAGCCAAGTTAAAAATTTGAAACAAGTAATAGACAATACAAAGTAAAAATGATTGGAATAGACACAACTTAATGTTTTATGGATTTATGAGAGTGGATCTAGACTATGTAGGTATGTTCTACCTCTATGTGAAATCTAGGCCTCTAACTATGTAGGGACAAGATCAATGCCTACATCAATTATGCCCTAGGTGTGATCATTGGTTAACCAATTTGATCATCGTACCTATCCTACTACATTAATTGTGTCATGCATTATTTTTTGGATTTTGAATTGTTTTGACCTATGCACAACTAGATGTTATACCCTCATGTACCTATGTTTTACCAAATTGGTGGATTAAATTGTCTAATTTTCTCCTTTGATGCATTTAACCTAGCTTCCCACGAGATGTTAGAGAAAAATAAAGGGAATAAGTAGTTGGATTAGGTAGCCACACGGTGGGATTGCAACTACATATATTGCATGTTGGAATCAGAATCCTCACAATACATATGTAGTGTGAATGGAGGATTTAAGAGAATAAGCTCTAACTTCTCTCCCCAACTGTTAAATCAAACTACATGCACATTCACCTAGATCAATTTGAGTACAAGTTATGAGTCCTTGAATAAAGATAAAATAATGTGAATTGTGCCTAGACTTGAAAATGAGCAAATAGACTGGAAACACTAAAACCTCAATAATACTTATTTTAGAAACTTGATGAATACTTCCCAAATGGTTTTAAGAGATTGAGATATAGACCTCTTTACAATTCCCATAGATGATTTGTATATATAGCTTCTCATGGATTGAATTAAAGATCTATCATTGTATAAAATCTAACAAAATAAAAGGGCAATAGCCAACAAATGGATCCCAACACCAACAAGATGTGACCATAGGTAGCAGGACATAAAAAAATACAAAGGACAATATCAAAAGACTATTGTTCCTATCCCAAAAGAAGAAACAAGAACAAACATAACAAAGAGAGAGAAAACAAGTTCATGAGCACAATAAAATGGCAAACAAAATAAAACGAGCCCACAAGATCACACAAATAAGAAGAAGAGGAAGAAGAAGGGCATATAAGTGATAATAAGTCCCTAATTTAATGTGATGACCCATATACATAAAACAGTGTCAAAAACATTATTATAAGATGGTTTGTACCAAAATTGAGTGTCTACATAGTTCTGCTATTTTGATGTGTGTGTGTGGGCATTGCATGTATGCATCAAAGTAATAAATAATTGAAGTGTGTACTTTGACTTACAATAGGAATAGGGGGAGGAATATTTTATGCTATGCATCCATCCACACCTTTTTTCACTTGGCAAACTTTAGGATCCTTGTCAACAATGACCGATTGCCAACAAGTAATCAACATTATAACTTATAGTAAATATTGGAAAAAATTAAATTTGAAAAGGACGTATAGGAAAATATACACATAGTTTTTATTTACCCCTAAATTCCACAACAACACTTATTATGGACTAAAATTTCAACAAACGTTGAAATTATTTAACCATTTTTTAATGTTTTTGGGTGAGGGTTAAAGGGTAGAATAGCCTATACACAAGGATGAATAAAATTATTCTAGAGCAGACCAATTAATTGAAAACCCAAATAAATGAATATTCTAAATTAGAATGTTGAGTTATGTTAAATATAGAAAGTACACTCAAAACAGTAATTTGATTACATAAACACTAGGAAGAGATAATTCTTAGCTTATCCACAAATGTGCAGGCATATTTGAGATATGTAGAGGTGGAAATAGGTAAGAACAAGATCAAGATCTACTTGTCAGGTTTTAGAAATATTATTTTTGAAGGCCTAGACGCTTGCGTCAACCTTGGGACACTTATGTTTAAGTAGGTGCCCTGATCCCAATGAATCTATCCAGTATGGAATATTCACTGTATTGTGAAGCAATCATCTGAAGCCTTCTAGATTTTCTATCATGTTTATGTTGATTTGTTTTATTTGTGTGCATGAATTATAGATGATTATATGTGGATCAAACCCTAGCTCTTCATCTTGGGGCTTTATAACTTACCAAAAATGGGTTAGTGGGCTCATAGGGTCAAAATGACCCTAATGACCCCTCTATCAATGGGCATTGTCTAGATAGCCGAATATTTGGAAGAGGGCCTGAGACATACATAGTTCTCCCTTAGGTGTTGGCTTGTGTGTGCACAAGAGTGAATTATATTATATGCAAGGGCATGCAATGATCTAGCTTATAACTTGATAAATATTGTTTATGGGTTGTTCTTTGAGTACTTCATACTTGTAACATGATTGCTCCTATGACTAATATGAAAACAGGGAAGAATAGGCAATATAACTTAGTTATGCAATAAATTGAATGAACTTGAATAGGTATTTGCTTGGTATTTGTTAGATGAATAATGAATTGGCTTAGATTTGTATTTATACCATACCTATTGGAAATATTTGATGGTAGGTTTCATATTTACAAATAAGTTGACCCATATGTTTTAAAACATTTACAATTTATGACTTTTGAGGATTGGACACTTGATAAGAATCTAGACACTTGTGTTGACACAAGTATCCATATGTGGGACGCAAGTGCCTGATAGGCTAAGAAGCTACTAAGGATCTAAAACTAACAATGAAGGATATATATTAGGTTTTAAGCTTCTTGTACTATATAGGATATTTGGGTCATTAAAAATGATAGGTTTGGACCAAGAGATAAGTAATTTGGCATGGTGAGTTAGCGAATGTGAGCCTTTCAACAATAGGAAGGTCTAGAACTGAAGGGTATAGCTATAATAGGTATTTTTCAAGTATATACTATTGAGATGCTCTATAAATTAGATTCTAGTATCTATAAAGACATATATAACACTTTTTGTGGGAGTTTTTAGAAACCCAATCCACTTCTTAATCAAAGAAGTAGATAAATTTTCTCTTTGGATAGCCCCAGTTGTTGACTACCAACCTTCGCATTGTATTGGAATGAAAATTGCTGATCCCTAACTTTATTTTAAGAGGAAAGCTCTCTGAAAAAACACCCAGGTAGATCTATGCTTGACTTTGTCTTAGGATGAAATTACACTCAAAAACTACTCAGGTAAACTTTTGCTCCATACTTTTTGCTCAAATATTTTACTTGATACATTTTAAAGATGTTTTGATATATGCCCCCATTTTGAGATAAGGGATTGAATAACCTATGTTCGTAATCACTCATCTCAAAAGAATAGAGTTATAAGCATCATGTTTAATAGATTGAAAATTTAGCCAATACAAATCTGAAATTTGCATAAAACACAAGTCACTATTGCAAAATATTACATGCAAAGTACCATATTAGGTTAGATGTAGGAAATTATTCATGCCCCAAGTATCATATAAAGATAAATAAATGTCATATACAACTCAATTTATAATGTGCAACTCTAAGGAGTATAAGTTTCATATGGAAGTGTTATATGTCATAGGAAATATATCATCATGAAAGGCTCAACACAAAATATATTACTCTAGTGAGTCCGAGTGTCATACAAAATGTCCTCATATATGGATCAATATATGTGATGCATCCTTAAAGAGGATGATGAGATGGATGGGAAACAATATACCCTATTTTAGATATAGTAGGAGAGATGGACCAAGGTCTATGTGATAATCACGTAGAATAGATATTGTTGGCAAATTTTGCCACCATTAACTCCTAGCATGTTCAAATTAATGTTGAGTCATTGTAAGTGGTCCTTTCGATTCAAACTCCCTTCAAATAGCATGTTTAGCATTGCTTAAGGTTTTTTGTGGGAGTCAAGGTTTTTGCCAGATTTAAGAAGCTTAATACAATGTCATGAGTCTTTTAAGTTGTAGCAAGGTGTTAATGAGATATCATGATGAAAATCAAGGTTGGATCCTTTATTTCAGGTCAGATGTGGTCTATATCTTATTTTGGATAAACTAAGGTATTTTTGGAGAGTTTAAGGTTTCCTTTGCTTTGTCTTATATTGCTTATTGTAATATAACTCTTTGAAATAATATCAAATGTGAGGGCCTAATAACATGTCTAAGGATGAAAGGGGTCTTTTATGTCATTTAGCACTTATTTAATAACATATTACATGTACCTTATCCGTACATATGTCTAAGATGTTATAAAATTCATTTTTCAACATTAGAGTACATTTGAAATTGCCTTAATCATCATTTCTAACATTCAAAAAAAGCATATTAAATAATGAGCATGGAATATAAGGTGAATATGCTCTTGGTATATTACATCAACACTGTAAAATCTAAGAGAGACTCCAGTAAAACCTAGTTCAATAGTTACATTAGGGTTTTCTAGTGGAATATACAAATTTCTTGAAGAAAGAGGGTCTGTAGAGGTCTCATTTCAAGAATTTTCAAGTTGTGTATGGTCTTATAAGAGTCTCCAAGGATTTATACATATTTTCAAATCTCAAACCATACAAAATAAGAAGTTTCACTTCCAAAAAAGACAAAAAACCTCTAAGCTCCTTCATCGAGCCTTTAGAAAGCTTGTGAGGGTCAATTTCAAACATTCAATATGTGATGGAGAGAGAGTGTTGGAACTAGAGATCTTAGGAAAATTAGGGTACCCTGATGAAATTTAAAATTATAACATTGGTTCAGATATTGAATACCTCTCCTTTCTGAACAATCACTAAGAGTGTTTGTAGCTCCTTAAACCCCTCCAAAACCCAGCCTCATAATTTTATCTTGTTTGAGTGCATTTATGAATCCACTGATGCAAATAGAATGTTGTTTGAGATATTAAGTGGAATAAATAACCCTCCTACACCTTATTAAATAAAATATTTAATTAAAATAATGGTGACATGTACAAGTACAAGTTGTAGGGTTTTAAAAATGCAAGTGTCGTAATCAAAAGATGTATTTTTATGAGTTTTATGTGTTTAATTGAATGCATCCAAGGGTTGGAATGGTTAGGGGGGATCATCCAAGTCATAATGAAAAAATAATGAGGTATTGTACCTCATATAACTCAATAAAATGCCAAAACATAGACCTACAGTTATGTAGAAATGAGAAAATGCAAGGTGAGGCAACACTAAAAAGGCCATAACTTGATTTTTAGAGCTCCAAAACTCATCAAATTTTGACTGAAGGTTGGGAGAAACATTAAAAAACTTTTAAAAGTTGTTTAAGGTCTATAAAATTCATGAGGATAGAGAAAAATCTAAAACATAGGTCTATATAGCTCATGAGGAGAGAGAAAAAGCTAAGATAGATGTCTATACTATGAAGAAAATCAAGGCTTTCTTAAGAATTTGCTCATGGAGAAAGTATGAGTTGGGTTTTTTAGGCCTATTGAAGGCAACCCAAGATTATTATATGGTATATACATATTTTTAAAACTTTAATCAATGATCATCTACGTTAGAAAGAGATAAAATGAGCCCAAGTCACTTCAAAACCCCTGTATGTCACCTATAGGGCAACAAACATGCACTTTTGAAATAATTTTTGTTTGAGAGTTTGATGAGGTATTTTTGAATTTTTATAAATCCCACAAGTATTTTCCATTAAAAACTATCCAATTAATCCAATAAGAGAGTTGGGTGAGCCTTAAAACTCATTTTTGACCCCCGAAGCCAATTCAGGGCTTCTTGAGGCCTAGAAAGACCAAATTGGGCATTTTTAGGAGTTTTAGGTGGAGTAGAGAGCTAAAAAATTTCATGGAGTTTTGTGCCAACTTGAAAATGATGTTAAAATCCTCATGAGACCTATTATCTTCCAAAATCATGTGAATTCACCAAGTTGCATGTTTTCACTATGCATTTGGCAAGATGACAAAGTGGGTATATGAGATGTTAGACCTATTACATCAGTTTGAGGAGTTTCATATCACCTAATGAGGTGTCAAAAAGAGCTATAAACTTGGTATAGGTAGTGGACACCTAAAACTTGGTATAGGTTGCTTGGAGAGGCTTTGTCACCAAATTTGTGGAGAAATGTCCCACTGGGCGTGCCATTATGTGAACTAAGAATTTGACTCAAGAGAGGATGGTTAGTATTATGTTAGTTCCAAAATAAAAACAAAATGAAATAAAAACACTAGCATAACATCTCTAGGCATAGTTACTAGGGTGAGCTTAGTTAATAAAAAATGAATGGAAAACATAACTAAAATGCAAAAGAAACCTTCCTTTCACCTTCCTTAGATGCTCCAAAATGCTTGTTATAGTGGCTTGCTCAATTTTGTGCTTATGAAGTCTGCATCAATGGAAGCTTGGCTACCTTTATCTCTCCTTTGCACCTTGTGTCTTTAGATTGGCTTGGCTCAATATTTGGGCATTATAACACTAATTGTATGAAGCTTTCAAATGCATTTGGGCATGATAACTTTGGTTTATGAGAGATTAAAAATTCATGTGGTAAGGCCTCCTATTTATAGATTTTGGAAAATGACTAGAATCAACCTAAACCATCCATCTCAAGATTGAGATATGTGGCTAAGGATTAATCCAATTATGTAATTAAAATCCATAAATAGGCTCATCAATATTTGGGATAGAGGGGCATTGAACAGGCATGGAAGAGCTTTGATGATGCATGGGGTGGCTTGATTCAAATATTTGTGGCATTTATGGCCTAGGGATGTCTTCCTAAGAAATGAGGTCACCTTATGATGCAGATATTCAATATTCATTTCTAAAAATAAGTATCCAACAAGTTTAATAGAAAATTAACTTAAAGCCTTAGCTTGGATTAATTATCTCTTAAGCATGATTAAGCACTTTATGCACAAATTACTCAAATTGATCAGAATGCCTTATTATTGGTCTAAAATTTGACTGGATTAGAATTCAAAGTTGATGTCAGATATGTTGGATCCATTATCCCATTTAAGATGATGTCAACACCAAATAACAAAGGCACATGTCTTGTGCAAGAGATTTGATAGAAAAGAGCAATCTAGAACACTGAGATGCAAAATTGGCATTTTGACTCAAAATGATATGATCAAAGTTAGTTGGCCCATAAAATGCATTATCCTATTAAATGATCCTTTTGCCAAAATCAACACTTGAATATATCAATTTCAACTCATTTAATGTGTTTTAGTTTTTTTAGGCCAAATTGTGCATTTTGGTAAGAATTAGTCAAAATCTTGGTTGGAGGTTATTGATGGCTAGTTTTAAGTATCTACAGTTTGCCCTATTTGGGAAGCTATTGCAATATATAGGCATAGTAATGTCTTCTCAAAGAATAAGGTCACGTATGCCTACAACTACAATGATGATGAACTAATTGTATGATGCCCCCTCACAAGAATGGTTGGCACAAGGAAAGGTCAGGAAGCGGTCCCTCAAAAAGAAGTCAACGAAGGGACCAAAGGAAGGAAAATGATGGGGTGAAAACATAATGAGTTTGAAAAAGTAGTCAAGATAATTAAGAATATAAGTGGGATGGTGTACAATGGTTTTCCCAAAGGTAGTCATAAGAATTGTACCCTAATAGTGGCAATGTGGTATGAAAATACAATGATTTGCTGAAAGGCAGTTATAATCATTGAGAAGATGGAACTATCCCAATTAGGATAGACAAACAAGATAACAACATGCCCTTGTATGGGGAAAAAAAGGAAAGTGGTAACAACACAATGATTTTCCCAAAGTTGGTTATAATCATTGAGAAATGCAGGT
The DNA here is from genome assembly GCA_037957365.1 of Torreya grandis. NCBI lineage: Eukaryota > Viridiplantae > Streptophyta > Pinopsida > Cupressales > Taxaceae > Torreya > Torreya grandis. The sequence continues at coordinate 490,566 of JARHVA010004783.1, forward strand.
GGGATGGTATGCAATGATTTGCCCATAGATGGTTATAATCATTGGACCTCAATTATGGCAAACATGATTAATTTGGCTGATGATGAGGATAATATGATATAGAGGATAAATATGAATTGGGATAACTTAACAGTAGGGAGATTCTCATCTAAACTAAATAAAGGTTGAAATTCTTTCATTGCTTAGTTACTCTATGGAAGATATGATTGGGATTGAATCAGGATGCTAGTGTTGAAGAGATGTCGATGCTGCCATTGTTGAATAGACTTCCTGAAGTTCAGGTTTATTATAGCACGTGTCGGTAGGCATCATGGTATAACATCATGAAGACTTGGCAAAAATATGCATAAGGACTGACTCCCAAAATCCAATACTCAATAGAAAATAATGCACCAATGATGAAAACCATGACGTCAATGTAAACACATGAATATGGATGGATTCAAGTGTAAGTGTGGGAAAAGAATCACCTAATGAATGCACATAGACTAAATCAAGGAAATATTATAAAAATCAAACAAACAGGCACACAAACAAAGAAATTAATTTAAGCCATACAAACATTGTGCCTAGAAAATAGGTGATAACTTAACAAACTAATAGAATGGGAGAATAGAAGAAAAGGAAGCGTGTTAGGATTGTGGAGCTAAAAGCTTCACTGATGCAAATAGGAGAGGAGGTTGCTGAAGGTTGCTGAGTTGCAGAAGAAGTTGGGGTCGGTCTGATCAGCCGACGTCGGCGGGATAGCACAGTGAAGCAACCGACGTCGGTCATATATCGGCCGACGTCGGTCACCTCCAGGCGGACAGGGACCGGCATCGGTCGCCTGTGTGGTTCGACTGCGAGTTATTTACGGGCAGTGAACTAACGAACCAAGAGTTTGCATGATGAGCGCTAATTTTAGACTCATAGCTGCGGATCTAATTATTGTAATTAGATGTCTAGTCATTGTTTGGATGAGATCTATATAATAGACTCATGGTTGTATTGGAAGTGTGTGCTAGGGAGTAAGAGAGCATAATTATAAGCTCCTTCTGTGTGTGAGGTAGAGCTATGGTGCGTTCCTCCTAGTGCCACAGTACCAGGTGTGTTGGTGCTGGATTGGAGAGCCAGCTGGGTTCTTCAATAAGTAAGATCGTTGATCTGCAGGTGTATGTGTGTGCAAGGTCGAGGTTCACAGGTGATTGGAACCATTGCTTGATTTGCAGGTGTGCAAGGTCATACAGACAGCAACACTACAGGGAGCAGTATCAGGCAGGATCTACTTGGAGTACAGGTGTGTACTCGGATAGAGCAAGAGGAAGGCAAGGGAGTTCCTTCCATAAGTATGGTCTGTTGAATTGCAGGTTGTTGCAGATTCATGGGAGATCTACTTGAAGTACCTTGAGTACTTGTGGAGCACGTGGAGTGCTTGTGGAGTGCGTGGAGCACTTGTGGTGTGCGTGGAGCACGGGGAGGTGAACACCAACTCTGTATTTGAGTTGGGTGTTGGGACCTGTGAGAGGGAGAGCTTTGGGGAGAAGAATTACTGTTCACTTGAGGCGTGGGAAACCTCTGTAAGGTGGTGGAGAAGAAGTGGCATCTTCTTTATTGTATTCTTTTCTGTATAAAGTGTTAATACAATTTGGTATTGTCTCTCATATCATGTGTTATTCTGAATTCTAGTTACTTGGTGAATCTGGTTAATTTCCGCATATTAAGTTGCTTGGTATTAGTAATCAAACTGTGTGCTTCCGGTGTACACCCTCTCCCAACAAGTGGTATCAGAGCATGTTTGTTGTTCTAGATCCCCAACAAAGCGGGTGGCCGAGCTGTCTCTATATACATGTTGACGTAGTGGATTGCACTTGAGGTAGGAGGCCAAGCTCCTACCTTCCACACGTCAAAATGGAAACTCCCCTCTCACCTGTGGGACCGGCGAAGCTAGACGGGAGAGTCTCTAGATGAGGGTTACCTCCCTCTGATGTATCTTTTAGGCCCTAGTTTCTCCTACTGCTAAAAAACAAAATGAAAAAAGGGGGGGATGAAAAGGGAGAAGGAGATGCTGAAAACAAAACCTAAGCCTAAAAAATGAAAAGGTGATACACCAAAATAGGTTGATCTACTCCGTCTGAACATACACTTTCCACCGAGAACCAGCTCCCATACACTTCATCTGACATGAGAAAACCTTCTGCATCAGTGGGTCAGGGGTCTGTGGAAATATAGGGAGGAAATAACTACTAGAGGTGTTCTAAGACACAATGAAGTAGCCTATCCACTTCACCTATACTCCTCTAGGGACACTTCTGACATACCTGTAAAAGGAAACTCAAAAATGCACTAGACATGCTGAAATCATTCTGCAAAAGCATTAAGAAAATGACTTAACATAGAATCAAGGCAAAGACACATACTAAAGATGCAAAACTTAGAATGGAGGTAAAAATGCTATGTTTCGATTCGAGGTAAAATCCTGGCAGAGCTCTGCCTTCCAAGCCTGAGAGATTTTTGGGCAGAGTTTTGCTTTAAGGCTAAGAGATGGATCCCTTTCAAATGAGAATTTTTTACAATATATAAAAAGAGAGAAGAGAACTTGGCACCTCCTGAGAAAGATTTTGGCGCTCATTTCTCAAGTGGACCATGTGCATTCTGAACCTTGGGAAGAGAAAATCACTATTACTGATGTCATTCTTCTAGAAGAGGCCTGCAAATACACTGTGGTTTGTCCCCTCAGGCCACGCCATTTACTGTCCACACCATTTGGTGATCAGCTAGAAATAAATCACCTTCCCTTTGTCACTTGGACACTTTGTCCTTTTTTGCATCTTGTCTTCTTCCTGATCTTGTCTTATTTTGCTCTTTCAACCCTCAGGGGCGATCTTCTGGCAAGTCGCTACATTCCTTTGGCTCTTTCCATGGTTGGCGCTCAGGCAGTTCAAAACAAACGGTTATTTCATAGCTTTAAATTTGACGTCCTCGGGCCCATCACACTTGGACTTTCCTTTGGCTTCCTGCTTTGCCCTTTCGTTTTAGCCGAGAGTCCTCTGCAAGGGCACCTACCCTTCGGGGGGCTTCGGCTCTTTGGCGGGTTCCTCCAGGTTTCCGTGGACTCTTTGTCCGTGAACAGTTTCTGCGGACTTTTTGTTTGTGGACATTTTCCCATGGATTTTTTATCTGCGGACAGTTTTCTTCGGGCTTTTTTCCTTCATACAAAAGTTCGTGGGAATTGGCCTCTTTGAAATGCTTCGAGCTTTTTTTTGAACCAGTGGCCTTTCCCCAAATTCCTTCGGGCTTTTTGTTCGAAGGAATTCCTTCAGACAAAATTTTTGAAAGAATTCATTTCAAAGCTAAGTCTGAAGAGAACTTGACTTTGCGGATCTTTTCATTTGAAATGCCTCATGCCCTCCGCAAGGGCTCTTTGAACCTGGAATTGTCCTCCGCAAGGGCACTTGCCCTTCAGCTTTGGGATGCCCCATTGAACCAACCCATTGAACCATTCGCTTGAACCACTTGTTGAACCGGTTCAACGGTTCAACACTGTGCGCTGATGCCAAGTGGTTGAACTAAACGTTGAACTTGAAGTCACTTGAACTTAAACGTTGAACCTAGCATTGAACCAACGCATTGAACCGGTTCAACGGTTCAACGCTGCGTGTCGATGAACTTGCCAATGAGCTGATTGAACCAAGGCCAATGAACCAAGTGGTCAATTGAACCAGGCACTAAACCAATGTGTTGAACCAAGCCAAAGTGTTGAACCAAGCGATGAACCATGGCATTGAACTTGTGCAACCCGAAATTGACTGGCTTCGAATAGCAAGGGAAGAAGGGGACCGATTTTGGTCTGTTGGGCAAAAATGGTCAACAATACACTCGACAAGTGGACGATACCTACATAGTTTCATGGATGTAATATCCAACAAAAACTTAAAGCCAAATGTAGTTCCCCTAGGAAATGGAAAGAAAATGATAACTGATGAAAATAATAGAATGGATGTGATAAAAGAATAGGAATGGTCTTCCAAAATGGTAAGTGCATGAAAGAAATAGCCAAAAAGAATAAGGAAACTAAGGAACAAGTGATTTGCATGTGACTTTGTAAGGGTTCCTAGAATCCTTAAGGCAAGGACATGATCAATGTTTTTTTGGTTTTCTAATGATTTGACAAATATTTTTTTAATTTTAGAGTGTCAACTCAATGGAGAATGACAAGATACTAAATGGTTAAAGCTCACAAAATAGCAAGAGTGTAGCTTAGGTTGCTCACAAAATGGTGAGAGCATGTGTGGAAAGGATGACTGAGATGAGTTCAATAAGTATCGAGCGTTGCCTACATATTCCTCAAGTAGGACCTCAAGTCAATGTAGTTTTGCCCTACAATAGAGGAATGTGACTAGTGTAGCAGTTAATTCAAACAAAATAGGCATAGTTGGTATAAAGGTATAGTAAGACATAGGTAATGGCAAGTTGGTACATCAAGGCTCAATAAATAAATATTACCCCTAGTTTTCCCATAGGCAATTATAACTAGGATACAACGACATAGATCAATTGTACTAATTTGCCCATATGCGGTTATAATTAGTAGCTAGATCAGTATGAAGAAAAGAACAACAAATGAAGGATGCAACTACCAAAACTTCTGTCATACTACTCTAAAATACTATCTCTGTCTAGAATGTTTGAAATAACTACTGAAATTGATCAAATTCATTAGTGCTAAAAATGCATAACCAATGGCAAAACCAAGGTCAAACGGGCTAGGTAGATAAGATTCAAAATATGGTTGGTCGATAGAACAAAATGGTAAATGGATAAGTAATAGGCTAAGAGGAATGATATTAATGATATTCATACAAAGAAGATAGTGATAAAGTGGCACAACTGAAATGGTCCTTATAGATAATACACCATAGCGTTCAAGTATAGTATCGCTTGTTAGGTTGTGGAGCTAAAAGCTTCACTGATGCAGACATGGAGGAGGTTGCAGAAGAGTTGCGGAGTGTCACAAACACCGGTGTTGGTCAGGCCAACCGACGACGGCAGGAAGGAGACAGAAGGCAACCAACATCGGTCTTAGATCGGCCGACGTCAGCACCCCCAGGCGGACAATGACCGACGTCGATCGCCTGTGTGGTTCGAGCTGCGAGTATATTATGGGCAGTTGGTTGACGAACCAAGTGTTTGCATGTTTAGAGCTAATTTTAGACTAAGAGCTACGGATTTAATTATTGTATTAGATGTCTAATTATTGTTTGGATGAGATCTATATAATAGACTCATGATTGTATTGTAAAAGTGTGTTAGAAAGCCATAGAGCTTTTAGAGAGAGCTAGTGTAGCTCCTCCTAGTTCCAAAGGGGTGCTGAGTGTGTATGATCAGGGAGAGTTGCAAGGTCTGCAAGGTCAAGGAGCTGATCCACCGGGGTACTGGTTGAAGAATCATAAGGACTTGGTGAGGCAAGGACAAGGGTTCTTCAGGGGTGTAGAGATATCTACATGGTGAGTAAGGTCTAGTGATTTGTAGGTAGCAGTAGAGAGCAGGAGATCTACTTGGAGTACGGTTGTGTACTTGGTGAACTGGTAGCGTGTTACTGACTGGTTGGAGAGGTGAACATCAATTCTATATTGGAGTTGATTGTTGTTACCGAGAGAGAGAGGGAAGAAGGTCTTGAGGTGTGGTGAACCTTTGAGGTGGAGGAAGAAGTGGCATCTTTCTTATTGTATATTCTTCTGAGTGATTATTAATACAATTGTGTATTGTCTCTCAATTCCTGTCTTGTTTCATATTTCTAGTTACTTATTGATTCTAGTATAATTTCGTGTTTAGTTGCTAATACAAGAAGTAATCATATGTGCTCTAATTGGTAGAGCAAGATCCTGACTCAGTAGGGATCAGAGCATATTTATTGTTCTAGGTTTCCCTGACACGTGGTATCAGAGCTTTTGGTTGGGTTACTAATAGGTGGTTTCAGATCTGGTAGTGTTTGTTGATTACAGGTTACTCACAGGGGTTTCTGATTGAGTGGGAGTATAGCAATGGCAGAAGGAAGTAAGCTACGAATGGAGAAACTGAATAGCATGAATGGTCTGATTGATGGAAAGAAAGAGCAGGTAAATAAAGATTGTTGGTTGGTTGCAGATCAACAGGGAGGAGTAGATGTTGTAGGGGATGTTGCACAGGATGTTTTGGATAAAGCAGAATCTTGGTTCACAAATTCTTTTACCTCTTTCCATGCAGTTCGAAATAGAGCATCTTTTCATGGGTATGTCTTTGGAGACTTTGGAGAGATTTATTTAGGAGCTGGAGAGCCTTGTCAAATGATTGACAAAGGGGAAGTGAAGCTGAAATTGTAGATGGACGACACACAGTGGTTGAAGGAAGTCATGCAGGTACCGGTCTTGGAGATGAGTCTAATTTATTCAGGAAATTTTGGTGATGGGAGATGTACTGTAACTCTCACAGCAGATACACTTGAATTAGATGGTGGTAAGAAAGTAGGTATCCTTTATCTATCTACTTATATTGCTGATTCACCTTCTGTTGCAGAGATGTGGCTTCATAGGCTTAGTCACATATGTAGAAGGAGAATGCTAGTTTTGAAGCGAAAGACAGAAGTTTTTGACAAGCTAAAGAACTGGAAAGCCTTGGTGTTCATGGAAGAGATGACGGACAGAGATCAGGTGAGGGAACTGAATTATTTTGAGTAGAGCAGGGTTGATTTGATTAGGATTTTGATCCATGGAGAGCTTGCGGGTAAAAATTTATCACTCACAGACGAACACAGGTACCGGCATCGGTCAGACAGTAACTGACGTCGGCAACAGGAAGACCGACGTCGGCAAAAAGGATACCGGCGTTAGCCAGGGAGACGACGTCGGTAGTCTGGGTCAGTGCAGGAAATTGACATCGGTCGGGAACAGACTGGGAGATGGCTGAGATCAGTCACTGGAACGGATATTGGGCGGACAACAAGCTGTCAACAAATCTCAAACGCTCATGTGGAGTTTAGAAAGGGTAAGTGAACCTCATATTCATTGTTCACCTTCTTTATATTGCTTACTGATGGTCGAGAACTAGGAAGATGTGAAAAGGCAATGCATGTAGAATCCAGATACAGTGGGAGCTTGGCATGGATGAGGAGTGTGAGTCCTTGGAGAAGAACCAAATATGTATTTGTTGGTAGAGTTGTTAGCTAGAAGTAAGCACTGAGAGATGGAATGGATTCCTATTTTAAAGAAGAGAGTGGATGGATACATGAGACAAAAGGCCAAGGCATATGGTCTTGAAGGAGCTGTAGGACAGTGGTATAGGTTTTGACAGGAGGATGACTAAGCATGGCTTCAGTCAATGTCAGTGTAACTATTGTGATTTTATTCTTACCAGGTGGATGATGAGTCGCAACATTATCCAGTTACTGTATGTGGATGGTTTGCTAGTAGGTTTTGTACATACAGGGATTTGCTGAGCTAAAAGGTAAGGTTAGTTCAGAGGTGTGTCATGGAGAATTTGGAGCAGCGAAATTCTTTGGCATAAGAGTCATGGAGATTTTATCTTTAGTGGGAGCTGATGTGAAGACGGTGTTGGTGAGGTTCATTACACAGGATGCTGAATTAGAAAGCACACCAATGGCTGGACAGTTCAAGCTTAGCTTGAAACAAGGTTCAAAATCACATGAGGTCTATTGTAGGCCTAAGTTTTCCCAATCAGTGGGGGTTGTCGGAAAGTATGGAGCCAATTTGGGGAAGGAGTACTGGAGGGCAGTTCAGTGGGACTAGCAGCAGGGATTCTTGTTATGTAGGGTCAAGTTCTTCACTACATGGATATGTAGGTTCGGATGTGGCAGGTTACTTGAATGACAGGTATAACATCACAGGTTGTGTGGTGGTTGGTCTTCAAGATTGATCTTGAAGAGGGATACAAGCCAGGAAATAGATTAGACGGGCTACAAATACAGGTATATGTGTAGTTGTTTATCTCCAAGTGGGAGATTGTTAGGTTGTGGAGCTAAAAGCTTCACTGATGCAGACATGGAGGAGGTTGCAGAAGAGTTGCAGAGTGTCACAGACACCGGCGTCGATCAGGCCAACCAATGACGGCAGGAAGGAGACAAGGCAATCGACGTCGGTCTTAGATCGGCTGATGTCGGCACCCCCAGGCAGACAGGGACTTACGTCGGTCGCCTGTGTGGTTTGAGCTGCGAGTATATTACGAGTAGTTGGTTGACGAACCAAGTGTTTGCATGTTTAGAGCTAATTTTAGACTAAGAGCTACGGATTTAATTATTGTATTAGATGTCTAATTATTGTTTGGATGAGATCTATATAATAGACTCATGATTGTATTGTAAAAGTGTGCTAGAAAGCCATAGAGCTTTTAGAGAGAGCTAGTGTAGCTCCTCCTAGTTCCAAAGGGGTGCTGAGTGTGTATGATCAGGGAGAGTTGCAAGGTCTACAAGGTTAAGGAGCTGATCCACTGGGGTACTGGTTGAAGAATCATAAGGACTTGGTGAGGCAAGGACAAGGGTTCTTCAGGGGTGTAGAGATATCTACATGGTGAGTAAGGTCTAGTGATTTGCAGGTAGTAGCAGAGAGCAGGAGATCTACTTGGAGTACGGTTGTGTACTTGGTGAATTGGCAGCGTGTTATTGACTGGTTGGAGAGGTGAACATCAATTCTGTATTGGAGTTGATTGTTGTGACCGAGAGAGAGAGGGAAGAAGGTCTTGAGGCCTGGCGAACCTTTGAGGTGGAGGAAGAAGTGGCATCTTTCTTATTGTATATTCTTCTGAGTGATTATTAATACAATTGTGTATTGTCTCAATTCTTGTGTTGTTTCATATTTCTAGTTACTTATTGATTCTGGTATAATTTCGTGTTTAGTTGCTAATACAAGAAGTAATCATATGTGCTCTAATTGGTAGAGCAAGATCCTGACTCAGTAGGGATCGGAGCATATTTATTGTTCTAGGTTTCCCTGACATCGCTTGAGGTGAAAAATATTTAGAAGCTCAAGAAGTTTATCTCTATCTGGTGTGGCGAGACTGTATGCTTCTGATTCATAATCTATAGTAATGTGAAAGGTCCTATCTAATTTGGTTTTAATTTACCCTTATGCTTCTTCTTGGTCATAGTATTCTTTTGGTTTTCTTTAAGAAGAAGATCACCAAGTTCAAATGTTCTATGCTTGACACACCAATTGTAGTGGCCTTTAAGTTGTTTCTGATATGCCTGGAGATTATTGAGTGTAGCTGTGCATTTTTAATCAAGTAGGTCTAGCTCTTGTAGGTGTGCTACTTAGTAATCATGATCATCTATGACATGCTTGAAAGATATGCATATTGAAGGTAACTTGACTTCAATGGGAAGGATGGCCTCTATACCATAAATAAGTGAGTATGGAGTGGCTCTTGTGGGGGTACGGTGATTAGTATGGTATGCCCAAAAGGCATGGAATATCTAAAGGTGATAGTCATGACTGACATCATTGACAATCTTTTTGAGAATGTTAACGATCATTTTATTGGATGCCTCAACCTGACCATTACCTTGAGGGTAATATGTCATAGAGAAATGTTGTGTGATATTGTACTCAACACATAGCTTGTTAACATCCTTGTTCTTGAATGATCCTCCATTATTAGATATAGTGTTAGAGGGGATACTGTAGTGGCAAATGAGATGGTTAAAGATGAACTTGGAAGTTTGCTTTTCAATCATGTAAGTGAGGGGTATGGCTTCAACCCACTTAGTAAAATATTTGGTGGTGGTAAGGATATGTTTATGGCCATCTGAAGATGTAAGATTGATTTTCCCAATGAGGTCGAGTCCCCATGTAACAAATGGCCATGGTGTCAACATTAGTTTCAGAGTCTTGGCTGGGGCATGAATCAGATTAGCATGCCATTGACATTTATTGCACTTTTTTACATATGCAATTGCATCTATGTCTATTATGGGCTGATAATAACCAGTATGCAAAAGATTTTTGGATAGGGATACCCCACTAGAGTGGGCTCCACATACTCCTTTGTTTACTTCCTGTAACGCTAGTGTAGATTTTGTTGAATTTAAACAATGAAGCAAAGTTCTATCAAAACTACAGTGGTAGAGGGGGGATCCCAATAAGGTATAATGAGTGGTTTGGTGAATGAAGGCTTTGGTTTGTTTTTAGGATAGGTCAGGTGGTAGAATTTGGTCATGAAGATAGTTATAAAAGTTAGCATACTAAATAGAATTAGGACCAACTAATATCACAAATCATTACCATAGTTGAAGGTTCATGAGCTAGTACGAACAAATTCTCGATAAGGAACTAATACTCTCTAACTATGTCCATTTGTTAAATTAGAGAGTTGATAGTAGCCATGGCATTTACGGTTCTGTTACTAGCCCTTGGTATACGCTCAAATTGGATATGTATAATTTGTTGTTTGAGATTGTCAACGATGGCCTTATATGGAACTAGCTTGTCATCTTTGGTCTAGAAATGGTTTGTGATTTGATTGATGATTAACTGAGAATCACCATAAACCTTGAAATGAGATATGTTTAATTGTATTGCCTATCAAAGTCCTATAATAAGTGCTTCATAATTAACCATGTTGTTTGTATAAGGAAAACTGATTCTAAAAGACTTGGGAATTAGATCCCCTTATGGTGTAATAAATAGGAGGCTTGCCCCCAACCCATGCATAGTAAATGATCCATTAAAATACAACATCCAATGTTGCTTCTCAAGAGGTGTGTAATGATGGTCATTATGGATTCATCGGTAAATTGGAATGTGAGTGGTGCTATGTCTGCAAGGGGTGATTCAACAAGTTGATTTACAAGGACCTGTCCCTTAATTGCCTTCTAATTGACATACTCTATGTCAAATTCACTAAGAAGCATGATCCACTTGGCCATTATACCTTGTAAATCCATTTTAGATAGTAGATACTTGAGTTGGTCTACTTTTAAAATGACCATGGTCTTATTGTTCAACATGTAGTATCGTAATTTTGAGCTATGAAGACCATGGCTAGACATGGTTTTTCAATAGGCATATAGTTATGTTCATACATGACCAATGTACAACTTAAGTAGTATATTGCATGCTCTTTTCCTTTGTCATCATGTTAAGCTAGAAGGGCCCCCAAGGCACTATTTGTAGCTAATAGGTACAACAAAAATGGTTTTCCTAGCATAAGGGGTAATAAAATAGGTAGATTTACTAGGTAATCTTTTAGTTGCTAGAAAGCTGCTTGGTAGTGATTATCCTAGTGGAATGCAACTCCCTTCTTCAGAAGATGTGTAAATGGGTGACACTTGTCTACTAACTGAGATATGAAGCATTTGATTGATTGGATCTTGCCCTATAAACTATGGAGTTGCTTCAAATTGGTTGGCGGTGGCATCTCTATTATAGCTTGGACCTTTATTGGATCGACTTTAATTCCCCTATGAGACACAATCAAGTCAAGTAACTTTCCTGAGGTTACTTCAAACACATATTTCTTTGGATTTAATTGAACTTTGTACTCATGTAGTCTTTTAAATATTCTATGTAGCACTGTTGTATGGTCGGCCCTAGTTTTTGATTTGCCAAGTATATCGTCGACGTAGTCTTCAACAATATTATGCATCATATCATGGAATATGATAGTCATGGCTCTTTGATATGTGGATCTAGTGTTATTAATACCAAATGGCATTCCTTGATAACAAAATGTTCACTATGAAGTGGTGAATGTTGTTTTATGTTGGTCTTCTAGTGTTATTCTAATCTGGTTGTATCTTGAAAAGCCATCCATGAGTGAAAGCATTTTAGAAACACTCATAGAGTCGATGATCATGTCAATATTAGGAAACAAAAATTCATCTTTAGGATAAGCTTTGTTTATGTCTTAAAAACCATTAAATTTTTTGATTCCTTTAGGCCTTTTACTAATAGGTACAACATTATATATCCATTATGAGTAGTGAATGGATCAAACACATCCTGCTTATAAGAGTTTTTCCAACTCTTTCTTTACTAATACAACAATGCGAGGATGCATATTTTGTAACTTGTGCTTAACTAGTTTGGCATTGGGATTTATCACAAGGTGATGTAAAACCAAGGTGGGATCCAAACCTGACATGTTAGAATAAGCCCATGCAAAGATATTTACAAATTCTCTTAATAGAGCTGTAAAGAATTCACATTCCTCCTTAGTGAGAGATGTACCTAATTTTATCCATTTCAAGTTTAATGGAGTGCCACTATTTACCTCTATTGTATCTTTGACTAGAAGGGTTGAACTATCTTCTAGGATAGTAAGCAAAGACTTAAACTATCGAGCTATATCAGAGTCCTCTATTAGGACTAGATCTTTAACTTCTCCTAGGCATAATGAATCTGAGTCCCCCAAGGGGAGATCTAGCCATGTGACAAAAATAGTAAAAAATTATTGAAAAATTTGATCAAACACTTGTTTCTCAAAATTAAACTCGGATCCATGGGCAAGTTCATCATTGCTGGTCTCTTGGTCTAAATTCAAAGAAGAATGAACACCCCGGTCTAATGGTGCCTAAAATAGGTTTTCACCACTAGACTAGCCTTTATCTTTACTTTTTTCCTAGTCAAAAAGCACCTCAAAGAGGTTTTCACTTAGGGACCTCAGCATTTTATTTATTTGTTTTTGGCTAAGAGTGTTTACCCGCTCTCCAAAATAGGCTTCAAGATCTAATGCGATTGAGAACCCTGATTTATGATCCCCCAATAGAACATTGTCTCTAAGGCCTAAAAAGTCACATGATGTCTCATCGTTCAAAAACTCATCAATTAGAAAATTGGATTTTTGTTGTTCCCAATTTATTAGTTGGGGATAGTATAATGGCAATGGGTTATTACGAATGATTGGGCTAAGGGTACATATGACATTATTATCAAATAGGTTAGTCTCATCTAGGTCACCAAAGGTGAGTCTATGATCAGACTCTACTTCATTGTCGACATCATCATCACTAGCCACTGATGATGAAATTTGAATAAGATATGTGGGGTCACCCCCAGGTAGTTTAAAACCAAGTCCATAAGGTCTTTTGTACTTGGTCATGGAAATTGGCTCCAGTGTTCCTTGTTGATTTGGTTCAAGGCCTCTTCTTTCATAATCTTGATGTTCCATGATCCTATTGGGAATAAAATACTCAGTGCTCTTGTAACAATCGACCAATTTGTCATTATATAACCATGATTCATCTCCTTTGAGATGGTTCGTTTCTAAGCTAGATGTCGGTACAAATATGATAGTGCCCTTATTTTTGCCTTTTTGTTACCAATGCATGTGTGGGGTAACTTTAGGTCTTCCAAAGGTCTTTAGATTCTGAGGAAGATTGGCAATATGAAAGGTATCATGTGTCACATACTCCCTTAGGCCATTAGATGAAATAGTAAAATGATTGGAAGGTTTAGGAGGTGGCATGTGGGAAATGGAATCCAGGGTATTAAGATCTATGCAATTGTCCTCTAGAGAATTAATAAGTATGGCCTTTCTTTTATCTTGCTTGGAACTTGGATTCATGCCGTATTGGTAATTGTAGCTTTGAAACTCAGCCTTGAGATGTTTGTAGTGTTTTTTAGGTGCAAATATCCTAGAATATTTACTTCCATCCCTGAGTGGGAGAACTTGATACATTGGTGTAGTGTTGATGGGACTGCACAAATCTCATGTAGCCAAGGCCTACCTAGAAGCATATTATATGAAAACTCAAGATCAATCACATGGAAAAGTGTATCATGGGTCAAATGCCCAATGATAATTGATAGACTAATGGTGCCTTATTATTATCTCTCCTGATTATCATAGGCTTTGATAGTTATCATTTTTGGTTGGAGATCTACCATTGTGTACCTAAGAAGCTTGATGAGCTTTAGAGACACTATGTTGAGGCTCGATCCATTGTCTATAAGGACACATTTCAATTTATGCCACTTTTTATAAAATTGTATATACAATGGATTATTATGGAGCAAGCCAAGGGAAGACATATCACTTTGTTTGAATGTGACTTGCTTGGCTGGAGCTAGGTGTCCAACCAGAGCTTAAAATTTATCAGGGGATATGCCACAAGCAATAGTGGATTGGGTTAAAAACTCATTCAAAATGTTCTTGTGGATTGTCGACATTCGTAATAAATCTAAAATAGAGATCTGGGCTAGTGTCTTCTACAATTGTTCCACAATATCAAACTTCTTTTCTGAGTTAGTGGTAAATGGCCTATTTGAAGGTGGAATGGCTGGTTGGATAATGGGCAAAGTGGTAGATGGCTATGAGCTTGGAATGGTAATCCTTGACCTATGAGTTGTGATTGCATAATCAGGATTAGATGTTAGACCATGATTGCTAACAAATGGTGAGAATGGTGTGGGACCATATAGGATGAGTCTCAACTATTGATGCACTTATATGTGGTCATAAGGTAAGGATGAGTCATTGGTATAAGGTCTAAAAGTGGAAAACCCTATTTCTTGGTTCACTTGTGTGTGATTCGAGGTCAAAGAAGGAACATACATGTAATTTGACTGAGTGACATTGTTTAATAATGGTTTATATTGATTGGGGCTCAGTTTGGGATTAATGGAGATGGTATTAACGCTACCCCCTGTAATATGACCTACAACCCGATTGTAGTCATGTGCAATTACATGATAGGTTTGTTGGTTGTTACCATTTTGACCTTGGTTTTGTCCATTATTCTGACATTTTTGGTTTTGCTATTGATTTTTTTGGTTCTATTGGTGTGGCCTTTGATTTTGATATTATTGATTTTGTTGTTGTATGGGCCAGTGTTGTTGTTGTTGGTTGTTATGTTGAGGAAAGGGATTTTGATAAATCCCAATAGCCTAATTGGAGGTGGATGCACCATTATCCAACTTATTATAGATCAAATGCTTGATTTGCAAACATCTTCATAAATTATGCCCATTGAGCCGATGATTTCTTAGAATTCAATTTCATGGTACCTATTGACCAATTTTTGGTCTTGCAAGCCAAAATTGGGCACCCCCTCCTTTTTTTTAAAAAAACTCATCCAATCCACATTTTGGATAGATCATCCCTCTGCTACCTTATGCAAAATCTTCTCTTCTAGACCTTTCTCATGAACAAGCTAGGTGTTTCACTCATTCTGCATTGCCAAGTGTATTTCGAGTTTGTCAATAACAATTACTTCACCTACAGTAGTGCATTTCGAGTTTCCCAAATGACTTTACTTATGAAATTTTCATAAGTCAAGTCACTTGATAAATCCAATTTGGTCTTGATGGTGTAATTCAGACTTTGCAAGTGTCTTTACTTATTTGCCTTATCAGCTAAAGTTGATGTAAACCCCAAAGTAGAAGCTCCTGGGAAGTCCAAAATGGTCTACCTAGTGTAAATCGGGTTTGTGCAAGTGCATTACTTGTCTAATTTTATAAGTAGATGTGATTGAAGAACCCTAAATGGTCTAAGCAGTTTGCAAAAGGCAATGGATTTCCTTCAGAGGGAATTTTGATAGCATTAAGGATGTTTGCAAAAAGTCTGAAGGGTAAGTGTCTTTCTGGAGGGCACTTGGGAAAAGAAAGAGGACTTCTTCACTTTTTTGAAGGAAATTTGCTAAAAGTCTGAAGGGTAGTGCCCTTGTAGAGGGTACCTTGGTCATTAGTAGGACCAAATTAAAAGTTTCGAAGGGGCATTTCAAGGCACAAAGTGCCCTTGTAGAGGGCACCTTGAGAAAGTGAAGAATGAAGACAAAAGGCTCGAGGTGCACGTGCCTTTTAGGAAAAGAAGCAATCAAAAGAAAGAATTCCTTCAGATAAAATGTTTGAAGGAATTCCTTCAGACATTTTGTCTAAAGGAAAGTGTAGTAAAAATCCTAAAACAAAGAAGGCCCAATAAGTCAAGACAAGCCAAGAAGAAGCCAAGGCAAAGAAGGCGGCAAGGAAGAGACAAAACACGTGTAAAGTAAAGAGTGGAAAAAGACAAATCATAGAAAAATTACAACAACTGACAAGGTCAAAAGGTAGAATCAATGACCACTCAGACTAAGACAAGTGGTATAGATAACTCAACAACGAGAATTAATACATTTGATGAAATATATCTACCAAAAATCAATAAAATAGATTAGTTTTCAACTATAGAGGAGAGAAGCCCATGTTTTCATGTTTCACCATTAATGCACAACTAGTTGTGCCCAACATTGAAGAGAGTATGGTCTAGCCACAACAAATTGGAGATGGCTTTATCAGTTGCTAAAAGGAGTATCCCATGCTTTTGCAGGCCCAAGATAACAAGGGTGATGACTTGGACATGTACAACATGGCTCTCCCATACGTAGTTGGAAGAATATGATAGTAACATGGTATTTTGGTCTCTGTAGAAGTGTTTAACTCAGCATGGGTTTCCATTCTTTTATTTGTCAGCTATCTTATTTCTAGTTCTCTATATATTTGTAACTTCTCATTTGAGAAAATATATCTCAGCTTGTATGGTGAAGCCCTGAAGGAATTTACCTTGAATCAGAAGAAACATTTTTACCTCCATTTGAGCTTACACTTTTGCATATGTCTATGGTTTTATCTTATGTTAAGTCATTTTATTTTCATGCTTTCATAAGTTTATTCTAAAATATCTAGTGTATTGTGAGTTCTTCTCTTGTAGGTCAACAAGAAGTGTCCAGCTCAGAGTATAGGCGCATGTGAATAGGCTGTCCATAGTGTGTCTTAGAACACCTCTGGTAGTTCTTCCTCCATGTATCTCCATAGGATCCCTTGTTGAAACACTGATGTAGGAAAGGTTCTCATTTGAATGAAGTGTATGCTTGCTTGTCTCTAGTGTAAAGTGTATGTCAAAGCTGAGTAGACCAACCATTTTGGTGCATCACTACTTTAGTTTAGGTTCTAATTTTAGTATTACTCTCTCTTTTCATTCCCCCCCATTGTTAGTAGTAGGAAATCTAGGGCCTCAAGGTGCATCAAGGGGAGCTAGCCCCTAATCTAGAGATTCATCCCTCACGTTTACAACCCACAGAAAGAGGAATGTCTCCATTGTGTTGTGTGCAGGAAGAGAGTTGAACCTCCCTTCAGAGGGTGCAATCCACTACATCAACAGTTTTTGGCATGCCTGATGGGATAATTTTTATGTCTTACATGTTTTAGGATTGGTGCTAGTCTTGTTATTGTTAAAAAAATCCAAAAGAAGGAGCTATATTTAGTACCTGATGACTCCATTCAAGAACCAAGTCTCTAGTTAATGACCAACCTGGTATCCCATGCCAAAGGCCACTACAAGATCTTCTTCTAAGGGTGTCCCTTTTGAATTTGTTTAGTTACCTTTGAACTCAACAAAAAGGTTGAGGTTTATAAATACCCACCCTTATGTAGCAAGCCATTTTCCTAAACCAGTCATAAAATATACCTACTCAAGGAGACCACTATTGAATCCTTTCACAGCCATGGCAACCCTTAGGGATTTCCCTTTTGTGGCCTTCAATGGTCAAAGTCCCTTGAACCTTTAGTAGTATGACCTTCCAGGGACAACTCTCAAAAGTGTTCCTCCCTTTAGTGGAGAGGGCCCAATCATTGCTATTGAGCATGTTAGAAATATAACAAACCTCTACAACATCCATACTATCACTGAAGAAAATTTAGCCATTAGATTGATAGCCTTGTCCTTCAAAGGGAAAGTTTTGGACTAGTATGGGACCTTGCCTATGAACTCAATTGGCTCATGGAATGAGTTAGGGACCCTCTTGACAAATAGGTTTGGGGGAAAAAGTGACAATTTATCTCTAGTTGAGAAGCTAACCACCATGAAGAGAGCCTCACATGAGTTTATGCAAGATTTTAATACTAGGTTCCAAAAGACTTGGGACAGAATCCCAATTCTTGTGAGGCCAACCCCAAGTTATGCTTTCCTTTACTACTTGAAGGCCTTGAATAGTGACATTGCTATCATGATATATTCCATGGGTGGAAACACTCTGCCTGCTACTTATGAGATAGCCATAGCTACTAAAAATTGCCTTGTTTATGTAGGAAAGATAGCTCTTAGACCTCTTATGCCACTCTTTCTTGATTTATAGCCCTCGATCTAGCCTACTTTACCCACTCTAGCTCCCCTACCTAATCAAGAGAAGCCAATTGCTACCCTTGTAAATGACATCCATGAAGTTGAGAGTTTGATGTAAAGTGTTACCAATGATTTAGTTGCCCTCAAGAGACAACAAGCTTAGATTTATAGGCCAAATCAAGGCTACCAATAGTTTGGGCAAGCAAATAGGCCTCCCTTCCAAAATTATAATAAAGGGCAAGGTTAAATTACCCATGTCAAGCCTTATAAAAGCTATAATCCAAATGTCCCTTTATCTTCCAAGGCTCTTGTCCCCACTCAAAATAATTTGGTGTAGGAGCAGCCCAACTATCTACCCTTGGAGCATGGCCAAGAATAGGTTACTTATGCTAGTGAGCTACCAAATCAAAGCATGACTGTACACAGTGATCAGACAGCCCAATTCTCAAACTTTGAGATGTTAACACAACTTAGGGTAGATAACAGGCAAGCTCAATCTGATTCTACTCTTATGAATCACTTGGAAGGAGAGTTTTACGCAGTCAACTATGTGGGGAGCACAAGTAATCATAATGTTGGTGTTGCATCTAACACCAGGTCTAAAAGGAGAGCCATTGATGAATCTCAAGCAACCAATCAAGCACCTACAATGTCTCCTTCACCCAATCAAGTAGGAAGTGTACCTGAAGCATCCCCAAGACCACAAGCAAATCAAAAGTTTCACAATTATAGGCCAACAGTTGTAGCTTTAGCTCCTCAAGTGGCACCATAGGTTACAAATGTTCCCAAGGAGAACTCTAAAGGGGGAAATCCTTCAATCAATATAGTGGACCAAATGAAGAAGCTGCATATGAACATCTTAATGTGGGATTTTTTAGCACTACAAGGACAAAAAGATATACTCCAAAAGGAATTATATGGGTTGGGTGAGCAAGCTGTCCTAACAAAAAATGATAATGTGTTGGTAGTAAATGGGGTTCCTCCCATGGTTGGTCAAGCAAAGAAATATGAGAAGGTCCCTCCCTTCTATTTGTCCCTAATTATTGGTGATTTCTTGGTCTATAATTGCATCATTGATAGTGGAGCAAGCACCTCAATTATGCCCAAATGCATAGTTGATAAGCTAGGCCTCAAGTATGAGCAAATGACCAAAGGAGTTCTATAGTTAGATGGATCACTAGCTAAGACCTTGGGAGTGGTAAAAGACTTGAATCTAACTTTTCCTCCATGTCTAACCCTCTTAATTCCCCATGATGTGGTAGTGGTAGATGTTCTTCCTTACTTCACTCTTTACTTGTCAAGGGATTTCACATCCAAGATAGGTGGATACTTGGTGACCAACTGGTCTTACATAGTTTTTAGAACAAAGTATGGAACTAAAGTGAAGATTGAGTCAGAGCCCATCCACAAGGATCACTTGAAGCCATAATCACTCAATGTGGTGAATGTGAACTACGTAATCATTGATGAAGAAGATCTCTAGGTAGATTAATCTCCATCATCTTCCCTTGTAGGAGTTGTTGACCTACTCCTATATGAATAGGGAAATGACAACTTTCAACATGATCCTTACAAGTTCATTATAGAAGCTAGTCTTGGAGTCTATTGCATGCATGAGAAAGATGCTTTCATGCCAAAATTGATGAAGACAAACCAAGAGGACTAAGTTTTTTAGCTCTTCTTTGATAGATCTAGAAGTAAGTTGGTAGTTGGTAGTGGGGCAATGTTGGTTTCACCTTCAAAGGATAAATACTTCTCAATTTTTAGGTTTTAATTCTCCTACACCTATAATGTATTAGAGTATAAGGCCCTTGTTCATGGCCTAAAATGGGCAAGGAAGAGAGGAATCAAAGAATTGCAGGTGTTTGGAGATAGTGAGTTGATTTTGAACCAAGTGAGAGGTCAAAGCTTGACCAAAAACTCCTTACTCAAGTCTTACAAACATAGAGTGTGGGACCTTGTAGATAAATTCATTGCTTTCAACATCACTTCCATTCCAAGAGAGGAGAATAAGCATGTGGATAGACTAGTAGCAATTGGTGCTCAGTTTGACATCCCAAAGGGGATGAGATAAAATAAGAATCAACATCATTTAAAGGTGATTGTGAGGCCTTCCATACCAAACAATGTCACCAATTGACAGGTGTTTGAAAGTGACCAGAAAATAGCACTTTTTTTGTAGGAAGAAGCTGAGTTTACTTCGAAAAATCAATCCAAGCTATAGCACCAGTATGATGGGAAGATGGTTCAACTAAAGACCAACAGGGTTTCTAAAGGTTTGGTAAATCTTGAGAGCATTTTCAATGAAGATGACCAACTCAAGAGAGATAATGCAAGCATGTCAACCAATAAAGAAAATTATGAAAGGGTAAAATATACAAGGATAAGCTACTTGTACTTGGGAAGGTGTGTACCAATGAGGAAAAACATACTTTCATTATGTTATGTTAAGAGTTTGCTGATTTCTTCACTTGGGAGTATGGTGATTTGAAGGGATTTGATCCAAGCTTGGCCCAACACACCATTGAGTTGGAGAAAGGTGCCAAACCCATCAAGTAGAAGCAAAGGCCAATCAATCCAAAGATAGAGCCTCTCATGAGGAAGGAGCTCACCAAATTGATCGAGTCTAAGATCATTTTCCCTATCAAACACTCTTCTTGGCTGGCCAATTTGGTCCCTATTAAGAAGAATGGAGAAGTTAGATTGTGTGTGTATTTTAGAGACCTGAACAGAGTCTCACTAAGAGATCACTATCCCCTTCTAAGTATGGAGCAAATTCTTCAAATGGTGATAGGTAGTGAAAGGTTCTCTCTCGTAAATGGCTACTCTAGGTATAATCAAATCCTGGTACAAGAATGTGACCAACACAAGACAACTTTCACCACCAAGTGGGGAACATACACCTACAAGAAGATGCTATTTAGATTGTCAAATGCTAGAGCTACCTTCCAACATGCTATGGACATGGCTTTCCAAGGTTTGATCAATGACATTGTGCTGGTTTATCTTGATGATTTAATAGTCTTCTCCAAGAAGGCAAGTGAACACTTGAAGCACCTAATGCAAATATTTGAAAGGTGTAGAGAGTTTGTCATCTCTCTCAACCCAAAGAAATGTGTGTTTACCATCCACAAAGGCAAGCTCTTGGGCCATGTCATTTTGAAGGAAGGCCTATCTATTGATCTAGAGAGGGTGAACACCATCTTAGCATTGTCCTTACCTAAGCACAAGAATGGCCTACAAAGTTTCTTTGGTAAGATAAGTTTCATTAGGAGATTCATTCTTAACTTTGTTGATCTTGTCAAGCCACTAACTTCCATGCTAAGGATCAGACATTCATGTGGATAGTAAGAAGAGAAAGCTTTGAAGGTATCAAGCAAGCTATCACCTAAGCTCCTACCCTATCTAGTCCAAACTTCTCCAAGGATTTCAATATATACACCTTTCGGAATGAAGAGGTAATCTTTGCTATGCTCACTCAAGCAAATGGTGAGAATTTAGAACAACCTCTTGCTTTTTTCAACCAAGGTTTAGAAGGCTATGAGGTTAGATCACGTATGTTGAGAATCAGGTGCTTGCAGTCATATGAAGTCTGAAGAAGTTTAGACATGTGTTGTCTAGCAGAAAAATTCACATCATGGTGCCACATCCTAGTGTAAAAGACTTTTTGCTAAACTGAGACTTGAATGAGAAAAGGGCAGGTTGGATCACTAAAGTAATGGAGTGTGACATAGAGATTAAGACCACCAAGCTAGTAAGAGGAAGAGGGCTATGTGAACACCTTGCTACAGACTTGAAAGAGCCAAAGGAGGACATTTTGGTACTCCATGATGAACCTACAATAGTTTTACCTATAGTCATGAAGATCTAGGCTCAAGACATGGTTCATTTTCTTCAAACTGGTGAGTGTCCACAAGGTCTTGATAGGACCAAGATGAGGTATTTTAGACTCCAATATCTTCCTTATGTCCTAGTTAATGGAGTGCTATTCAAATAATACTTTTTAGGGGTGCTCTTGAGATGCATTGATTCAGATCAAGTCAACAAGGTACTGTCTGAGTTCCATGATGGACCAGCTGGTGGCCACTTTACTCCCAAGGCTATAACTACAAGGATTAAGAGGGATGGTTACTTTTGGCTCAGTTTGTTTAAAGACACTCATGCTTGGGTGATAAAATGTCAAAAATATGCCTTCTTTGATGAGAATTAATGATTAGCTACCATGCCTCTTCATCCTATTCAGGTAGAACAACCATTTATGCAATGGGGGTTGGACTTTATAGGGATGATCAATCCTCCTTCTAGTGTTGGCCACAAGTGGGTTTTGACTACCATGGATTATTTCACAAGGTGGGTAGTAGCTATAGCTTTGAAAGAGGTCAATGAGAGTGCAATCTTAGACTTCTATGAAGGCACAACAATAAGATTTGGGGTCCCAACCACAATCATTTTAGACAATGCATTGGCTTTCTTGGGAACAAAGACAAGTGAGTGGGCATTAAAGTATGGCATCTATCTCAAAACTTCTTCCAACAACTATCCACAAGGAAATGGGCTGGCTAAGTCCATAAACAAGACTTTGATTATGATCATAAAGAGGACAATGGATGAAAATCAAAGGACTTGGCATGCCAAGTTGAAGACAACTCTTTGGGCAGATAAGATCACTCCAAAAAAGGTAATCGAGAATTCACCATACACACTTGTGTATGGAAGGGAAGCTAGAATTCCTATCTCACTTGAGTTACCAGCCTTGGATCTTGCCCATCAACTACAATTGATGGAGAGTGATAGCTTGGAAATTAGGTATTGTGAGATAATGGAGCTTCAAGAAGTGAGAGACCAAGCCATAGATGCCATGCCAAGCTACCAACAACAAACAAAGAATAATTTTGACAAAAGGTCTACGTCAAGGAGCTTCTTGGAGGGTGACATTGTCTTGAAGTGGGATGAGGACCGAGCCAAGCCTTGAAGGCACATGAAGTTTGACGCTTTATGGAGTGGCCCATATGTCATCACCCAATGCAAGCAACACAATGCTTTTCAACTCTCCAAGTTGGATGGTGAAGACCTACATATCCCAGTCAATGGGATATACCTTAAGCATTGTTACTAGGTTTCTTTTGTCATGTACATAGTTTTCCTTATTTTTCCTCATTTTTCCTAAGTGTTGTTATGCATGTGTGTAGTGTTTTTAGCCTTTGTGTGTGTTTTTTCCTTATTATTTGGGGTAAAATATTTGTTGGTTTATAGGTCCTTAAAAAGTTGTTGACTTCTCCAAGATGCATCCATACTCCATGCCTAATGGAATTTGTGGCTACCAGTCTTCCCAAGCATAGTAGGCATGCTTCCCCTGTGAGTTGCCAATTGTGTTGACCAATTTTTGGTCTTGCAAGCCAAAATTGGCCACCCCCTCCTTTTTTTTTGCAAAAGTCATCCAATCCATGTTTTGGCCAGATCATCCCTATATTGCCTTATGCAAAATGTTCTCTACTAGACCTTTCTCATGAAAAATCTAGGTGTTTCCCTCATTCTACTTTGCCAAGTGCATTTTAGGTTTGTCAAGAGCAATTACTTCACCTACAATAGTGCATTTTGGGTTTCCCAAATGACCTTACTTGCGGAAATTTCATAAGTCAAGTCACTTGATAAACCCAATTTGGTCTTGATGGTGTAATTTATACTTTTCAAGTGTCTTTACTTATTTGCCTTATCAGCTAATGTTGATGTAAAACCCAAGGTAGAAGCTCTTGGGAAGTCTGAAATGGTCTATCTAGTGTAAATCAGGTTTGTGCAAGTGAATTACTTATCTAATTTTATAAGTAGAAGAAATTGAAGAACCTGAAATGGTCTAAGTAGTTCACAAAAGGCAACAAATTTCCTTTGGAGGGCATTTTGATAGCTTGAAGGATGTTTGTAAAAAGTCTAAAGGGTAAGTGTCCTTTTGGAGGGCACTTGGGAAAAGAAAGAGGACTTCTTCACTTTTCTGAAGGATGTTTGCAAAAAGTATGAAGGGTATATGCCCTTGTAGAGGGCACCTTTGTCAGTGGTAGGACCAAATCAAAAGTTGTGTAAGGGCATTTCGAGGCATAAAGTGCCCTTGTACAGGGCACCTTGAGAAAGTGAAGAATGAAGATAAAAGGCTTGAGGGGCACATGCCCTTCAGGAAAAGAAGCAATCAAAATAAAAAATTCCTTTAGACATTTTATCTAAAGGAAAGCATGACAAAAAACCTAAAACAAAGAAGGCTTGATAAGTCAAGACAAGCCAAGAAGAAGCCAAGTCAAAGGAGAAGGCAATGAAGAGACAAAACATGGGCAAAGTAAAGAGCAGAAAAAGATAAAGCGTAGAATAGTTATAACAATCAACAAGTTCAAAAGGCAGAATCAATGACCACTCAGACCAAGACAAGTGGCATAGACAACTCAATAAGGATAATTAATACATTTGGAGAAATATATCTACCAAAAACCAATAAAATAGATTGGTTTTTGAACTATAGAGGAGAGTAGCTCATGTTTTCATGCTTCACCATTAATTCACAACTAATTGCACCCATCATTGAAAAGAGCATGGTCTAGATGCAACAACTTGGGGATGGATTTGGCAGTTGCTAGGAGTATCCCATGCTTTTGTAGGCCTAAGACAACAAGGGTAATGACTTGGATATCTACAGCATGGCTCTCCCATATGCATTTGGAAGAATATGATAACAACATGGTCTTTTGGTCTCTGTAGAAGTGTTTAACTCAGCATGGGTTTCCATTCCTTGATTTATCATCTATTTTATTTTTAGTTCTCTATATAATTGTAACTTTTCATTTGAGAAAATATATCTCAGCTTGTATGGTGAAGCCCTAAAGGAATTTACCTTGAATTAGAAGAAACATTTTTACCTCCATTTGAGCTTGCACTTTTGCATATGTCTATGGTTTTATCTTGTGTTAAGTCATTTTATTTTCATGATTTTATAAGTTTATTCTAACATATCTTGTTAGGATTAAGAGCATAATTGATTACCTTTGTATAAACAACTAAACATGAAATTTAACCAGAAGTAATATGTAACTAGAATTCAGAAACAACATAGAATATGAGAGACAATACAATCTTGTATTAACACTCTTCCAGAAGGAAATACAATGAAGAAATCTCACTCTTCCCACACCTCTTGGGAGTACAGTAATTCTCCCTCAAGATTTCTCTCTCTTAATTACAAACCAACTCAAACACAGAGTTGTTCCCTCCACCAGTAAGTGCCAATCAACTCAATCGTTGTTGCCTACTTCCAGTCCACCAAGTACTCCAAGTACTCCAAGTAGATCTCCTTTGATCTTGCACACTTGAAAATCAACTAATCTTACTTACCATGTAGATCTCCCCTAATCTTGCTACCTGTAGATCAACTGATCTTACACACCTGGAAGAACCCTTGTTCTTGTCCTTGACAAGTCCTTTTGATCCTTCACACTTTACAATATAGCCCCATCGGTCTCTTAAATAGATCCCATACAAACAATAATTAGACTTCCCAATTACAATAATTAGAAACATAGACTCAAGACTAAAATTAATCTTTTACATGTAAACTAACTGTCTGTCTAAAATTAGACCAGTTCTGGAAGCGCATGCAAACACGCACACACACAGGTTACCGATGTTAGTTCCTGTCTGACCGATGCCGGCCAACCCCTAACCAATGTCTATTACTGTGTACACTGAATATTGCCAACGTCAGTTGATCAGACCGACATCGATTACTTTAACACTTAGCAACCTCCACCATTTACATCAGTGAAGCTTTTAGCTCCACAACTTAACAATCTCCCACTTGGAGATAAACAGCTACACCTGTACCTATACATCATCTAATTTTGTTTTCTGGCTTGTATCTCTCTTCATGTTCAATCTTGAAGACCAACAGAAGTTGAATGAAGATTCAACTTCTCTTTTATTCCCAACTTTGTTAACATTTCTGCAGGGTTCTTATCCTTGCTAACCATCGTGACTGCAACAACCTTTTGCATCTCAAAAATCCAACTAATCGCCGTACCACTAATAGTGAACACATATCCTGTGGTGATTCTCCTATCATCCAAGTAACCTGCCATATCCGAATCTACATACCCATGTAGAGAAGTGCTTGACCTTGCATAGCATGTATACCTGCTGCTGGTCCCTCTTAGATACCTGAGAATCCACTGAACTGCTTTCTAGTGCTTATTTCCCGAATTGGCTATTAACTTGCTGACAACTCCCACTGCTTGGGTAATAGCAGGTCTAGTACTCATGTACTCAACCTCATCATGTGATTTAGGACACTGTTCTATAAATTGTCCAACCATAGGTGTGCTAACCAGTTCTGCATCTTGCATATTGAACCTCTCCACTACATTATTCACATAATCCTCTGGAGACAAAATTAACTTGTAACTTTTTCTGTCTCTAGAAATACTCATGCCAAGGATTTTCTTTGCTCCTCCTAAATCCTTCCTGGCACACCTCTGAGCTACTTTTACCTTTAGCTCAGCAAATCCCTGCATGTGTGACCCTGCAACAAGCATATACACTACATACAATACAGGATAATGTCGCGACCATTATCCAACCTAGTAAAATAAACACAATGGTCACATTGACATTGACTAAAGCCATGCTTTGTCATACACCTGTCAAACCTTAAACACCATTGTCCTAGAGCTTGCTCAAGACCATATACCCTGGCCTTCTGTCTCACCTGTCCATTTTCTCCTTTCTTTAACCTAAGAATCCATTCGTCTTTTAGTGCTTTCATCCCAGCTGGAAACTCTACCAAATCTCCCATTTGGTTCTCTTCCAAAGAATCAATTTCCTCATTCATGCCATGTTCCCACTATTTCCTGGACTCTACTTGCATTGCCTCTTCAAAACTTTCTGGTTCTTGACCATCAATGAGCAACAAGTAGTGTAAAGAAAGGGAATAACAAATTTGAGGCTTACTTACCCTTTCAGTCCTCCACATGGGCATTTGAGACTCCTTGATAGCTTGCTGTCCACCTAAAATCCATTTTAACAGTGATTGATGTCGGTCACCTCTAGCTGACCTCGGTCTGCACCCGACCAATGTCAATTCATCCTGATCATCAACGTTGGTTCCCTGATCGACGTCGGTGTCCACCTGTTCGACATCACTGACTTCAGTCTGCACATGACCGACATCAGTTTCTGCCTGTTCGACGTCGGTTCTCACCTGATCGACGTCGATAACTGTGTTTTCCTGTGAGTGATGATTTTTACCCGTGAGCTCATTTTGGATCATAACCTTGTCCAAATCAACACTACCCTGCTCAAAATTATTTAGCCTCTTGAGCTGATCTCTATCCATCATCTTCTCCTTGAAAACCAAGGCTTTCCTATTCTTATCATTGTCAAAAACATTAGATTTCCTCTTTATGCAATACTTTGATCCTCTAATAGAAGCTCCCTTCTTTGTTGACCCAGTTTCAAGAAACCTCACTTTCTTCTATTACTTATAGAAATCTCGATTTATGCTTTTCAAACCCGAAAGCTTACCATTTGACTTAAGAACATCCATTCCCTTCTCACTCATGTGACCAAGCCTATAGAGCCACATCTTTGCATCTACATCTAAAGTAGATAAAATAGAAGGAGAATCAGTAATACAAGTAGATAGATAAAGTGTACCTACTTTCTTACCTCTTGCTAAAACAAGTGCACCCTTGGAAACTTTCCAAGATTCTGATGTGAGAGTTACTGTGCATCCCTCATCACCCAAATTTCCTATATAAATCAAATTCTGCTTCAGGATTGGGACATGCATGACATCCTTCAACACCCATGTGTTTCCATTCTGCAATTTCAGCTGCACTTTCCCTTTACCAACCATTTGACAAGGCTTACCATCCCCTAAATAAATTTTTCCAAAGTCTCCATGGACATAATCATGAAAAAATTCTCTATTTGTGGTTGCATGGAAAGAGGCACCAGAATCTAAAACCCAAGATTCCACTTTATCCAAGGAACATACAAGAGCATCCTGTGCAACAATACCTACATCTTTTGCTTTTTCATTTCCTTCATGCTGATCTTCTTTCAACCAACAATCTTTCTTTACATGCCCTTTCTTTCCATAATTCTAGTAGATTATATTGCCATACCTGGATCTGGATCTCCTGCCTATCTTTGATCTTGATTTCCCTTGCTTGCTCTTCTCTCTTTGCCTTCCCCTGCTTTCAACACTTAAAGCATTGCCTGATGATTCCTCTGTGCTTTTCCTGTGAATTTTTTCATTCAAGATTACACTAACAACATCATCAACTTTCAAGATATTTGAAGCAGATGCAGTATTACTAACTGCCATTACCAAACTATCCCAACTTTTAGGTAAAGAGCATAAGATTAAGAGAGCCTTAATTTCATCATCAAAATCTATATTGACTGAAACTAACTGATTTACTAATCCATGGAAATCACTAAGATAACTATGTACTGATCCACCTTCCTACATTTACAAATTAAATAATTGCTTCATAAGAAATACCTTTTTCAAAGCTGAGGGTTTTTCATATAAATTTGCCAAAGATTCCATTAACTCTACCGTTGTCTTTGCCTGTGATAAGTTAAAAATCACAAACGATGCCAGGCTCAAGCTCATTGATCCCAGAGCCTTCCGATCAAGAACATTTCATTCTTCATCTTTCATATCTGTGGGCTTGCATGCAACCCCACCCAACGGTAAGTACAGATCTTTCTGATATAGATAATCTTCTATTTGCATCCTCCATAATTGATAATTCTTGCCATTGAATTTCTCCATTCTTAGCTTACTTTCTTCTGCCATTGCTTTACTCCCACTCAAACAGAAACCCCTGTGAGTGACCTATAATCAACAAACACTAACCTGCTCTGAACCAGGCTCTGATACCACTTGTTAGGATTAAGAGCACAATTGATTACCTTTGTATAAGCAACTAAACATGAAATTTAACCAGAAGTAATATGTAACTAGAATTCAGAAACAACACAAAATAGAGAGACAATACAATCTTGTATTATCACTCTTCTAGAAGGAAATACAATGAAGAAATCTCACTCTTCCCACACCTCTTGGGTGTATAGTAATTCTCCCTCAACAGTTCTCTCTCTCAATTACAAACCAACTCAAACACAGAGTTGTTCCCTCCACCAGTAAGTGACAATCAACTCAACCGTTGTTGCGTACTTCCAGTCCACCAAGTACTCAAAGTACTCCAAGTAGATCTCCTTTGATCTTGCACACCTGCAAATCAACTGATCTTACTTACCATGTAAATCTCCCCTAATCTTACTACCTATAGATCAACTGATCTTACACACCTGGAAGAACCCTTGTTCTTGTCCTTGACAAGTCCTTTTGATCCTTTACACTTTACAATACAGCCCCATGGGTCTCTTAATAGATCCCATACAAACAATAATTAGACTTCCCAATTACAATAATTAGAAATGCAGACTCAAGAATAAAATTAGTCTTTTACATGCAAACTATCTGTCTGTCTAAAATTAGACCAGTTCTGGAAGCGCATGCAAACGCACACACACACAGGTTGCCAACGTTGGTTCCTATCTGACCGATGCTGGCCGACCCCTAATCGATGTTGGTTACTGCGTACACTGAATATTGCCAATGTCGATTGATCAGACTGACGTCGGTTACTTTAACACTCATCAACCTCCACCATTTGCATTAGTGAAGTTTTTAGCTCCACAACTTAACATATCTAGTGTATTGTGAGTTCTCTTATAGGTCAACAAGAAGTGTCTAGCTCAGAGTATAGGTGCATGTGAACATGTTGTCCATAGTGTGTCTTAGAACACCTCTCATAGTTCTTCCTCCCTGTATCTCCATAGGATCCCCTGTTGAAACACTGATGCAAGAAAGGTTCTCATTTAAATGAAGTGCATGCTTGCTTGTCTCTAGTGTAAAGTGTATGTCAAAGCTAAGTAGACCAACCATTTTGGTACATCACCACTTTAGTTTAGGTTCTGATTTTAGTATTTCTCTCCCTTTTCATCCCCCTGCCACCATTGTTAGTAGTAGGAAATCATAGGCCTCAAAGTGCATTAAAGGGAGCTAGCCCCTAATCTAGAGATTCATCCCTCACATTTGCAACCCACAACAAGAGGAATGTCTCCATTGTGCTATGTGGAGGAAGAGAGCTGAGCCTCCCTTCAGAGGGTGCAATCCACTGCATCAATAGTACCAATCAGGATAAGAAATGCCTTTTGGATAATGCTTTGGTATAGGCCAACTAATCAAATTAGTGCCAGTAAATTTATGAAATACATACTCAATAGGCTTACCAATGTCACTAAAAACATGACATGTAGGTACAATTCTCCTTAGAGGAGGAACTTACACTGGCAAAGACTGATGTATTTATTGTGTGAGTCTTGGTTATTGTGTTTGCAGTGTTGGTTGAAGAGGTTATCAAGTAGGAGTCAACTAAAAAGGTGGTGTAGATGATATTTGTACTATTGGACATGACATGACTCGGTTACTCCATTTCCCACAACATTCCTATTAAAATTAAATGGTTTTGGTCTATCTTGGTTATTGGCCTATGCTAGTTTTGATTCTTGTGCTTGGACTGGATGTTAGTTTTGGTTATTTCCCTGATTGGTACCTTGGTTCTGATTAGTTAAGTTAAGCTTGATGATTCTTTTGTTGATGAGAGCTCACTCAATCAATAATCCTTTGTCAATGATTTCTTTGAAGGTATGTGCACACTACAGTACCAGATGATAGGCTATCTCACTATGCATGTTTTTAGTGAATATAATGACTAAGTTTTTATCTGGTAAACTATGAGTGAATTAGCTTGCAAGTGCTCTCTGTCATTGTAGATGGCTTGAAAAACTCTCATCGGCCTTTTATTTTGCTTGTGTCAAGTCAACCAATGAAATCTTATGCTCGAGATTATAGGAAAAGTGTTGCACAAACTTATTTGAAAGATCATTAAAATTAGTTACCAAATTCTTAGGCAATTTTAAGAACCATTCCAAGTCTTATCCAGTTAAGCTCCTTGGAAATAATAGCAATAGGTATATATCGCTATATGCCACTAGCTGGAAAGTGATAAAGAACTCGGTTAAATGGGATTTGGTGTCACCTTTCCCTTTGTATTTATCAAAATTTGGTGGCTCATATCCTAGAGGAAATATAATCTATAAGTATTCCATATTGAAAGGAGAGGAACACACATCATCTAATTTAAACTTTTTAATCTGTTTCCTTATTTGGATAACAATAATTGCATCTTTCATCTTTTGTAACTCTTGCTCTAGGAAAATTATGAGAATTATGGCCTGGGTAGATGGTTTGGTGGTCATAAGGGGAGCACTTAGACCAGGGTAAGATGGAGGAATTTGTTAGGTAATGTTGGTTTGTTTATGAAATGAACCAGGTATACGCATACATAGATTATGATGTACTTGTTAAAATTACATGTTTGATTATACAATATTCTATTTAGGGTTGGCAATGAAGGTTTGACTTGGTGGATTTTGTGGTTAGGATGGAGGGATATAACTATACTATGTTATTATGGTTGAATAGGGACATGTTGCTGACTATTCAGACCTTGATATTGAGTGGGAACTTGTGAACCAAGAGCCTATCTCTGAACCTGTGGTATGCTTTAAACAAAAGGCAATTGCTCCCTAGTAAGTACTTGAGAAACACTAGAACCTCCTAGTTACTTGAATCCCTATTGGGAAGTGGATGCATGTTGGGGATTCATCATCTATCATTGACTAATATTTATACATTATTGGTTAGACATTGCTTGGTTTTGAATTGGCACACTAACTTGTGACTGAAGAGGTATATTTGCAAATACCTGATGAGGTGTAACATGAGTTACCCCTTGTTGAGGTGGTAATATGTTTGGCCTCTATTATATTGGTACATTCATTTGTGCCTATTGTTGTGGAATGTTACTTTCCACTTGTTGAGAAGGAATAGGATTCATCACATTCTTTTGTTGAGGCATTACATTGGCTGCTAGTTGACTACCTGATATTGTTGGTTTCATGCTTGATGAAGCAATTGGTTGAGGATAGGAAATAGGTGTTGAAGGTTGGGGTACAAAATCTCCTATTCCTTGGTATGCTAATTCACTCATGGTACTAACTATATGCACATGTTATTGAATAGTTGTTTGTGCGTTAGTACCACTTAGTTTGGATTGGACATTGCTTGCACATTGTCCACTATATTTTGCTCATTATTCTACGTAGAAGTAGAAGACACTTCTTCAATAATTGGCATATGCAGTAAGTTATCTATCAAATTATTTTGCATGAATGGGTCTAAACTCTAATTTTATTGAATAGTTAACTCTATCAAAACTCTTGTTGAAGGAACTAAGTCAATAAGAGGTTTATTTACCATGGTCATTTGATTGAAACTGCGTGCTAGATTCAAGTAGGTTTGATATGTTGTTTGCATTTGGTTGATGTGGTCTTCCATGAGGCTCTATCCTTTATTAGGCATATTAGGATCTTGATACATTGTTCAGACTATAGTTAAAGGTTTACTAAAAGAAGCATGCTGATTGTATACTATGTAATGAGGCCTTCTTACTAGGCTTGGTAAAATTTCATGAGGGAAGTCCACCAAAAACTTAGCCCTTACTGCTATGGCTCGAACCAAAATCTCATTTTTGTTCTCCAAAAAATGATGCTCAAATAAAAATGGATCTTACATAAAAGGCATATTAATAAAGCATGATTGTTGAGGAACTAGTTCATCAACTGTGGGTATTGTAGCTGGATATTGTGCAGTTTGTTCTTGGTCTTGTTTTGAATAAGGTGGTGTATTAACCAAATAATTAGCCAATGGATCTTGGATTTGTTCCCCTATTTGAGTATTATAGGAGGGATAAGGATCCATCTCATAAGCAATATTATCTACCTAGGGGTCTTGCACCATTTCTTCCTACATAACCATATTACTAATCTTGAGATTGTACATGAGTCCACTATGAGTGTAGGAATACATGTTGGGATCCATAGTGAATTTTTTGTGATAGAGAGTTCTTCAAACTCTAAAAATACAATGTCTAAAAAGATGTTCAAACCTTGGTCTAGATTCGTCGAAAGAATGAAAAAGGTTTATGCAATGATTTGTGATAAAACAAACTAACATTAAGTATCTAATGTTACACGTCTTATACAAAAATATTACGTAAATAGACCAAAAATTGAAATGCCAAACTCTAAGGTTGAAGTGTTTCAAATCAGTCTAATCTAGGAAATAAATAGTTTTTAGGTCTTCTGGCCAAATGCAACGTCAAAAGCTAGGCTCAAACAAGGCATGTGCCAGGACTCTTAGACAAATGATTTCAAAAGCTAGACTTTGAAATAGGTGAGATTTTAATTTAATGAACTTGAAACACTTCTAACAAAAACAAGGCATTTGACTCTTGGATATGAACTCAATCAACTAGGTATAAGATATGAAACAAAAGGCACTTTAGAGACAATTTGTTTTCTCATAAATAATGGTATAAAGTTTGGTTCTTTTGATAAATAGTCTAGGAAAATATAAATGGCGTAACTGTGCTAGATAAATATTCACAAAAGGTATACTCAGATTGGCTTGAAAAATGTACACAACTTGAACTCTATTCAAGAGGGTCTATTGAACAAGGCTTGAAATGTTTTGGGTAGCATAAAAATTTTAGACTACCCAAAAGATGTAACAAAAATGTTTGTTTGAAAAAATATCCAAGGCAAAGATAGTTTCACACAAATTTGACAGCATAACACTAACGTTCTCAACTCAAATGACATACATACCTCCAAAGTTTTGATAATATCTCTAAGGCCAAAAGGTATGCTTTAAATGATCTCGATGAAACTAGGATGGGAACATAAAATGCTTGGTGCATATACTCAAAGTGAAAGCATTTAGCACATGGTGACTTAAGTCTATCAAATGGTGATAATGATTATGAGTCTAAAATGGCCTTCAATTCAAATGGAAATTTGAACCTAAGTTAAAACAAGTTTAACGTGCAAATGGTGAACCCACTTGACACATCAACCCTTAGAACTTATAAAGGTTCAAATTAAGATGTGAATTATAAATGAAAGACTTTAAACAAACTTTGGTAAAGGTCTAGACTCAATTGGGTAGCATAACTGCACCAAAGTGGAT
Organism: Torreya grandis; assembly: GCA_037957365.1. Lineage (NCBI taxonomy): Eukaryota > Viridiplantae > Streptophyta > Pinopsida > Cupressales > Taxaceae > Torreya > Torreya grandis. The sequence goes on from JARHVA010004783.1 coordinate 524,830, forward strand.
GATATGACCTCAAGTTTTGATGAACTTTAAACAAGGCAAATTGATGATTCACAGGGGCTGCATATTGCATTTTTAATCAAAGGAAAATGAAGACTATGTTTTTAGTTTGTATTATTTGTTCACACCAAGTTTTGACCTCAATCAAGACTTTAATCTAGGACAAAACCAACTAATTAATCACCCTTAGATCCTAAACCAACAAGGTTGCTTAGTATTGTTGGAATCCATCAATATACATCATTTGAGAGGCTTTTAGTGTTCATCCAAAAAGTAAAATGTGCATTATATTGTAGGGTTTTTACACCCCCTTTCTCTCAAATGATAGTACTACGACATAGACCTTAAGGTGCACCTTTCACCAACAACACTTGTATGGTAAGTGGGGATTTGGCTAGGATCTATAAGGTTTCAAATGTTTCTAGGGGAATCAATTACACAATGAATTTCACATCATGATGTAAAAGAAAAGCACATAATTGGGTGTCCATGAAACTTGGCTTATTATAAAAAGGTCTTGCCCTTTTTTCAACCACTACAACTTGCTATTCACTTAGTGTAGTGTGATGTCCAAAGTATAGATGTCCTTTGTGCAACTCTATCACTAAAAGGTGGTTTAACCGCTCAAACCTCTAATCCTAGTGGGAGTGGATGAAGTCAGTGCTAGGAGATGAACCCCAGTTCAAACCTTCCCTAAAGAACTTATGGGAGGTAATTAAGTCCCCCTCACAAGCCAAGATGCAATGAAATGAAAGACATAAAAAGAAAGACTTTAGGGCCATTTTCAAGATCACACAAACTATGATGTGTTTTTGGGGAGTGATTTAGATGACATTCTTTCTATGCCTTGGACTAGGCATGTGTACAACAAGGATGGAAATTTTGATTCCAAGGGTTCCCTAAAGGGGAAAAATGGAGGAGCATACACATGTAAACCTTATTTTTTCCAATCAAGTTCTAACTAAAAAACCATTGAAAACAAAAATTGACAAGTGTGTTCAATTTTAAGCCCCAAATGAAAGATGAGGTGGTGTTCTTTTGACCCCTTGGTCTTAAGTCATAAATTTGAAAGTCTAACTATCAAAAATTTATATTAAGCACCTAAATGTTCTATTAAGCACTAAAACAAAGTTCTTAGTTTATTTTAAAAGCAAATAAAATATGGTCTAAAACATGTTTTATCAAATTCCCAAGCTTGATCATGTAATAAAAACATTAGACTATCCTTTAGCTTTGAAGCTGATTTGAAAATAGGAGTAACTTTGAAATTTGAGGTCTCTATTACAAAATCAAAATCACCCAGTCAATATCATTATTTCCTATTAAATCACCACTATCAGATTAAAAAACATAGAAAAATGCAATATCATTGTTATGCAAAATTGCTGCCTAAAATTACAAAATCACTACCCAAGATAATATCATTATTTATTAGATAGAAAAACATATAAAATATGATCCACTATGAAATCGCTACACAGAACAACGATATCACAGTCTTGCAAAATTTCCACTTGGAAAAATGAAATCACTTCTTGACAAAATAAAATTACTACAAAAAAGAATGATATCACTACCCAAAAAGATGATATCACTGTTCTTGATGATGCTATCACTGCTTCCGTCCATGAAATGACTATTTAGAAAATAGTGATTTTGTTTACACAGAATTGTGACTGTGTAAAAGTGATATCATTCTAGAGAGCAAAACTAAGGTTCCAGGAACAAAAATACAGTTATAAAAAAGAAATTTAACTTAAAAATTTCAATCTTGTGAACCTCTTACTCCAAGATTCTACATGGAAAGGATTATTAGGTTGCTTGGAGAGGATTTATAACCAAATTTGTGGAGAAATGTCCCACCAAACATGCCATTATGTGAACTAAGAATTTGAATCAAGAGAGGATGGTTAGTATTGTGTTAGTTTCGAAATGAAAACAAAATGAAATAAACACACTAGCATAACATCTCTAGGACTAGTTACTAGGGTGAGTTTAGTTAAAAAAACATGAATGGAAAACATAACTAAAAAGCAAAAGAAACCTTCCTTTCACCTTCATTGGATGCTCCAAAATACTTGTTGTAGTGGCTTGTTTGGTTTTGTGCTCATGAAGTCTGGATCAATGGAAGCTTGGCTACCTCCATCTCTCCTTGGCACCTTGTGTCTTTGGCTTGGCTTGGCTCAAGATTTGGGCATTATAACACTAATTATATGAAGCTTTCAAATGCATTTGGGCATGATAACTTTGGTTTATGAGAGCTTAAAAATTCATGTGGCAAGGCCTCCTATTTATAGATTTTGGAAAATGGCTAGAATCAACTTGAACTGTCCATCTCAAGATTGAGATGTATGGCTAAGACTTAATCCAATATGTAATTAACATCCATAAATAGGCTCATCAATATTTGGGATAGAGGGGCATTGAATAGGCATGGAAGAGCTTTGATGAGGCATGGGGTGGATTGATTCAGATATTTGTGGCATTTATGGCCTAGGGATGTCTTCCTAAGAAATGAGGTCATTTGATGATGCATATATTTAATATTCATTTCTAAAAACAAGTATTCAACAAGTTTCATGGAAAATTAACTTAAGGCCTTAACTTGTATTAATTAACTCTTAAGCATGATTAAGTACTTTATGCAAAATTACTCAAATTGATCATAATGTATTGTTATTGGTCTAAAATTTCACTGGATTGGAATTAGAAGTTGATGTCAAATGTGTTGGATCCATTATCCCATTTAGGATGATGTCAAAACCAAATAACAAAGGCACATGTCTTGTGCAAGAGATTTGATAGAAAAGAGCAATCCAGAGCACCTAGGTACAAAATTAGCATTTTGACTTGAAATGATCTAATCAAAGTTAGCTTGCCCATAAAATGCATCATCCCATTTAATGATACTTTGGCCAAAATCGACACTTGAACATATCAATTTCAACTCATTTAATGTGTTTTAGTGGTTTAGGCAAAATTGTGCATTTTGGTAAGAATTGGTCAAAACCCTAGTTGGAGGTTATCGGTGGCTAGTTTTAGGTGTCTACAGGTAGTTATGTAAGGTGTAACCTGTCAATCAAAGAAGGTCAGTTTCATGAGAAAAAGTGATGAGTCATCTAAGGCAATGAAGAGCATATATGCCACTTCTCAAAGAATATCATCAAAACAAGTGTGTCACTTATGTCAAAGAGTTAATTGAGATTATTCTTGTCTATTTTTAGGAGATGCATTTGATTCTATTATTGTATGGTATCCATGATTGACATCTTTATGCCTAGCTCTCTCTCTTAACCCATCTACTTCTATATATGCATTGAGAGTTGATTGTAAAAGTGACCTCTATTGGTTATGGTAAAACCCTAGCCATTTTTGTACTTGAATACCTCTTAAAGCAATAAATAAAGTTTATTTTGCCTAGCTATATGTTGTGTGAATTTATGCAATTTTATTGATCTTGTCTAGTGAATGGTTCATATTTCCTAGCTTGTTGTCCATAGCTGCTCACCATTATGCAGAGAAGATAGTTATTACAAATCATTTTTAGTGTTCGTTCCTCAATATATGCTAGATTTGGAAGTGGAACTACATCAATTTTATCTCTACAAGAGCAATTTATACCCTCCTAGGTGTTGTCATGCATGCTTGAGCTTCACAAATGAAATACTTCTGCAAGAATCATATGAAGGTTGTAGGTTGATTAAGGACTATAGATTTGTTTGCCTCAAATAGTGTATGTTTAGTTATGTAGAGGAATCATATTTTTGTTGCATCACACCATCTAGGTTGTACAATAGTCTTTTCTCTATTTTCCTTGAAAGCAATAGTTTTAATAGTAGTTTCAGGTGATATATTAAGGGAACTAGCCCTAATCTAGAGATTCATCTAAATAATTAGGCCACCCACAACTTAAATATGTCTCCATGCTATCATCTAAGTAAGAAGGATTGAATAAACTTCTCAAGGGTGTAATTTAGAGTGATAACAGATACTTGTGTGGAAAATTTTAAAGGTGGATGCATCCTCCAATGAGGATTATATTGAGTGAGACAAAAAAATGCCATGATGTTGATAAATGCCCAAGATAATAATGCATAGCCATACATGTATCATATGATAAAACTAATCACATGTTTAGGTATATGTAAGATAAGGATCTATATAAATGATGTAAGCTTATGAGATACAAAGGTGTGATGGAAAAATAAATGTCAATACAAGGCTCATTGAAATAAATATGGGTATCATGCTCGTATAAGCAAATAAATATATAAATATTATCATCGAATCTCATAGGCAAGATAAATATAATGATGGTGAGGATCTAGTAATCTACACAGGATATGTCAAATGAATAACACATAAGGAACGTAGAGGTACAATGCCCTTATTAGCAATATATAACTCATGTACTCCCATGTGTGAGATTTAAACATGTATATATGAAGTTTGATAATGTTAACATGCTAAGATGTAAACAACATGGAGGGTCAAAGGTGCCCTCTAGTATAGTAATGTAAGGCAAAAAAGTAATATGGATCCCAAAAGAGAGAAATAGGATCAATGATGCTCAAGTATATGTAATATGATGCATTCCCCCTGTGAGCATGAAGAAGTGTGTGTATGTGCGCATGCACACATGTGTGTGCATGCATGATTGTGTAATGTTTAATGTAATATCACATGAAAAATATCACAATGCCCCCAAAGTTGCAAGATATAAATAATAGGTTCCAAGGTGAGATGGACATACATCGTGTCCTAATAGATGCTTTGTATGATATGTGTGTGTGTGTGCATACACATACACACACATATACATACACATGTAGATATACATATATGTATGTATATATGTATATATATGTGTGTGTGTGTATACATGTGTATATATACATATACATACATACATATACATATACATACCTACATACATATACATACATATATACACAAACATGTGTGTGTGTGTGTGTGTGTGTGTGTGTGTGTGTGTGTGTCTACATATGTATACACACACACATCTATGGGTGACACATGGGTATACTTCCCCCAATAAATAGGTCAAATATGTCTTAAATATAGGTGATATACCTCTAAGACGGCTAAGTATAATAATGGATCACAACCAAAATCTTAGTCACAATGATGTTGTACCAAGGTGATATATATATATATATATATATATATATATATATATGACCTTAACCTTTAGCATGTCTAGGGATATGTGTGGCCGACTTGTGGCTTACATACCTCTTTTATATTCTTGGTACATTTCTCTATGTTCTTAGTTAGGTCCGCCTATAGAATAACCATGGCTAAGTAGACTATATATAGGAGGTAGTGGTTAGTCTTTGAGGAACATGTTAATTATTATGCTCTTAGTGCATTGTTGTGGAGGTTGCCCCCTCAAAGTGGCTTTGCTATATTATCCAGCATTCTGCTCTACTGTCAATTATTGTTGTGTGATCTCTCATATTTGCTTATTTTATGTGATATATAATCATTTTGTGTAAACATCTAAGTGATTTCATTACAAGTGGTATCAGAGCTTTGATTTGGGTAAGTTTCTTGTGGCATTGTTTTTTGGATCTAGGAAGGCATGACTTCTAAGAGAGGAAGGAGAAAAAAAACATAACTTCCAATCTAGGAAGAATTAATTTTTTTTGTCAGTGTAGTATTATTCAAAATGCTTTTTTGAAAATAAATAAATAAATAATAAAAAAGAGTCTAGAATTTTTTTTTGCTTTGCATAATTGTAGTCTTTAGATTCATCTTGATAAGATGATCACAATGGTATATTCTGCTAGTACACTTTTTTGGTGCCAAATTTTTTATCCTAGTGCATAAAGGTAGTCATTGAATTCATCTTGGTGAGTTGATCGTAATAGTACCATCTCCTGGTACACTTTTTTGGGGGCAAAAACCCTCCTAAAGTTTGTATATGGTTGTTCCTTCTACATAAGAAATAAAAGGGGCGTAAGAAACTCCTAAGACTCCTTCTACTAGTGACATGGAATCTAGAACTTCAGATCCATTGATTTCTCAACTTTAGGCTGACATAAAAGGCTTGGTACAACATGATGACTTTGTGTTAGGGTGTGGAGCTAAAAGCTTCAACTGTTTGCACACACATGAAGAAAGGATGCTGAAGAACCAGAGCCACCGGCGTCGGCAGTATGACCGACGTCGGTCAGATGCAGTGGAGAAAGAGACCGGCGACGGCAGAGAGTCGGCCGACGTCGGCAGCACTAGACAAGTAGGGACCGACGTCGGTCGCCTGCGCGGTCTAGAACTGCTGTTTACGAATAGTCAGTTAGTTAAATCGAGTGTTTGCATGCTAAGAGACTATTTTAAGTCGCGAGCTGTGTGTCTAATTTTAGTAGTTAGATGTCTATTTTTATAACCATGGGATTCTATTTAAAGAACCATGAGGCATGTATTGTAATTATCAAATTGATCAAGTAAGAGCATTGAAGCAAGCAAGGTCAAGGAGATCTATAGGTGTAAGGTCAAGGAGATCAGCTATAGCATTCAAGGAGGGATTGTAACTCAGGTTTTAGAGTTGGTTTTGTGTTGAGCAAGAGAGAGAGGGAAGAAGGTCTTGAGGTGTGGCAAGCCTTTGAGGTGGAGGGAGAAGTGGCATCTTCCTTATTTGTATTTTCTTCTAGTATTATCTAATACAATTGTGTGTATTGTCTCTCAAATTCTTTGCTGTCTCATGTTTCTAGTTTCTTAATCATTCTGGTATAATTTCCGTGTTCAATTGCTCATATATAGTAATCAATTGTGCTACCGTTGGATAAGGGGCCTCCTAACAGTTGGTATCAGAGCTACGGTTTGCAGGAAGTAGGTTATTGTTTTTGATTACAGGTCATTCATAGGGTTTTCTGAATGAGTGTGAGTTCAGCAATGGCAGAAGAAAGCAAGCTACGAATGGAGAAGTTTAACGGCAAGAATTATCAACACTGGAGGATGCAGATTGAGGACTATTTGTATCAGAAGGATCTGTACTTACCGTTGGGTGGGGTTGCATGCAAGCCCACAGATATGAAGGATGAAGAATGGAGTGTTCTTGATCGGAAGGCTCTCAGTTCCATAAGGTTGAGTCTTGGAGCTTCTGTGATTTCTAGCTTATCACAGTGCAAAACAACGGAAGAGTTGATAAAGTCCTTGGCAAATTTATACAAAAAGCCCTCGACTTCTAATAAGGTATATCTTATGAAGCAGCTATTTACTTTGCAAATGCAGGAAGGAGGTTCGGTACATACTCATCTCAGTGATTTCCATGGTTTGGTAAACCAATTAGCTTCAGTCAACATTGTTTTTGATGATGAGGTAAAGGCTCTCTTGATTTTATGTTCTTTGCCTGAAAGTTGGGACGGTATGGTTATGGCAGTAAGTAACTCTGCATCTGCTTCTAAAATCTTAAAGGTTGATGATGTTGTGAGTGTGATTTTGAATGAAGAAATACGCAGGAGAAGCACAGGTGAATCATCAGGGAACGCTCTAAGTGCGGAAAGCAGAGGAAGGCAAAAGGAGAAGATTGAGCAAGGGAAATCAAGGTCGAGAAGGAGATCCGAGTCTAAAGGTATTACCTGCTGGTTTTGTGGAAAGAAAGGACATACAAAGAAGGAGTGTTGGTTGAGAGATAAAGAGAATCAACATGCAGGTATTGAAGAAGCAAAGGATGCAAATATTGTGGTACAGGATGCTCTCATACTTTCTTTGGATAGTCACGTAGGATCATGGATATTAGATTTTGGTTCATCTTTTCATGCATCCCCAAACAGAGATTTGTTTCATGAGTACGAACAGGGAGATTTTGGAGTTCTTTATTTAGGGGATGGTACGCCTTGTCAGATAGTTGGCAAAGGGAAAGTGTAGCTGAGATTGCAGATTGACAACACATGGGTGTTGAAGGAGGTCATGCATGTTCCAATTTTGAAGCAGAGTTTGATTTCTGTAGGAAGGTTGGGGGATGAGGGATGCACAATAACCCTCACAGCGGATTCTTGGAAGGTTACCAAGGGAGCACTTGTTTTAGCAAGAGGTAAGAAAGTAGGTACTCTTTATCTATCTACTTGTACTACTGATTCCACTTCTGGTGCAGATTCAAAGATGTGGTCTAATAGGTAGGGTCACATGAATAAGAAGGGAATGGAAGTTCTTGACTCAAAAGGTATGTGTTCAAATTCAGAAGGCATGGATAGAATTCATTGCAGGAAAAGGAAATTTGAGGCTTTTGACAAGAACATGGATGTCTTGGTATTTATGGAGGAGATGAAGGCCATAGAACAGTTACAGGCAGTAAATAAATATGAGAAGGGCAGCATGGATAGAGATTTGATCCAAGAAGAGCTCGTGGATGAAGAATTCATCACTCACGGGAACACACAGGCACCGATGTCGGTTACTTGGAACCGACGTCGGTCATCCAGACACCGGCTTCGGTCATGTGCAGACCAGCAGGGTCGGTAGGTCGGGCAGGAGAAGTCTAACGTCGGTCATCAGGACCGACGTCAGCAGGGGGGACACCGGCGTTGGCCAGGGGTAACGACGTCGGCAGTCAGGATCAGTGCAGGGAACCGACATCGGTCGGGAGCAGACTGGGAGTTGGCCGAGATCGGTCACTGGAATGGATGTTGGGTGGATCTATGAGTCTCAAACACCCATACAGAGGTCAGAAAAGGTATGTGAACCTCATATTCGTTATTCACCTTCTTTATATTGCTTACTGATAGTCATGAACTAGGAAGATGGAGGAAGCAATGCAGGTAGAATCCAGAAACAGTGGGAGCTTGACATGGATGAGGAGTGTGAGTCCTTGGAGTAGAGCCAAACAGGTATTTGTTGGTGGAGTTGTTAGCTGGATAGAGGGATGGATTCCCATTTTAGAGAAGAGAGTGGATGGACATCTGAGATAGAAGGCTATGGTATATGGTCTTGAGTTAGCTGCAGGGCAATGGAGGTTTGACCATTGTTTTTTATCTTTACCAAGTTGGATAATATTAGCTACATTATCTTGTTACTGTATTGTGTTACTTTTTGCAGGGTTGCATATACAGGGAGTTTTCTGAGCTAAGGGTAGAGTTGGTTCAGAAGTATGTCATGAAGAATTTGGGAGCAGCAAAGTTCTTGTGGCATAGGTGACAGATATAGCATCACAAGTTTGCATGGTGGTTGGTCTTCAAGGGTGATTTTGAAGAGGGATACAGAGCCAAAGGAACAAAATAGATGGTGTATAGGTACAGGGACAGGTTGCAGCTATTTATCTCCAAGTGGGAGATTGTTAGGGTGTGGAGCTAAAAGCTTCAACTGTTTGCACACACATGAAGAAAGGATGCTGAAGAACCAGAGCCACCGGCGTCGGCAGTATGACCGACGTCGGTCAGATGCAGTGGAGAAGGAGACCAGCGACAGCAGAGAGTCGACTGATGTCGACAGCACCAGACAAGCAGGGACCGACGTCGGTCGCCTATGCGGTCCAGAACTGCTGTTTACAAATAGTCAGTTAGTTAAACCGAGTGTTTGCATGCTAAGAGACTATTTTAAGTCGCGAGCTGTGTGTCTAATTTTAGTAGTTAGATGTCTATTTTTGTAACCATGGGATTCTATTTAAAGAACCATGAGGCATGTATTGTAATTATCAAATTGATCAAGTAAGAGCATTGAAGCAAGCAAGGTCAAGGAGATCTACAGGTGTAAGGTCAAGGAGATCAGCTATAGCATTCAAGGAGGGATTGTAACTCAGGTTTTAGAGTTGGTTTTGTGTTGAGCAAGAGAGAGAGGGAAGAAGGTCTTGAGGTGTGGCAAGCCTTTGAGGTGGAGGGAGAAGTGGCATCTTCCTTATTTGTATTTTCTTCTAGTATTATCTAATACAATTGTGTGTATTGTCTCTCAAATTCTTTGCTGTCTCATGTTTCTAGTTTCTTAATCATTCTGGTATAATTTCCGTGTTCAATTGCTCATATATAAGTAATCAATTGTGCTACCGTTGGATAAGGGGCCTCCTAACACTTTGTTGTAGTTAAAACTAGTGTTTCAAGGATCCACAAAGAGATTAATGGGTTTCACACTCAATTGAATTAGATCACTTCTCAATTGGTTACCCTTTCCTCTTAGTTACAGTCAAACAACCCTCCACATCATAATTTAGGTCCTCCTCCTCTCAACACTAACAACTCCAATTTTAGTGAGAAACTGATGTTGCCAAAAGTGGAAATGTGTAGGTTTGATGGTAATGATCCTCTCACTTGGATTACCCAAATTGATAATTTATTTGATCTGCATCAAACTCCTAGTTCTCAGAAGGTGATAGTGGCATCTTTGTATCTTGAACATGAGTAATTCATTTGGTATCACTAGTTGTGTCCTCAAAAGAAAAATAATGGTGCTCATGTTACATAGTCTATTTTCACTGATGAGTTGTTGTCTCATTATTGAAATAATTTATCTAAGAACTACTTTAGCCAGTTATCCAAACTATGGTAAATTGGATTTGTGAAGGATTATATTCATCAATTTTATAATCTATCCTTACGAGTGGAAGACATCACTAAGGAAAATTTAACTGATCTATTTTTGGGTGGTCTCAAAGATAACATCCAATTGGAGGTTTGGATGTTTAGAAGTTATCTCATGGGCACTCATGGAAAAGGAAAAAGAGATGGTCAAATGGAAAAACTTCACTACTGGTCATGATCATACCTTTTTAACACCATCATATCTTCAACCCACTACATTGACATCTCGATAAATTGAGGAGAAACAAGCCAAAGAATTGTGTTATGGTTGTGATAGCAAATGGAGTAAAGACCATCATTGTGATAAAAATAAGTTGTTTTACATCGAAGGTGCCAATGAGGATGATGATAATGATGAAGAGGTAATTGGTGAGGATGAAGAAGGTCATGAGGAAGAATTTGAAGGCTCTTAGCCTACTATTTATTGCCATGCCCTTTCTTGTATTAGTACTCCCCAAACTCTGAAGGTGGTGGGTTTCCTAAAGAAATAAAATGTCACTGTATTGATTGATTTTGGGAGCACACACAACTTCATCAACAATAAGTTGGCTGCTCATTTAAACTATTTCATTTATCCCACTCCATGATTTTAGGTCATGTTTGTAAATGGTGATACTATTAACTGCTCAGGAAAATGCCATAGTATTAAGCTGGCCATGGGAGACTACTTGTTGGATTCTCCTATGTTTACTATTCCCATGGGGGAGCTAATATTATTTTTGAAATACAGTGGCTCACCACTTTGGGCACTATTGAGATGAATTTATAGGAATTATTCATGCATTTTCATTTTAAGGGAAGGATATTTGAGATAAGCAAATTAAGGGCTAAATCTCCACAACTTGTTAGCTCCTATCAAATGACAAAGATTCTTTGAAAGGGTGATGAATAATTTGTAGCTCACTTGTTTTCCATTGAAGTTCAGCGAACTCAACCATCTACACCTCCTAATCTATAACAAGTGATTAATGCCCATTCAGTTGTTTTTAGTGATATGCGAAAAGGACTTCCACCTAGCCACACACATGATCATGCTATCAAGTTTATTCTTGGTAGTATACCACCCAACATCAGGCCATATAGGTATCCCTATGTCGATAAAAGTGAAATTGAAAATATGGTACATGAGATGTTGGATGCAAAAATCATTTTCCATAGCCAAAGCAAATATTCTTCACCAGTTGTCATGGTGTGAAAGAAAGATGACACTTAGAGGATGTGCCCTGACTATAGAGAACTCAATAAGTACACTATCAAAGATAAGTTTCTTATTCCTATCATTGATGATTTACTAGATGAATTAAATGGTGCTCTTTATTTTACTAAGTTAGATCTGCGTTTTGGGTATCATCAAATCCAAATTTGTGATGAAGACATACCCAAAATTGCTTTCAAGACTTATGAGAGCCATTATGAGTTTTTGGTTATGCCTTTTGGGCTAACAAATTCACCATCCACCTTTCATAGTTTGATGAATACTATTTTTAGGCCATTTTTGAGGAAATTTATTCTGGTATTTTTTGATGATGTCCTCATTTATAGTAAAAATTGGAAAGACCATTTGCACCATGTGAAATAGGTACTCTCAAATCTAGAACAACATCAATTGTATGCCAACCTTCTAAATGTAATTTTGGAGCTTGTGAGGTTGAGTATTTGGGTTATCTAGTTTCACATGTAGGAGTGAAAGTGGATCCTAAAAGAATCCAAGTAATGGTGGACTGGCCTATTCCTAAGACACTCAAACAACTAAGGGGATTTTTGGGGTTAACTGGTTACTATCATAGGTTTATCAAAAATTATGGTAGCATTGCAGCCCCACTCACCTCTTTATTGAAGAAAGACTCCTTTTAGTGGACTGATACAACTATCAAGGCATTTGAACAATTAAAATTGGCTATGTGCACCACTCTAGTATTTGCCACTCCTGATTTTTCCAAGACTTTTGTGGTTGAATGTGATGCATCTGGCTATGGTATGGGTGTTGTACTCATGAAATAAGGTAGACCAATTGTATTTGAAATTCATCAATTGAATGGTAAAAATCATCACAAGCCCATTTATGAGAAGGAAATGATGGCCATTTTGCATGTAGTCAAGTAATGGAGGCCTTATTCGATGGTCATCACTTTTAGGTAAATACTG
>JARHVA010004783.1:542500-730000 GCA_037957365.1 Torreya grandis
ATAATATTATCAATTAAAAATCCAATATTATTATCTTGTGTGGAGTGTGCACACACCCATTCTATACAAGATAAGAATATTTACTTCTTAATTGATAATATGATCAACAAAGGCTAATATTCTTATCTTATGTAGAATAGACACATGCCCATTCTACACAAAATCATAATATTAGCCTCTATTTTTTATAATATCAATTAAGAAGCTAATATTATTATCTTGTTTAAAATGGGTAGTTGCCCATTCTAAACAAGATAAGAATATTGAGCTTTGAGCAATCATCAATTAGGAAGCCAATATTATGATCTTTTATAGAATGGGCATGTAATATTCTTATCTTGTGTAGAATAGGCACATACCCATTACACGCAAGATCATAATATTGGATTCATAATTGATAATTTTTTAGAGGCCATTATCTTATTTAGAATTAGTAGTTGCCCATTCTGAACAAGATAAGAATATTGAAAATTCTACATATATGATAAGAATATAAGCTTAATTTATAATTTCTTAGAAGCCAATATTATTATCTTGTTTAGAATGAACATCTAATCATTTTCAATAAGATATACTCAACATATTTATCCTACACAAGATAAGAATATTGTTTTTTTGATTGATAATTACTTAGAGTCAATATTGTTATCTTGTTTAGAATGGGAAGTTGTTCATTCTGAATAAGATAGGATTAATATTCTTATCTTGTTTAGAATAGGTAGCTACTCATTCTGAATAATATATAAATATCATCAATTAAGAATCCAATATTCTTATCTTGTTTAGAATAGGTAGATTAAGCTCATTTTACACAAGATAGGATTAATATTATTATATTGTTTAGAATGGAAGTTTCTCATTCTGAAAAAGATAAAAATATTATCGGCTAAGAATCTAATATCCTTATCTTGTGTAGAATGGGTGTGGCCATTCTACATGTCAAGATAATAATATTAGCATTTGAGAAATAAACCAATATTTATATCTTGTGTAGAATGAGTACATGTACATTCTACATAAGATAAAAAAATTATCAATTAAAAAGTAAATATTATTATCTTATATTCTTATCGTATTATTCTTAAGATCTTTCCCATTTTAAACAATGGTAAGAATATGAGCTAAAAAGACCAATATTACTATAATTGGCATTATCTTCCATCAAAATGTAATTTTGCATGTTTTCTAAACCTTAATGAAAGGACATGGACAAAACAATGCCGTTTGAGATCACATTGATTCCTTACCCAAAAAAAGTTATTAAAAAAAAAATCTAAACTTAAATTGATTCATGTATGACTTATATACATATATATAGGGTAAGTACACAAATATGGGGGACCAAAAATGACCTACTTGTGGACATGTTTTAATTGAAAAAATGAGAAATCTCAACTTCTATAGATTTTTTGAGATGAATACACTCAAATTTTGAAGATGATATAAGAACAAGAATTATAGAATTTCAAGTCTAGTTTCTAAAACATTTTTTTTTTAAATTTTCAATTATAAGTAAGTCAAACATCTAAATTTTGAAGAAAAACTTCTATTTTTTATAAAAATAAAGTAGATTGTCAGTCGTATGGTCCCTCATTTTTTTAGCATCAATTAGTATTATTTGAAACCCTTTGGTGTAAATTTAGATAAGATCATCTAGTTTGTGACAAATATTTTTTTATCAAAAATTAATGATTTTTTAAATTAATTTAGAATTAAATAGATCATGAAAACTAGAAAAAAATGGATAGCCAACCATGCACCCCCCATAATTGCTTTAAAAAAAAATATATTTTCTTTTAATGTGTATAGAATTAGGCCTAGTTTGTGACCATATACATACATACATACATACATACATACATAAATACATACATACATACATACATACATATATAGTATTTGGATCAACAAAAAAAATACATATACATATATAAACATGTATAATTGCAGCGTATAATAGCCTAAAAAGTCATAGTTAGAAATCAACATAGATGGAAACCTAAAAATAGTAAAAAATTAAAATCACATATTTAGAAAGAGGAGAGCGTGTTCGATGTCATATTAATAATTATAGGAAATGCCCCAATTTCATAGTGTTTATGACAATAAAAGTTAGATTTTGTTATTTTCAGTCAAAAACATGAATTTAGTTGTGTATTTGCAAGTCCAGGCATTAGGCTTGGTAATTCAAGCCAAAAGGCATGTTTTTGAAATTACACTTAACAAATTGCGTACGTTAAATAAAGTGTGCATGATATCATGTGTACATGCAATAATGCAGACACGTTTCTTTGACATAGCACAAAAAATAAAAAACACCTGTGTATATGTGTTTAGGTTTATGTATCTATCTATTTACATTTTTTATTTTTTATTATAAAATTGGTGAGTCAATATATATACTATGACATAAAGGACAATGTGAATATAGTAATTTAATTTGGGTCAATTCAAACCCTAATTTTGATTATCTAAAATATGATTTAGGATTCACCCAACCACAATTTCATCAATAATGAACCAAAGACTTGATTATTTTAATGGTGGAGGCAATTAAGGATAATTTGAATCCGTTGAACCTAATTACGACTATAAGATGTGATTTTGGGCTAAATTAGCTTATATTTATTGGCATTTTGAGGGAATGAGATAAATGGTATAGTTAATGATGTAATTTGGGTGAAATTGAGCCATGTGAACCTAATTTTAACTATATAGGATGTAACTAGGGCTCAATCAACCCCAATGTCATAACATAATAAACCAAATAGTCCATTGGTTCAATCATAAAGCTAATTGGGGCCAATTTGATCCCCTTAAACCTAACTAAAATATAAAATATGATTCAAGGCTCAGTCGACCCCAATTTCATTATATAATGAAGCAAATAATCATTTAGTTTAATGATAGATGTAATTTTTACTATATAGGATGTGATTTAGGCTTGAATCAACTCCATGTCATCACATAATGAATGAAATAATTGATTGGTTTAACCATGGAGGTAGTTAGGGTTAATATGATCCCCTTAAACCTGAATGTGACTATACAATGTGATTTGAGGCTTCATTGGCTATGATTTCGTCATAGATTGAGATAATTAGGTTATTCATACAATAATTAACATGGATTTAAAAAAATATATCCATGTGAGCCTAATTTCAATTGTATATGATGTGATTTAGAGTTTTATTAACTCCAATGTCATCACATAATGAACTAAATAGTCAATTCATTTAATCAAGGAGGCAATTGAGGCTAATTTAAGCCCCTTTAAGAGCTTATTGGAGTCCTTGTTCTCATATATCCTTTGGACTACATAATTCCTTAATGTAACTTCCATTCTTTTATGTATAACCTTACTCTCAAGATATCACAATGCCCTTGACCTATAGGGAACGTGCTAAATCTACCTTGAAAGATAAGTTATAGGTCTACCAACTTGAGACCAAGATGTTGGAAGTCCTTGGAAACTACATAAGATCTTCTCTACTCCTTAGAATGTTCAACACTTCTTTTTTTTCTTTCATGGCAGGTTTCTTGAGCTAAGATTTCCTTATCATAGTATTTTCTCTTTAAGGAATAAGATCATGTAGACCTACAACTATAGGAACCTTCCAACCTCAAGAGGTTCTTAGAAATTGGTTGCAACTTCATAACCCTACTAACCCCATCTTATCTCACACAAGACCATGCCTGAAATCTCCTTCAAGATCTTAGAAACTCCACTATTAAGCAAATCATTATTGGAATGTTTTGCAACTTGCAACTGATAGAAGACAAAGGCTATGAAATTTTTTAATCTCATTGGAAACTTGTAGGCCTACTTCACTCTTATAAACATTAAATTATGATCTATAATATCCTTGGTAAGCCTTGAGGATAATATTGAATCTTGATCAAACAAGGAAAGATTTCTTGGATCCTATAGCTCTTGTATTTCTCTCCTCAAATTATTTTATAAGCTTGTATCTATGCTTATTAAACTAAAGAGTTCATTACTCCTTTAATCTCATGAGAGTCTTCCTGATGGATAGGCCTATAGGTGGTTTGGAGGCTTGTTTCTTCATATGTAGTCATTAAAATCCTATAATTTTCTTCATCATTTTACATTCACTCATTGGTAATCCCTAATTTTTTATGGGATAGACCTATATGAATCTAATTTGGGCTTGGGAAAACTTGTCTATCTTGCCTACAACTTAATAAGAGTCTTGATGCCATAACATATTCACCCTAAAAACAAGATTAAGATATGATTTGGGTCTAAATTAGCTTTGATTGCATCATGAATTGATCTAATTAGTCAATTATTTTAATTAGATACATGATTTGGTCTAAATTGAGCCATGTTAACCTAATTAATGGCTCAATCAATAGTATAAGATGAAATATATGGATTAATTGACCCTAATTTTATCACAAATTTAGTCATAAAGGAAATTGGGGCCAATCTAAACCCCTTGAACCTAACTGTGAGTATGGGATGTTATTTGGGGCTAAATTGGCTTAGATTTCTTGAAATATTGAGTCAATTAATCAATTACTACAATTAGTGATGAAATTTAGATGAATGAACCCTGTGAACCTATTTTTGATTATATAGGATGTAATTTGGGGCTTAATCAACCCCACTGTCATAAAAAATAAACCAAATAGTGAATTGGTTAAATCACAAACCCAATTTGGGCCAATTTGAGTCCCTTAAACCTAGTTATGACTAAAAAATGTGACTCAAGGCTCAATCAACCCCAATTTCATTATATAATAAAGCAAATAATTATATGGGTCAATGAATGATATAATTTTGATTGTATAAGATGTGATTTATGCTTTAATAAAGGCCAATGTCATCACATTATGAATGAAATAGTTGATTGATTCAATTATGGAGGCAATTAGGGTCAATATGAGCCCCTTGAACCTAACTATGACTATAAAATGTGATTTGAGGCTAAATTATCTCTGATTTCATCATACATTAAGCCAATTAGTCAATTGGAGCAATCAAAGACATGATTTTTGAAAAATTAAGCCATGTGAACATAGTTTCAATTGTATATGACGTGATTTGGAGCTCAATTGACCTCAATGTCATCACATAATGACCAAATATTTTATTCATTAAATCATGAAGATAATTGAGACCAATTTGAGCCCCTTCAACATAAATTCAAGAGTAAGATATGATTTAAGGTTAAATTAGCTCAGATTCCATCACATATTTATCCAATAAGGCAATTGGTGTAATTAGAGATGTGATTTGGGCCAAATTGAGCCTTGTGAACCTAATTTATGGCTCAAATGATTGTATAAGATGTAAAATATGGCTTAATTAACCCTAATTTTATCACAAACACAATCACAAAGGTAATTGGGGCCAATCTAGACCCCTTGAACATAATTGGGAGTTTAGAATGTGATTTGTGACTAATTAAAAAATGTGTGAACCTAATTTTAACTATTGATGATGTGATCTGGGTATTAATCAAACCTAATTACATCACATAATGAATGAAATAGTCAGTTGCCTTAATAATGGAGGTAATTGGGTCCATTTGAGTCCCTTCAACCTAACTTTGATTATAAGATTTGATTCGGGGATTAATTATCCCTATTTTTATCATAGATAAAACCAATTAGGTAATTGGTGTAATCAATTATTTGATTTAGGCCAAAATTAACCCAAATCAATTTTATACGATGTAATTTATTGTTAATTGACCTTGATTTTATGAAAACATGAAATAATTATAAAGAAACAAAAGAAATAATTTTATTAATATTATATTACATTATATAATATTTATATATATATTATTTATATTCTTATGTTCTAATAACATATTAGTATCATATATTATTACATAAATATAATGCATACTGATTTTAAGCATATGTGTGCCTTGAACAAAAAAAAAACCCTTTGAATGTTGAGTTCTTTCGAGGTTATGTTCCCATTGATATTCTTGTCATCATTTGGTGCCCTGCATAGTGGAAGACAAATGACATCAAGTTATTTTTCTACTCCCCACCCTAAAAAACTATCAATTTTGTCTAATCATTGGTGAAAAATCTGATTCAAATAAGAGGAAAAAATTAAGTCAAAAAACACTAGAGCAATTACAAGTGTTGAGATAAAAACAAAGGGAATGAATGCAAACATTTCACTTAAGACAAGGTTCATTTAATATCCCTAATGAACCAAATGTCCTAGATAATGATGAAATGGATAATGATAAAATGGATAATGATGATGAATGTTTAACTAAAATTCCAAATTATGTTTTAATTCCACATTCAAAGTATGAAGTTTTTAATTTTTTGATGATGAATCTATGCATGATTATATAACCCCTTGTAATGAAGAAAATTACATGGAAACATAAAATGATGAAATTAACAATGAATAAAATTCCATGAAACACTCAATAGTGAAAATAATAATGAATTAAACTATACAATGATATAAAATGAAGAAACTAGTAGTGAAGATAACAATGTGGAAACACCAAATCAATAAACTGTATCATTAGTAACATGTCCCAAGATTCTACATAGAAGACCCATGTACTTGAAGAATCTATGGAAGGTTCATGAGTCTGACCATGAATCAATTCTTGATACTATAAATATTATATCAGATCATAGTGGTTCGTTGTTTTGAAATTCCAAGGTATATTGATTTCTTAAATGTAAATATATTTAATTTTATCAATTTTGTAGGTATTTCATATAAATTTCAATTTTAGTTACTTACTAACATATTTTTTCTAGGTTAGTGGTGCAAAAAAAGTACATCCAGGTGGATTTGGAGGTTTTGGTCTTGAGAGAACATGTCATTTTCATATTTTTATGTGTTGGAAGTGATGGATTCATAAGGGGAGGTCATAGAGGTGGAAATATCAGTTGGAGGATAAGAACTTGTCTCTTGACTACATAGAAGTTGTATTTCAGCACTAATTACTATGGAGTCTACCATGAATTTATATCCTACATTTAATCCCCATGATCTAGGGTGAAACTAGAGGGATTTTACATGCACATGAGTGTTTTTTTTCATTTAAATGACTTATTGCTTTATTTTTATGTGCATTTGAAATTGGCCTAAAAATATATAAATTTCTCATATTAAGAAAGACATTATTGAGGTCAAAATGAGTACTCTATCTCCTAACTGGGTGTGATTGGAGGCTAATAACCTGGTCATAAATATTATTCACCACCCCAACATGGTGGCAAGCCATTTTTCATCCATAAAACCCTGGAGGTGGATATCTCTAACTGTGGCTTCAATGTTGACATTTATTGCTAGTGTTTATGTGCTTCTGAATAGGTATACAAACATGCATTTGAGTGAATTTTTAGGTCATATTAATTATATAACATGTAATTTACCTATACATACATGTTATAAGTTATTTATTTTCAATGGGAGGTCTCGAAAGTAAAAAAACTGGTCAGAGGACAAGAACTTGTTTATTGGCTACATAAAAGTTACATTTCAACACTGATTACTATGCCCTCTACCATGGATTCATATCCAATGTTTGATAATAATTCTCATGGGTGAAATAAGAGGGATTTTAAATACACACAATTTTTCTTTTGGTTCATTCAAACCATTTCTTTTTAAATTTTTTATGTGCGTCTAAAGTTGGCCTAAAAAACTATAATTTTCTCATAGTGAGGACTTTCTTGAGGCTGGAACAGGTACTCTGTCTCTTAATTGGGCATCATTTTAGGCCAATAACTTATTTATATACATAATTCACCACCCCCAACATGGTGGTAGTTCTATTTTTTATCCATGAAACACCAGAGGTGGAGATCTTCAATTGTAGCTTCAACATTGACAACATTTATTGTTAGTGTTTTTGCACTCTTGAGCAGCTATAAAAACATGCAGTCAGGTGGATTTTTCTGTTTTGGTCATGGGATCATGCATAATTTTCCTATATATATGTGTTTTAAGTGATGCATTTTCAATAGGAAATACTAGAGGTAGAAATGTCAGTTGGAGGACAAGAACTTGTCTCTTGACTACATAAAAGTTTCATTTTAGCACTGATTACTATGTCATCTACCAAATATTCATATCATATGTTAAATTATCATGATTTAGATTGAAATTATAGGGATTTAAAATTCATGTGAGGGTTATTTTTTTGTGAAAAAACTTACAGTTTTATTTTTAAGTGCATCTGAAGTTGGCCTAAAAACTACAATTTTCTTGTATTGGGGACATTCTTGAGGCTGAAATGGGTACTTTATCTCCTAACCAAGCATTATAAGTGGCCTATAAATTATTCATATATTTTATTCTCCACCCCTGACATGGTGGTAATTCTAATTTTAAGCCATGAAGCATTGAAGGTGGATATCTCCAACTATGGCTTCAGTGTTGAAAACATTTGTTGTCAGTGTTTTCAAGCTCCTAAGAAGCTATAAAAATATGTATCCAAGTGGATTTTGAGGTCAAAGTATTGGGATCACATGTAATTTTCCTATTTATACATTTTGGATGTGATGGATTTTTAAAGGGAGGTCCCAGAGGTAGAAATGTTAGTTATAAGACAAGAATTTTTTATTGATTGCATAAAAGTTATAATTCAACATTGATTACTATGTTGTCTACCACATATTCATCTTATACGTTTGATCCCCATTCTATAATTTTGAATTATGTGACTTTTACACACATGTGACGATTCTTTTAATTTTTGTAAATGACTTACAATTTTATTTTTATATGCATATGAAGTTGGCCTAAAAACTATAATTTTCTTGTATTGAGAAGGATATTTTGGAGGCCAGAATGGATACTCTGAATCCTAATTGGGTGTTATGAGAGGAAAAAAATCACATATATATTCTTCACCCCTAACATGTTTTCGGTTCCATTTTCTAACCACAAAGTGCTAGAGATGGATATATCGAACTACAACTTCAACATTGACAACATTTTTGGTCAGTGTTTTTACACTCCTTAGTAGTTATAAAATGTGTATCCAGGTGGATTTTGAGGTATTTTTCATGGGATCACATATAATTTACCTATGCAAACATGATTTAAGTGATATATTTTCAATGGGAGGTCCTCAAGGTGTAAATATTAGTTGGAAGATAAGAACATGTCTCTTGACTGCATAAAAGTTACATTTTAGCATTAATTACTATGTCATTTTCCATAGACTCATCTCATACATTTGATTCCCATGTTTTAGAGTGAAATTATATGGATTAAAAATGCATGTGATGGTTTTTTTGGTTTGTGCAAATGACTTAAAATTATTTGTATGTGTGTCTGAATTTGGCTAAAAAACTACACTTTTCTCATATTGAGAAGGAAATTCTTGAGGTTGGAACAGGTAATCCATCTCTTAATTTAGAGTGATTGGATGTCAATAAATTGGTCCTAAACATTATTATCCACCCCTAACATGTTTTCAATGTTATTTTTTATGCATGAAGCACCAAATATGGATATCTCCAACATTATTAGTGTTTCCATGCTCCTAAGAAACTATAAAAATGTGCATCCAAGTGGTTTTGGGGGTTACGTTCATAGGAGCACATGCCATCATCCATTATAGTTATGTTTAAAATCTCTTTCATATAAGTCACAACATATTTATCACTTGACATCATTAGGTGAAACACATACATCAACTTTTTTGATAAAGGAATTTGTTGATGATTTAAAATTGCGCTTGATTCTAATCAACAACAATGGGAAGTTTCAAGATATGGGACTTGCGTCTTGAAACAACCTCCAAATTTTAGAGAAGCTGGATCTTCTTTAAATTGAGTAGATATTGGGAAAAGGGATAGGAATTTAAATCAAAAACAAAATGCAAGAAAGAAAATCTAATCTATGGCAATGTGCCTAAATGTAATTCGACCTTAATCCTGAGCGCAGTGAGACTCTATGTAGGATTCATTTACATTTAAGAGAAAACAAGTGCATGATCAATGTAAAAGATTGAAACAATAGAAACAAAGGCTCATAGTGTAGACTTCTTTTGTTGAGATACATAAAATGTCAACAAAGGCATAGGGTTCAATCTTCTTATTTGAATTTTCAAATCACATAAGAGGTGCAGAAACATGTACAATTATGTAAACCTTCCAATTCAAGAAAATGAGACAAAAGCAAATGACATTCCTAATCACAGTTCTAGAAAATCTACAGTCTCGACTACTTTTTCAAATGACACAGATAATATCAACAAAGGCATAGGGTTCAATCTTCTTATTTGAATCTTCCAGTCATACAAAAGGCGCAGAAACACGTACAGTCATATAAACCTTTAAACTCAAGAAAAAGAGACAAAAGCAAATGATATTACTTAGCCACAGCTCTAGAAAGTCTAAACTTGTTACAATAATTCTCTCTCAGAATATTTCTCTGATAATGGATTTTTTTATGGTGATCTCTGCACCTTTATTTATAGCCTCAGATCCACTCTGGATTGTCAGCGCATTCTCAATATAATAGCCCAAATGAAATCTTCCCCTAACTAAATGTGTCTAACAGAAGATATTTTATAGATTTTGGAATGTTTCATCTTCTGGCAGTTCATTGGCTGAAACAGATTACATGATGCTCCCTTCTCTTGAATGCTAGGTGACACTTAGCCAATTTCCTCTTATTACTTTAGCAAACACCGGAGGATGATAGTTGTCATGTTCCACAACACCTATTGAAGACATGCAACACTTTTCACGTAGCTTATACTCTTTTGTGTCTTTGCTCAGCCATATTCTGCCTTTGACACTTGTCGCTATCCGCTTCCTCGAAACTCCAACATCTTAAAAGAAAAACAAAATTCACAACATTTCTTTTTAAAAGGGACACCGAGATAGGTGTCAATCTCTGCTTCTTCATTAAAAGATGCATGGAAATCTCTGCTTCTCTTTCCTGGGTTACATGGTGATTTTCGCTACTTGTAGTTGCCTTTTTAAAAACCTGCAGAAGATGACACATGGTAGTCTCCACTGTTTGTATTTATACCATATAAACAATTTGGGTCTCATTTCACATTTACACGAACAGTGACACCTGGCGGCTTCCACTCAATAAACAAAACTTGGGACCCACCAAAGTCTTTGCTATATCAACGAAGCAAAGATGAAGATAATTCAGACTGCAACATGTGGTGGCTTCCACTTTCTTTTGCTAAAGTACGTGGCAGCTTCTGTCGCTTTTAGAAAAGCAACATTGAGACCTTCTGTGACTGCCACTTGGCACTTTCCACCTGACCTTGATACTTAGCTTTTGAAACTTTTCACTAGAAAGAGATGAAATGTGGGTGCTGATATGAAACCATAGATGATGACACTTGGTGCATTCCACTGAGCCACTAAAAGACACATGGCACATTCTAACCAACTCACAAAACATATAGAAGGTGCCTTGGACTACAACACTTGGTAGTTTCTACTGAGAAAGGATGCCTCACATGTTGACACTTGGCAACTTCCCCTCGACTTCAACACTTAGGAAAAAATGAATCAAAAGGAAAATAGAGCCTGTGCTCTGTATCATGACTTTGCCATCTTGGACCAATGAATGCGAGGACAAAATTTGGTAGTGCATAGCTGAAAAATAGAATGCAACGTAGAGTAAATTTTTACTCTACAGTTACTGGTGACCCCGAGGACTTTTGGGCCTGCTCAAAAAGAACCCACGACTCCTGCTAGATCAAAAATTCAAAATTATAGCTTCAACAATGTTGTCTGGTAGGCAGACCACTCTTCATCAGATAACCCTTGCTTACTCTATAATTCATTGAAGGCTAAATCAAGGTTAATAATATCCTTGTGTGAAAAATGTTGTAAAATTTGAATTGTAGCCTTCAATTTGAATTTGATCTAGGAAACAAGAACCAAGACAGCTTCTACTTTAGGGACTGATGAATCATCCCTTAGATTATGGAAAACTATTTGATCTTTCTATTTGGCCAACAATAAAGGTTCAATTTCTTCTACCATTAGCATGGTATTGTCATCAAGAAAAGGAGAAAGAAAACCTAGTTGCACTAGATCTTCAAAATGCTATTTCATTTCATTGATTCCTTCCTTCATGACATCTAGAAGCTCCTTGCAACTATTGGCTGCAAAATTGCAACTGAGAAATTCATTTACCCACTTGGTAGCAACCATTCTGTCATTGATTCCTATTGCTGATAGTGTTGCATCTGTAACATCATACAACTTTTGCAACAACATTTTTGAGTCCATTACTCTTTCAGAGACTGTAGCCAGAGTATTTACAACTGAACTCTCCACCTTTTTGCATAATTCCTATGCATTTAGTAGGAAGGTGAGAGAAGGCTTGAGCTGATTAATCTTTGAAGAGATTCTCTTCCACATGGATTCATATAGATCCCTTACCAGACTTAATACTCTGACACTCTTTGGCCTATTGGCTAGCTCTAGTGTCAATTGTGATGCTCTCTATTGCTCTAAGTGAAATTGGGCTATTATGACCGCAGTGTTATTCTATTCAGCCAGCAACTTTTGTTGTAATTAGCTAACCTGCAATAGGTGTTCATCACACTTTTATTGTAATGTTGCTTTTTTGTGCCTAAGGGTTGTCACTGCGTCCTTTACCTGTGTGAGCCCTACCTTCAAAGAATCATTTTGGGCCTAAACTGCCCAATGAGTCTGAAGAGAAATAGTATTTTACAACTGTTTATTCAAATTCTCTATTTCATTATTTTTATAATTTATTTTTGAGGTCAAACTATTACAGTTTTCCTTTTCCTTAGCTAGCTCAGCTTCCATCTTCTGTAGCCTTCTTGATATCTTCAAGTAGTCTTCAGTAACTACAGAAGTGGATTATGTTAGTAGCTCAAATTTGTCCTATGGCCTGAAGAGTGACATATCGATGGCTACTACATTCATCGTGTAATCCTCTGGCTGCATTTGCTCAGCTGGCTTTATTAGATTTGGCGACAAATGAGTCATCATCAATTGCTGCTGAATGGGATCGAATTGTGACCACAAATGGGGTGTAGCCAAAGCTTTGTTCTCTTTAATCTTCTTCTTCTCTCTTCAGGCTTCCCTTGCCTTCCTAGCAGCATCTGCTTGGGTTTGGAAGGTGGAAGGAGAAGCAATGTGCCCACCCGCAAAAGGATGTCCTTGTGGAAGACCATATTGAATAGCCAGTTGTTGGCTATGGGCAATCTGAGGGAAAGGTTTCTTGGGAACAGAAGGGGAGAAATGAGGTAATGTTAAGGCCTGAGGTGGCACTGATGGGATAAAGTGAGAAATGGGAATGGCAGAAGTGACAGGGGAAGAAATAGACTGAGAAGGAGAGGGAGTAGTACTTACTTGAGGATCAATTATAGTACCCTATAATTGGTGCTGTGATGTGTCCATCTCCTCCTCTGAAGCTAATTAAAACTTCACCCTCTTTCATTTCTTGGGTGTCTCTTCTTTTGGCTATATTTTTTCTCCTTTCAATGAGGCTTGTGGGGAACTAGGAACATCTACAACTAGGACTGATGGGGAAGCTTGTGATGATGAAGGTGTCACACTTTTCTGCATTTCTATGGTGCTGAGAGATTGGGGCCAAATTGATACAATTACTATAGGTGCAGTTTGCTCTGAGGCTTATGATCATTGGCTTGACCCAGCCCTAGCTTCCTGCTCTTCACCCAGTAAATTACTTGTCTCTGGGCTAGATGCAGGGGAGAGATGACACTCATCCCATAGTTCTTCCCATCTTTCATCTATGTCTACATTCCTGAAAGAATGAGTTGTTTGAAAAATTTCCTGCCTATATTTCCAATAGGCCTCTATCTTCTCAATATCCCAATCTTTATTCTTTAAAGCTCTCCTTAAGCCAGAAGTCATTCTGACTTTAGGATCATAATCTCTCTGCTTAACATAGAATGTCTCCCATGGCCTATTTTGTGGAAGTGGCAAGTCTGTTAACTCAACATAAAATCCAGGATTGTCTTCCCTAGGATTTTTCCTAGTTTCCCAAAAAGGGCAGCCCTCATGTGCAATTCTGATTGCAACTCTGTTAGTTCTTATCCAGGAGGCTATGAAATAATTTGGGTCATAAACCCATTTGTCTTCTACTAGAAGGAAACCCAGAAAGGCTAGCTTTTTGAGCAAAACAACTTCAGCATCTCTGGTTTCTAAAACCATGCCGTGGGTCATCCATGGTAGATTATACATTTTTCTTTTCCTTTTCCCTGAGCCAAATTCATTGTCAATTATGGACACCTACCTAGTGACCTCTAGGAATGCTAACTTAAGAGTCAATATCTTAGGTAGCAATATGGGTTCCCCACAAAAACCATGGACTCGTATAATAATATGGTGGGATCCAAAATAGAAATCGCAAGGAATTGGGCAACTAGCCAAAAGATTTAAAACACTGGGGAATAATCTATTCATAATTGGTTTAAACTGAGGTGGTAATAAGCAGGAGTGACAAATAATTCCCAAAACTCATATGGGTCACTAGTCTTTGACAAAATGTGTGTCCATGCAGACATAGGAATGGTCCTTTGAAGATCAAAATCTGGGTCATACATATTAAGATACATATGTTAGGCAAAGAGTTCAGAGTTTTGAAATAGCATGAGGTGGAACAAATAGGAAGAATACCTGAACACTCCCTTTGATCTGAAATGGGCCAATTATTCTACCATCGAGAAAGCAATTTGTTTAGAAAAGTCGAGTCGATACTCCTAGGTTTTATCAATGGTCTTCAGCCTAAAAAGGATAGCCATTTGTTCTGCATACACTACCATGTCATCTTTCATGCCAAAGATGAGATCCATAATAGACAATGCATCTTGGCTAGCATGTGCAAATTGGCCTCTTGGTGCAGGGAGTGTGGGTACTGCAGTGTCATCATCACCCATTTGTAACTCAGACCTCAAGAACCTTGTCTGAGTGTTGATATTTACCCACGTTCTTTGCATCTTAGCAACAGTGGGAAACATAGTTGTACTGTCATGATGTAGGGCTAACTTATCCCTGATAGCTTGTAGTGTGATTTGCACTATGAATGGGCCTCGTTGAATGGTGCATGAAGGTGAATGGAGCAAGTCTGCACATAATTTGACCAAGTCGGGGCATGAATGCACAACTGGGACAATGAACTAAGCCAGTTGTGAGGTCCATATCCTCATGGTGAATGTTTCAAATTGCCCTACTCTAGCTCTCTAAAGACACCTTTGATGTGCCCTTTCTCTAAGATTTTTGCTACTAGCTTTTTGAAGAATTGGATCCATTATGCCATCCGCATAATCCTTTATTTTCACTAAATCATTTGCTGGGCCAGCTTCAGGAAACCTGGTCCTTGGATAGGTTTTCAATGGCTACATAGGAGCTAAAGCATATGATTTACTTGCAATAAATCTATCAAGGGATTCATACATCCTAACTCCTTGTTGTGAAGATTGTGCTCCTTCCATTTTGTATCCTCTCTGTGGTAACTTGTATGAACTTTTGCGAAACAGAGACACTTTCACTGAAGCAAGTTTACTAAGCACAAAAAATGCAAATAGCAGGATATTTTTTGTGCAGGTGTAAGAATGTTTGACAACTTGTAAAATTTAACTCTTGCTAAGAGCTATTTATTGACCTATCAAGTCTCAAAATGGCATTAAAATCAGATAATCGTTAGCGGATCCTACTCAATCTTTATGGAATAGTGGGATAGACACGTTATGCAAGTGGCAGCACAAGGTACCTTGGGGATTTCTAAAGATTTGGAAGACATTTAATGTATTGGAGAATTTTTGAAAAAATTGAAAATTTCTGAGCTGTCAACTACGTGTTCAAAGAACACTTGTTTAAAAGAAAAGCAAGAAAACAACAAAATGGGAAAACAAAGTAGGAAAACAAAGCAATAAAACAAAACAATACGGAAAGGGAAACTACCTAACTACATTAATGAAGCATCTTTATCTCCCTCCTGGATCAAAAGCAAAATTTCTAAATTTTCTCTCACTACAAGCCAACTTATGTTGCCATACAAGTGATTGAATTGGGTATGGATTTGGTGAATTGCCCTTGGTATACACCTCATTGATTTGCCTGTATTTAAATGAGTCTGAGTCAAACATGCTTTCGACAGAAACCTCTCGACATATATCATTTATTGTCTTGACTTTTTCTGCTTCAAACTCTAGTCCTATTGCATGATCATCCTCCTTAATAACTTCAAAATTACCAATATCTTGAAATGATAATTCTAAAAGTTTGCAAAATTTGTACACATGTAATTAAGGCTCAATACTATTCTGCTCATCTGTAACTAGTTCACAACTATCTTGAAAAATGATATAACCAGACTCAATGATTTCAAACAAATCATTTAAATCATGGTCCATGAATTGTCGATGCTCCTCCTCATCATCTTGCAAAGTAAGAATAAAGTCAGAGATTATTTCTTCTTCATTAGGGGTCAAAATATATGCTTGTGATTTCTCACTAGGAATCTGAAATTCATAAGAGACCCGAGGATTAATAGAAGAGGTATCTTTTGACTTTTCTTCCTCCAGAACATTTGGAATTCTATGGTCTTCATCAAGTATAACGTAAGTGTCCAGACCAATGGATTCATAATTTACGTATGGGTCACTTTGCATCATAGTTAATAAATGATCATTTTCTTCTTCTTGATTATACCTAGTCCATTCACCTAGCTCTTTGACAAAGACCCTCTCTTCTTTATTCATCATAGCATGGGCTGCTTCTGACTTTGCAATGGGCTCATTAGTGATGTGATCTTTATATAATGGTTCATACAATATCTTCATCTTTGAATCGTATTTGGTTCTTAAGATGAGATGAGACCAATCAAGGGACATATATCCCCCTATTTTGGCTGTAAAGTCTCTTGACAAACATAAGCCAAAAATAGGAGGTATATCTATTACTACTACATCTTGATTTACAATTATATTTGGACAAGCATATAATTATAATTAGAGTTGTTTAATTCTCCCTATGGCTTGTACTACTTTGCCATCTAGCTATATGACCCCTTTAGTGAGTGGTTCATACTTAATCTCCAAAGCATCAGCTATCTGCTTAGGCATTACTATCGTACTAGCCCCATAATCAATCATTGCATTATGCAGTAGTTTCTTGCCAACTATTAAAGTTAAATAGAAGGGATCCGGTTTGGACTTGCTTACCTCTGTTGTATTATTTACTAGGGCTATTGTCTGTAGATGAACTGTATCTTTGAGCTTTTCTTTTCTAGTAGGTCCTTCTTTGGTAACAATACCTTTTGGCACTACTTGGCCTTGCAGAGCTTCTTGTAGTAGTGTCTTCTATTCAGGAATAGCCAATATATCCCATATTAATACTTGTGCTGGAGTCTTTTTTAATTGATTCACCACATTTATTGGTCCCAGAGTCTAAGCTTTTTGAAAATAGGGGTATCTTGTTTTTTCCTAAATTTGGGCTGGAGTCCTTTGATTTTGTACTATTTGAGGCACTTCTTGTCTGACAGCAATGTTTCTTTGTCCTTGAAATGGAGGATTCTCCATGGCTTGACTATTTTCAATCTTAGGCTATTCCACCATCCTTCTCTTTGATATGGTGTAATAATTAGATTGTACCACTGGTTTTTTGGAAGTAGATGCTTCATTCAAGAAAACTGATTCTTCATCTTCAACCCATGAGAACAAAGCATGTTCTGGGGCTATTTATTCCTCTTGTTGCAAGGACATTCCTTGCATTTGAGCCACTAGGATTGAATTCTGCATACCAGGAGACTGGTAGGCTTGATTATCACTAGAACTTGCAAACTGACCCTCCATTCTTCTTTGATCTGCCACCTTTTGTTGTAGATTACCCATAGGACAATCTCTAGGTGCATGAGCATTGTTGCAAGGAAAACACCAGGCATTAGTGTTATCTAAATAGTTATTTTACCCTGGAACAATATCCCTATTTGAATTGGGAGGAATAGTCTATGAGGGTGTGGGGACTGCAACCAATTGGTTTGCTGGCTGATGATTAGTTTGTCTTGGAGGACCCTGATATTGGTTTGACTGAGATGAAAATATGTTTCCTTGATAGCCTTGATATGGAGGCCTAGAAAAAGTATTTTGCTATCTTTTTATATTGATCAACTCATTAGAAAATGTCCTTAGGATATTCTTGATTTCATCCAGCTCAGATGACTGAGTGGGGACAATTTCTTTAGCAGATGGTTGAGGGTAAGTGTACATAGACATAGGTGGACTTACAGATTTGGGGACTTCTTGAGGTAATGGCAAGAAAATTTCTAGGAACATAGGCATGGGAGGCCTTGGAGTTAACTTTCTAGCATCTATTAAATTGTTCTCAGCTCTGACCGCATATTCATAAGCCTCTGGCAAAGTGTGTCCTCTAAGTGACTGAATCATAACAGATATATCTGAATTTAAAGCCTTAAGATAAAACACTATTGCCATACCTGGTAATGGTCTGGCTGTAACTGGAATTCTATCCCAAGTCTTTTGAAATCTGGAATTGAAGTCAGTCATGGCTTCTTGTGGTCCCCTTTGAATGGTGATTAACAGCTATAACAAAGAAGACTTATCACCCTTCTCTGTAAACCTCTCAAAGAAAAAATCTCTGAGCTCATCCCATGTAGAAATGGTATTTGAGGTCAGGGACCTATACCATTCTAAAGCTTTCCCTTTAAAATAAGTTGCTAGTAATCTTATGACCACATTTTGCTGTGTAACAACATGTATAACACAGACATCTGATACATCTTAAAGATGTTCCTCAGGTGTTTTAGAGTCTTGCCCACTGAATTTAGGCAGAGCTTTTAGGGCTTTCACTAGGATAGGGTCCTAAGTGTCTGGTGGTATTGGGAGAATTAATGGACTACCAGTATTCTAGCTTGCATAATTTTTGGGGGGTATAGGGGCTCCCATATTGGCTCTGGGTATTGGTACAAACTGGTTAGCTCTTCTTCTTGGACTTGTTACCAAAGGTGGCAAAAGAATACCTAGATTTGTAGCAGATTGTGTTCTGGTCACCGGTCCATAGCTATGACTTCTCGTAGCTCTTTGGTTCATACAATCTTGAAAAATACTTCAAGATTGGTCCCACCAGGCATGCCAAAAATTGTTGATGATTTAAAATTGCTCTTGATTCTAATCAACAACAATGGGAAGTTCCAAGATATGGGACTTGTGTCTTGAAACAACCTCTATGTTTTAGAGAAGCTGGCTCTTCTTTAAATTGAGTAGATATTGGGAAAAGGGATAGGAATTTAAATCAGAAACATAATGCAAGAAAGAAAATCTAATCTATGGTGATGCACTTGAATGTAATTCAACCTTAATTCTGAGCACAGTGAGACTATATGTAGGATTCATTTACATTTAAGAGAAAACAAGTGCATGATCAATGTAAAATATTGAGACAATAGAAATAGAGGCTCATAACATAGACTTCTTTTGCTGAGATACATAAAATGTCAACAAAGGCATAGGGTTCAATCTTCTTATTTGAATTTTCAAATCACATAATAGGTGCAAAAACACGTATAGTTATGTAAACCTTCCAATTCAATAAAATGAGATAAAAGCAAATGATATTCCTAATCATAGTTCTAGAAAATCTACAGTCTCGACTACCTTTGCAAATGACATAGATAATATCAACAAAGGCATAGGGTTTAATCTTCTTCTTTGAATCTTCTAGTCATACAAAAGGTCTAGAAACATGTACAGTCATATAAACCTTTCAACTCAAGAAAATGAGACAAAAGCAAATGATATTACTTAGCCACAACTCTAGAAAGTCTAAACTTGTTACAATAATTCTCTCTTAGAAATTTCTCTGATAATGGATTTTTTTGGGTGATCTCTGCACCTGTATTTATAGCCTCGGATCCACTCTATATTGTTAGCTCATTCTCAATATAATGGCCCAAATGAAATCTTACCCTAACTGAATGTGTATAATAGAAGATATCTTATAGATTTTGGAATGATTCATCTTCTGGCAGTTCATTGGCTAAAACAGATTGCAAGATGCTCCCTTCTCTTGAATGCTAGGTGAAACTTAGCTAATTTTCTCTTATTGCTTTAGCAAACACCAGAGGATGAAACTTGTCGTGTTCTGCAACACCTATTGAAGACATGCGGCACTTTCTGTGTAACTTATACTCTTTTGTGTCTTTGCTCAGCCATATTCCACCTTTGACACTTGTCACTATCCACTTCCTCAAAAATTCAACAGCTTAAAAGAAAAACAAGATTCACAGCATTTCTTTTTAAAAGGGACATTGGGACAGGTGTTAATCTCTGCTTCTTCATTAAAAGACACATGGCAATCTCTGCTTCTCTTTCCTGGGTTATGTGGTGATTTTTGCTACTTATAGTTGCCTTTTTAAAAATTTATGGAAGATGACATGTGGTGGTCTCTACTATTTGTATATATACCATAGAAACAATTTGGGTCTCATTTCACATTTACATGGATAGCGACACCTGGTGGCTTTCGCTCACTTAAGAAACAAAACTTGGCACCCACCATAGTCTTTGCTATATCAATGAAGCAAAGATGAAGATAATTTAGACCGTAACACGTGGTGTCTTCTGCTTTCTTTTGATGGAGTACGTGGTAGCTTCTGTTGCTTTTAGAAAAGCAACATTGAGACCTTTTGCGACTACCACTTGGCACTTTCCACCTGACCTTGATACTTAGCTTTTGAAACCTTTCACTAGAAAGAGATGAAATGGAGGTGCCGATATGAAACCATGGATGACGACACTTGGTGCATTCTGCTGAGCCGCTAAGAGACACATGGCACATTCCTACCAACTCACAAAACATATAGAAGGTGCCTTAGACTACAACACTTGGCAGTTTCTACTGAGAAAGGATACCTCAGACATTGACACTTGGCAACTTCCGCTTGACTTTAACACTTAGGCAAAAATGAATCAAAAGGAAAATAGAGCTCGTGCTCTGTATCATGACTTTGCCATCTTGGACCAACGAATGCGAGGACAAAATTTGGCAGCGCACAACTAAAAAATAGAATGCAAAATAGAGTAAATTTTTACTCTACAAAATTGAAGAAGCTTGAATGCATATTTATATGTGTTTTGATTACCATATTTTTATATGAAAGGTATATTTATTTGTTTTAGTTCACATGGTCTAATTCTAAAGGTATAATTATTATATCAATAGGATTAACTTACAATAGTAGTTAGGGGTGGTGGTGTAGTGTAATAGTGTGAGATGTCAATAAAAATGACTGACCTTAAATTTGAGGCACATTTAACCAAGCATTTTTATTCTATCTTAGAGAAGGTAATCAAAAAAATTGATATATTGGGAATACATTGGAGTTTAGAATTCATTTTTATTTTATCTAAAGGTGAAGAGAGTTTTTTAAAAAAAAATGTATATAATGTTGAAATATGATGTTTTATTTACAATTATAATAGAAGCTTACTAAATTCTCACATATCCCAAATCAAATATTCCTAAATCAGATAATGAAAAAAACACACAAAGATAAGTAATAATATGCATTCATCCACTTGATCATTTTAATTAGAAAACATAGTGAAATAACTTGTACAAACTTCCAACCCAATACGATCACAAACTTTCCATTTATGCTACAATAGACTTTTTTTCATAGATTGAATAAGTTCAACAGACTTACATATTTCCCCCAATATCTCTAAATCCTATTGAGGACTCTTCACACCAAGTTTTATTCTACACAAATTTTTGGAGATAGTATTGATTGATAACAAATGATGCTTGATTATATAAAAAAATAGACCTTGCATTCTCTAATTGTGACTAGTTTCAAAAAAATTGAGCTCTTTCACAAGTTTAAAACACTTTGATAATATAAAGGAACTTAAATATTTATTTATTTATTCACTTGATAAAGTATAGCAAGCTAGGCTAAAATTAGAAGAAAATTTGGCATATGTACATTATAATATTTTCTCCAATATAGTTTTAATTGAAACGCATATTAAAGGATTGCAAGTTAGTTTTAATAATTACAAGAAAGAAATATTAAAGATGATCATATTTAAATATGGTCATACAACCATAAAATTTAGTTTTCTAGTAATAATGTGGGCCAAATTATACTAAAAAAGATGATCACTACAAAATGTGAATATATGTATGTATGTATACATACATAAATACATACATACATACATATATAGTATGCATGTATACACACACACACACACACACACACACACACACATAAAGGCACACAAAATAAAAAACATAATATAATGTCAAGTCACTGCCATATAGGTATACAATTTCAAAAATGTGTACATTTCTATATATGTATACACAAAATTAAATCATGTAATACATCATAATCATAAAAAATCCTCTCTCTTTGCCTTCCTCAAATAAGGCTCTCCCTTAGAAGCCTTGCTCACAGATGGAGATCCCTTAAATTCATTAGATTCCTCCAAGATCTGATTGTGAGTCCTTTTACGTTCATAGCTTGCATGTATCTAAACCTATTTATATACAAATATTTTTATAAACTTTATATAGTAGACATGAAACCAAGTTCATAAGTTCATTCTAAAATGATGCAAAAACTATTTTAACATGCACTTATCACAAGCTTATGGTCATGCTCAATTATCCTCTGATGCTCAATAGGGTACACACACATGAGTGTGAAAGGGAGAAACAACATGAGCTGGTGCTCTACTAATCATCTGAATGGGACTATCAAACATCATTAGATAACCCTAGGTGCATAATACATTCACGTAAGCTGTATTTGCACAAGTATAAAGTAAAATTATTAAAACAAATATATATTTACAATTCAACATTATAAGTTAACATACCTCAGTGCTCATTGTTGTGTAGATGAAATAAGAACAATAATGCCTATGTTTATCCCTACCTGTATAAATGGAGGAATCTCCATTATGATCATCAATTGAATTAAAAAAATATGATTTTTGGTTGAGCATATCTATATAAATAAATATATGTACATGAAGTATAATATTAATGAAAAATTACCTCCATATATGTATACATTGGCCAAGTAACAACAACATATGCTCTAGTAGATGACCCACAATTTGGCTATGAAAATGATAGGATAGTCTCGTCCTACAATATAAAAAGTTACATATATATTATTAATTTATTAATGTATATTAATTATTAATTTCAAATTTAAATAAATATGAAACTTAGTATGTCAAATATATAATATACTTACATAGGTGAATTCAATATCTCCACACTAAATATATGTGCCAAAAACTCATCACACTAAATGTATGTGCCAAAAACTCATCATAACCATAACATCCAGGCCCTCAAACGCACCGCAATCCTCCTTTAAAGGGCTAGTGAATATAGCACCACATGATTTATAATGGTGTGGTTGGGTATGCATATTAACTAGGGTATTTCCATGCCCACCTTATCTAGCATTAGTTTTAGAAAGTTTACTCGTATGCAAAATAAGTGTGTGAGTAAGTACATGAAGCACATGCTAAGTGTCAATCTCGACAACTTCCTTCATTACAAATGGGATCTCAGTATGAGGTACATTTTATATAGGGACTATTATAGGTGGATTAGGTGCATGATGTACACCTAGTATATCCTGTGTAGAACCTTTTCCTCAACCCTAAAACTCTAAGTAGTCAAAATAATTAGAATTCTCATTAAAGATAAACTCACAATAGAGTTTCCACAAAACTTACAATAGAACCTTATGGTTTTTACAAGGTGGGAAATCAAATACCATCCACCATCAGTCTAATTTTTTTTCTTAGATTATTATGTTAGCATCGATAGATTGGGAACCATTTGTATGATCATGGAGGTGGTGCATTGGTTGATGGATTAATGAATAATGCACAAATTTTGTCTTTTATTATTTTCTTATCATTCACACCATGCATTGACAAAATTTCAGCATAGTAAGACCTACATATCTCTGTATAAGATGCCCATATATCAATTTGAATCATTATCGAGTTAATTTGGCCTACTAAATGTGGTAAGGTATATGCCAAATGAGTAT
This sequence comes from Torreya grandis, assembly GCA_037957365.1. Taxonomy (NCBI): domain Eukaryota; kingdom Viridiplantae; phylum Streptophyta; class Pinopsida; order Cupressales; family Taxaceae; genus Torreya; species Torreya grandis. Next base: position 566,562 of record JARHVA010004783.1, read on the forward strand.
GGTGGGTGTTGGTCGAATGAGGGTATCTCATTCTCTTAATTATCTATTCAATTTTTATTTTATTTTAAACTATATATATAGTCAAATCTTCTTGACTACCTAGGGGGTCTTATGGAATTGTAAAAGGGCTAGGGGATAGGAGGGTTAGGAGGGGTTTATCTTGTACTTGAATGGGATATACAAAATAAAAAAAATAGTTTAAAAAAAAAAATACAAATCTAAAATAATTACTAAATTTTGTGTTAATTGGTAGGAATTTAGATTACTTACCTCCCCTTTATTGTTTCATTATCGATTTGTTGACCTATATGCAAATTCAAGTGAGTATAGTGTGTTGTCTCCTTTTCTCAAGAGAATACAAATGTGATTTGATTGTTGGACATGAGGTTTGTGAGGAAATGCATAGATAAATGGAGAAATAAGGGTTTGTTAGTTCCTTTTTATTTGTAATACATTGTCAACGAAAGATAAATGCATTTTAACGTGTTTATAACACGTACACATTCTAGGCTTGGTCTTGTTTAAGCCTAGAAAACATAAGATGTACATGTTATTACAATAACACGTATGCATTTTTGAAAATAGAATGAAAATATCCATGAAATTATCCACCAACTCCATGCACTTACCCTATTTTTAAATATTTTCTATCGAAAGGAAAAAGTGTTCGTCAAATCTTAACCATGATCCCATAATCGAGGTTAATGATAATTTATTGATATCAACTCTTTAAATTATGAATTATTCAATAAAAAACAAGCCCAAAATATTCATAACTCTAATATAGGATGAGATATGATGCCTACTCTTTTTTAATGGTTAAATTTTGCTTAATATACCTTATAATATTTTAATGGTGGCATATAAGTTATTTTTAATTCTATGTAAATATAGGTTATATTTTCTTAAATGTAGGTAAATTAATTTTAAGTATCACTAATATTTTAAACGTTTAAAGGATATTAATAATAATAAATAGATTACTATTTAATTACAACACAAATAAAAGAGTCAATTTTATCCGTATATAATGGTAAAAAAGTATTAATGTTATTCCTATCTAATGTCACAGTAATTTAAAAGTTTACATGGTTTAATGGTAAAAATAATTCAAAGTAATTGTCAAAGAAAAAAATCAACTTCCACTATATATTTGATTTATATTCTTTTAATTTTATGAGTTTTGACATTGACATGTCTTTTATTAGAATAATACTACACTACATTTGATGTAATGTATGGACATTTTTAAATAAATTTTATGTATTTTATACTAAATGTTTAATAACATAACTTGGAATTATGAAATGATAAATTATCAAATATTTTTGAATTGAAAAATGCTAATGAATTGACAAACATTATGCAAATCTAACAAGCTGACAAATGTTACTAGGTTTTTATTTTCATAAGTTTATGACAAGGTGTTTTTAAATTTGACAATTGATGCAGTAATTAAGGTCATGGGTATTTTTCAAACCTTGAAAATGCCACACTAATATTTTGGGGAACATTTTTTTATAGTCAAATACATTTTAATTTTTAAATTATTAAAAGATTCAGATTTATTTCCTTAGTTTGTTTTAGAGCGAGAAATAAAAACTTACAATGTCACTATCATATTATTGAAACGTCAATGAAGCTATCACACAAAATGAGAGTATAGTGTTCAAACGATAAATAGATTCAATTTCAAGGAAATAATTCAAGAAAATATAGTAGCATTGGTCAGGGCTAGAGATACCACATGGAACTTATAGAGGGTGTTCACATGAAGTATAGATTCAATTTTAAGGATTATAATATCACATAAAGTTATCAGAGGTTTTTCATACGAAAGACAAAATTAATTTCAAAGATGAAAAAATACAACATCAAAGTCTAAATTAGCATAACAAATCTATATCTAGGATATATATATATAATTTATTTTAATTACAAACAAAAATGATAAAAATATTGCATTCAATTTTTCATTTCAATCAATTGTGAAAAATTGGTTTCATTTTTTAAAATTAAAATTGTCTAAAACATTCTTAAGAACATTATTGATACTTTTATGGTGGAATAATGGTAACGATAAATACCTATGTGTGATAGGCTAGTTTTAATCAAATATGTAATATCCTTGTAAATCATTTCCTAAGTTTTAGCTTTATTTTTCACCCTTGACTCTTATCTATATGTAAATGTAGTTTTGTATAAAACAAATTATCAAAAACTAATTCCTTTTATACTTATGACATTTTTCTACTCTAAAGCATAAAATACAAAATTTAAAAATCATTATAATAACATTATATGTAATATAATGACTTATGATATTATTGATTTATGTTTTGGTCAACTCTTAAATGATTAATCTTAGACATACTTCTTTTCTTAAATTTTAGATTTCTTTCAACTTCAGATTATTATGTCAATGCAAAAATATTTTTTATGGAAAAATAATTATAATAAATATATTTTCTTTTTAATAATTCTTATTCTTATTTATGCTAATAACATCTAACTTATGAATGATATTTATTACTTTATCTCTTTCTCTTTATATTTTAACATTTAAGCTATCCCCATTTACTCTATAACAAATTAGTATTTATTAATGGGTAGAGGCCTGCATTCTTATCTTGAGATGTATAATATGTCAATAAATATACACAAGATAAGAAGTTTGGATTCTTAATTGATGATATACTTATAGACTTGTGTATAATGGGCACATGATCTTTCTATACAAGATAAGAATATAATCAATTAAGAATCCAATATTCTTATATTATGTATAATGGATATGTGCCTATTGTAAAAAAGATATGAAAATAATATATGCATATCTTATGTAAAATGGGCATGTGCCCATTCTACATAGAAGATAATAATGGCTTTTGAGCATTGATAATATTCTTATTTTATGTAGAATGGGTACATATCCATTCTACATAAGATAAGAATATTGTCTTCTTTATAAGAAGCCTATATTCTTATTTTATTTCTTATCTTGTGTAGAATGGGCATGTTCCCATTCTATACAAAACATAAAAACCATACAGGCATATCTTATGTAGAGTGGCCATATGCCCATTCTACACAAGATAAAAATATTAATTTTTGAACGTTAATAATATTCTTACCTTTTATAGAATAGGCATATTTCCATTATAATAAGATAAGAATATTGGATTTTGATCATTGATAATATTATTATCTTTCATGGAATGGGCACATTATATACAAGATAAGAATATTGAATTCTTTTCAAGCTACCTATATTATTTAGTGTAGAATGGGCATGTGCCTATTCTATACAAGCTATAAAAAGAATATAGACCTATATTGTGTATAATGGGAAGATAATAATATTTACTCCTAAGAATTGATAATATTATTATCTTGTGAAGAACGGGCACACACCCATTATATTCCCATTCTACATAAGATAGGAAAAGAATATACACCTATATTGTATATAATGACAAGATATGAATATTTCCCTATAAGCATTGATAATATTCTTATCTTTTATAGAATGGGCACATATCCATTCTATACAAGACACAAATATTGGATTCTGAGCATTGGTAATATATACCTCTTAGTAAGAATCTAATATTCTTATATTGTGTAGATTCTATATAAGATATGAAAATAATCTAGACTTATCTTGTGTAGAATGGGCACATGCCCATTCTTCCCAAAATAAGAATATTAGTTTTTAAACATTGATAATATTTTTATCTTGGGTAAAATGGGCATATGCTCATTCTACATAATATTTTTATTTGAGCATTGATAATATTTTTATCTTGTCTAGAATGGGCACATGCCCATTCTACACAAGATAAGAATATTAGGTTCTTAATAGGATTCTTATATAATTAATATATTTTTTATTATCTTGTGAATAATTTACATGTTCATTTTACATAAATATATAAGAAAAGAATATAGGTCTATCTTGTGTAGAATGAGCACATGTAAGTGACATAGTACCTAGGGTTGAGATCATAATGGAGAGATTTCAACCCAAGCAACTGGAATTATTATCTCTCATCCTTATAAGTACTCAAATATTTTTTAGAAAATTTTAATATTTAATTATTTGATCAAATATAATACATATATCTCTAGGAGTTAAACAATAACTTTATCTGGTTTAGAATTGTGTTTCCCTTGGCAACAAACAACACACTCTTAAACTCTACACCAGGCACTTCTTTGGCTCATTTTTTACTGACCACCCTCTTTTAAATATATATTGGCAACATCTCTTTATTAATTTCTTGTCTACACCCTTATTTTTAACTGAACATGGAACTTGAATTGAAACTCACCAAAAATCATGAATTTTGGGTGTAGTGGGTAATTAGAAAATTTTAGGCCCATCAGAGCTTGCATGTAAAAGTTATAAAAAATAACAACTACTAAAAGTAATAAGGTCAGTAACTCTAGGTAGATTTTGATTTATTTATATTTTTAATTTGATTAGGTAAATATATAGGTTTACATGGATCATATATCCACCAAGTTCAAAATATATTCAAAAGCTTTCAAACAAAGTCAAAACAAAGAAACAAGCCCCTCGGGATACCTAACTGAGAGAAACTTTAGCTAAACTTTCATAAAAAAACCACTAATATAAAATGATACAATAGGCAAAACTAAATAAAAGGAGAAGAAAGAGAAAATTGAAATCAACCAGATTTATCTTCAAAGTCCATGTATTCCATAAGTCATGCTAATTCATCACTACCTTTTTGTTTCTTCATCTTGTCTTTCATAATTTTGCCCTTCTTACATTTACTTGGGCCCTCAACAAAGTCATTATAGAATTTCTTCAGAGAGTTCATGACATACTTATCCTTGGGGTTCTTATTATCATTTTAAACCTTCTCAGTTCCTTTGATCTTCTCAAATTTTATGTTGCTCTTGGAAAGGGTTTTAATGAGGTCATGATTATTCACCCCCACTTCCTTTTCCTTCACGAGGGGCCTAGTTTCTGCACCTTCATCTTATTTTTTTCCTTCCTTGAATCTAAGGCTATCCAATGCCATTTTGGGCTTATTAGTTTTGTCCTTCAATGTATTCCAATCATCTATATACTTAACCATTAAATAACCTAGGTCTTATAGTTTGTATTCAAAATCTTGCAATTTCTTTTCATGGTCTGTGAGGAGGTCTACCATGTCCCTTTTCTCCTCCTTTCTTATACCATCTTCAAGGGATGGATTTATAACTCAAGCTTAGAATTCTTCCTCCCAATAATTGGATTATGGGCCTCATGTTTTCATTTTTTAATCTTAGCCTAAACATACTCCAGCTAAATACTGATAGGAGGGAAGGTAGGCCAAGGGTTTTTAGAAGTATTAGGGATGCCTGCCCTATCCTTCTTTTCTTTGTATTTATTTATATTTTTTATTTTGCATGTCAATTATAATTTAGATTTGAGATTTATTTAAATACTCTTATGTAATGATTTTGTAGATACTATTTTATGGATTATATAATACCTCAATCTTGTACACTTGGTAAACGTAGACCTTGGTTATTCATCTTAGTTCTGGACCTTTCTCATTTTTGAAGTCTCACATATACTATATCTTATGTCCCTTGGTCTATATCTTAGTTTGACTAATCTTATGTTGACGACCCAAACCTTCTATCTTTCTTATAATTCTTATAACTTGCTTATCTTAAACCTCTACAAGTTTTGAGTCTGTACCTATTTTCCTTCTCCCTAGACACTAGCGTCTGGGACAAACACCTATGTCGATGCTAATGTCCTACTTTGATTTAAGTGTCCAATTTCCTAAATCATATAATTTGTAAATGAAACATATCCTAATGGTTAACCTAAGTGATTTAATTCAAATTACTTCTCTAAAGGAATTGATATAAATACAAGATTAACCATCATTTATTCCTCACCTAGTTGAACCTCTGAAACCTAACATAGACCAAGAAAACCTATCAAAGCAATTAATCAATTAATCGATAAAGAAAAGATTCCCTATTTTCTCATATTTTCATATCAATCATAGGGAAAACACATACACTATTTGAAGTATTGAAGGAGCAGCCCAAGAGCCCAATTTGCCAAGTTACAAGATAGGTCACTATTGTACTTTGCATATATTGCATGAGTCACACACAAGGCAACGCATAGGGGATAACTACATTAGTTTGAGGACACTTTTGAGTATTTTATATATAGGAATCACTCACTGATAGAGGGGTATTTGGGGTTACCTTGACACCATGTTCCCACTAACCCATTTTTTCCTAGTGTCCCTATGAAGATGAAGATCTAGTGTTTTACAAATTCATGAGGAGTGACAATATATAACCCAGATCTAAATGTACCATAGCAAAGGTGAAGTCAAACTTAGATAATCTAGGTGGTCACATTATTTCCCAATAGGTATTCCATATAAGACACTTATGTTGGGTTTAAATAGTAGCATTGACATAATTGTCTATAGCTAACTCTAGTATTTGTGGCTCTAGAGGAACTCAATCCATAATCTGATGACTATTATAGAATATTATTCTAGTCTAATTTATACCTATTCTAGATTAATAATTTTATTATTATTAGAAAAAGATAAGTACATTACTTATTTGTCATTTCCATATCTAGCGTAGTTGTACATACCATTTTTAGCCTATCTCATTTTAATGAATTTAGCATATGGTTATATTTGCGTCTATCACCCAATTGGCCTAATTTAGAGATAATTTATCATCCTTGTGCCCTAAGATATCTCTACCCATTTAACCCTATATAAATCTAATATAGATACATTTTAAGGTTAAATATTTGGTGAACCTAATCTTGGAACATCAAACCCGAGGTCAATTAGGGTTTTCTATTTTTTTATTGATCCCTAATTACTATAATTTTCCAAAATCATGTTCACTATGGATAAATATCTTAATTATTTCATCTTACAGTACCTTATAGTGGTTGTTATTAAATCAATCCAATCTATAAGTGGTTCAAAATCTAATCACTTCAAAATAACTAAATTATAGAATGATCATAATCAATATAAAATCCAAACCTTTTTTTACCAATCTTATGGAAATATTATTTAACCTCTTAATCCTAACCCTAATGGGGGTGATAACTATCATCCCTCTAACTAGTTCTAATATATCACTCTTTCAAGTGATAAGGTAATGTTGACTACTAGACTCATACCCTTGTGAAGGTAGTTTCAAGCCTTCACAGTCTGAAGTAACATGGAGACAATCTTAGGCTATGGGTGGCATAAAAAGTGGATTGAATCAATATATTCTAAGGGATAGCTCTCCTTGATATATCATTTAGGATATCTACTCTACACTACCAACTTGCAAAGGAAAAAAGAAGGTAAACTGAAAGGAAAACCTATCTAAATGGGGTGATACACAAAAATGTGACCTCCACTTGTGTAGTATGCACTAACAAGGTTGAATAAGAACATACACCTGATTGGAATTCTCAAATGAAATCCTCAAAATATCAATGCTTCACATAGAGGCTCAGGCTTGATTCATGATCTAAGGTAACTTGTTCCATAGGTATCTTAAAAACACTAAGGAAAGCTTACACTTGCCAATCATACAAGTGATTAGATAAAACTATGAAACCTATAAGGATGATATAAACTTGAAAATAGGTAAAGAGGAAAGGACAAGATGAGAGGAATCATGTACTATCATTGTCATCTATCAATTAACCATGAAAATACATTAAACACAAGCTTTGAGGAGGCATGAATTCAGTCTTATTTATTCAACATAGGCAATTAAAAATGTTTTATAAGCATGGATTTGACACAACTTAGGTTAAGGATTATTTAAAATACAAAAAATTGGCTTACATATGGAGAATATGAGAGAGGAGAGATAAAGTGACAAGGCAACCCCAAAACTAAGAAATGAAACCTTCACTTAGTCTTCCTCAAACCCTATGGAGTATTTCCTTGAACATCTCACATCCACATTTGGAAAATGGTGTAGAGGTTCATGTTGAGACATGTATTAAAGGTTGAAGGATTCTTGAGCATTGATTTCTAGTCTTTGACCAACATAACCTCCTAGATCTTTGCTTTCACACCCTACATTCTTGGTGAAGAAGAGTCTTCCTTGAAAATAGGTCTTGATCTATGAGATTAGGTCATTATGAATTTATCAACTCTATGGTTTAAAACTTCTCCAAACTATTAATGAAGTCTTTCCACCCTTCTTGGGCTGTTATAAGGTCTTTGATGCTTCTTTGACTTTGTCTTTTGACTAGGTATTAGAGGGAAAAAAGGTGTTGTTAGAAGTCTTAAAGACCTTTTCAAAATTTGAAACCTCATTCCTATCAAATATGACTTGTTCATACCTTTCAAGTGGTTTGGAAGGTGAGAAGGAGCCTTGAAAAATTGTTTAATAGCTCTTATGCATCAATTCGGGTGTTTTAACTATTTGGATCCTTCATGAGTAAAAGGCATAGGAGAGATAAATTGAGTTTTTGCATTGGAATAAGAAAAATTACACCATGGATAACTTATAACCATGACATCAGACCTCCAACAAGACATTTGGATCCATCAAGTAGTCTAAAAGACATCATTTTACTCATTTTGCTTGATAAAGCACCCATTCCTTGTAACCCTAAAAACTTATAAAGCTCATTTTATAGATGTTTTTATGAACCAAATTGAAACAATGGTAACATTTCTGAGTACCGTATATCCCCTTATATCTCCAAATTTTTTTTAATGATCCAAGTCCAAGTGGAATTACTCATTTTCTTTCATTTTCTTCTCTAATTAGGCTTAATTAGGCCTCCTAGGCCTAGAAAGAGAAATATTGATCCAGAAAGCTACCACACATGTGAAATAACCCAAAATAATGTTATTAAATTTACCTAGTCTATCAAAAACCTCCATGTAAATTTTGGGGTTCTGAGACCCTGTAGAAGTGTGCAAACCAAGAAACCACCTTGCCACCTAGTCTTATTTTGAGTTTGTTTGGGACTACCTTGGAAAATAAGCCTGGTTCGACCTTATTAAAAATATTCCATGATTTTTTTTATATATTTAATAGTTATTAAAACTCCCAAATGACCTCATTCCATGATTTGGAAGCTTTCCCCTTCTTAGAACACCTAAAAAACACTAAATACATGAAATACATACAAGTGATGTCAATATAAAAATAAATTTTTAGAACCTATTTGGAGTAATAAACAACATATAATAGGTTTAAAGATCAATATTTGACATTAAAGGTGCATTTAAAGTCCATTTCCCTTGACTAGTCACAATTAGGGTTTTAGAAGGGTTTAAGACCCGTTTGGGGTCTTAACAATTATTAATAAAGAAAAAACATCCAAATGACCTCCTTCCACTTGTAAAAAATTATTTAATTACCTAATAATCTATCCCAAATGGATCATATCCCCATGAAAAGTATTAGAGATGGTACAAGTATGCAAAGTTGCTCCTCAAGTGGCTTGCTTAGCATTTTTGAGGCTCAAGAGAGGTCAAATATGAGTTTTGGGTCTTTAAAGTCATTAAAAATATTGGGAAGAGTTCATAAACCTTTAAAAAAAAGCCCAAAATTATTATAAATTCTCTACAAGTCCTTTTTATCTTTATATATGCTCATGGTACACTAATTAGGGTACTTGGGGTTAATAACATATCTCCTTCTTACTAGCCCTTAAGGCCACTTGGATAGAATCTTGAGGTTGGATGTCACCTGAGAGTTTTATAAGAAAATTTATATCACTTTTAATTACCTTTAATATCTTTCATGAATTTTTAAAATCTTTCTTTGTGATTAGATCTCAAACAGGCCCCTTGGTCTCTTCACTGCCCCCTGCTAGAGAGTGGGTCAAGTCTGAGACAAAACAATGGGTATCTCCCCTCTTTGTATGACCTTGAAATTACCAATAACATATTAATACACTTATTATAACCTTATTCACCAGTTTATATAGTGTTATTATAAATATATGGGTCTCAAAACTCAAACTTACCTCATGTCTGGTTGTAGCCTGTATGTGTCCTAGCACTAGGTCTAAACTGAGTTTTTAAATTTTATCCTTCATGATCAGGTTTGAGAATTAAATCATATGGTAATTTAATTATAAATCCATTAATAAATGAGTATCCATAATTTAAGAATTCTCACAAAATTTTACTCTCCCCACCAATCAAGTAAAACCCTCCTAAGAGCAAGTAGAATTGTAGGTTCTCTTGACTGTGTATGAAGACTTAAAACCTAGTTTTGATCAATATTTTAATGTTTTATTTGGTCTAATCATGGTATTATCAAATATTTTTCAATATTAAGTAGACCTTATAACTCTTTCCATAAACATTTTCCCTTCCTTTTAGGCTCATGACTAGCATGTTCCTCATTATAACCTGCAGGTTCATTTCTTACGATGGTTGACTATGATCTATTGTGCATTTAGGACCTCATAATTCATATCATGATATTTTAAATAATATTTAACATGTATTTTAAGTCAAAATTGGTTAAAAACCTTTTAAACACACCTTTTTCCTTTTGCTCAAGCTTATAAACACCATGTTAGTGTCTTGCAGCTTGTAGATATCTTTTTTGGGGTCATTGACTATGCATTAGGGTTTAGACCTTATTTCAGCTTATGATATCTATCATAAACCTTGACATGATCTCTTTCATGTTATTGGTTATATTTAGGTTGAATTTCCTAAAGTTTTCTTATCTCTTCAAATGGTTTTAGAGGATCATATATATAGGCTGATTGAGTCACATATTGGTTGTAGGCACCTTTACTATAGGTGGAGATTTTGAGTTGTTTCAAGACCTTGAGAAAAACATTGAAAAAAATTAATAACCTTTAGTAAATTTTAATAACATTCACAAACCATTCAAACCTCCCTTCTACATTGTCATAAACCTTAAGCTTTAAAAATCTTAGCTGATTGTATCATTCCTAGTTGACTATAGGTTTGAAAATTGATTGTAGCTCCTATGAGAGGTTTCTTTTCATTTGAAAGGTCCCTCATGACCTTGATCCTAATTCCATCCTATAAGAAATGGATGATTAACCAATACCCTCAACCATACCTTTAAGTCTCATACTTTTCATATTGACCTTAGAGCTCCTACTAAACATACAAGCTAACTGTAAGTGTTCATATGATTATTATACAGACTGCAGGTTTCTTGTACTGCGTATAAAGGTTCTAAGATTGTGTTCTATGTTTTAAACCTCACCATACATCACTGATGTCCTCTATGAATTTTGATTTAATTGGAATCCATTTTATCTTCTAAAACCTGCCAAACATGATCTACTCTTCTTTAAGGCTTAAGACTATAAAGGTATCTCAAAAGGCTTATAGGTGCCTATTAGAATGGTGGATTGTCAACTCAATCTATGACCTTCACTGTCTAAGTAGCTTAGTATCTCTTCAAGAAACCTTCACACTATCTATCTACAATTAGGTTAAACCTTCATGTTTAAGACTCTTTTTAGTTGGTTTGATGTTGAAGACTCCCTTTGATCTGGTCTCAAACTTGATCTTGGTCCTAAAAGAGGACCTACAAGCCTAGAGGCTATAGGTTTTTTTGACTATAAAGGCTACAAAACTAATTTCTAAGTTTTGAGCTTTATTAACATTTTAAACCACCACATACTTTTTATAACACTCCTTGAAGGTTTTACAGAGCTTCTAGTCCTTATGAGAATGCCTTCTATCAATCTTGACTCATCCTATAGACAATATAATTGCTATAGATGACTTTTAGACTGTCACTTAATCTCATTCTCAACTTTCACCTATAAGTGACCTGATTTCTTCTTCAAGGTTTGTGTCCTATGTGAGAATTGAAATAAAGTTTAGGTTATTCAAATTTAAGACTTTGCTTTATGTTGATTTTTCATTGATCAAGGTCTAAAATAGGACCTATAGGCCTAGGGCTTGTAGGTCTCTACTGACTATTTAAGGCTACACAAAACTATCTCTTGAGTTCATAGCTTTATCTAACCTTGTCAATCAATACACACTCTAGTCATTAATTATCACTTTTCCAAGGCTGTAGAGCATCTAATAAGCATCATTTCATCCCTTTCAACTCACTCTTCTAATCTGCACAGACTGCATACATAGTCCACCCATGCATACAACTTGTTTGGGAGTCTTAGAGATTTGAATAAATTGGAAACAATATTGATGAAGGTAGTGGGTTAATCAAGACTATATGAAGGCATGAATATATGTATCAAGTCTTTCTATGAGTAATGAGTATCTTCAAAACACTCTACAGTCCATACAATTGGCACATGGAGGAAACACTTGTGATCTTCATTGAAAGTGTGAATTTGAGCTCTTATCTTCACTTTTATTCACTTCCAATGATGCAATATCATATCATAACCTCAAACCATGATGTATCACTATAATTTGAGCAAAAATTAGCAAACAAAACTCCACTAGACTGTGCAAACCTTGACAATGTCTCAAAGAGTAAACACACTTGAAGAATATGGAAAAAATACCATATCAAATTAAATTACATGAAATACATGAAAATGAGGGATTATACATGATTTATGAAACATTATAAACCTTTGAGAGTGACCACCATGAATATAAAATATAAACTTGCAACATAATCCACTGAAACACCTTATAAGCTAAGACACTCTTCTTCCAAATGAAATCACATCATAAAAATGAGTTAGTTGATTAAATAACCATTAAAATGACATGAATGACCTATAGAAACCACCCTAAAAACCATTACTATCCATATATTTATTAAGTGGGGAAACAGGTGCAAGAAAAGACCCCTCTTAGATGAATAGGCCATAGTGACCTGCTGCCACTCTTAGTAATTGTTCATAAATAATAGACCATCTATATGAAAACCAATGACATGTTTTTAAATATTAATAGGACCCATAACCATGTCTAAATTTTCATATCTTAACTCTCTCTCTCTCTCTCTCTCTCTCTCTCTCTCTCTCTCTCTCTCTCTCTCCTATCTATATTGAGCACTTGAAAACTACCCTTTTAGAGCTGCCAAGGAGGTCGATATGAGAGATAAATTAGTTTTATTCATTTTTAGACCTAAAACCTCTTATAAATATTTTTAAAACCTTATTATGGATAAATAAGGCCATTAATATTCCTTAATCTCAATTTTGACTTGAATAATTATATGCATAGCTTCAAAACAAGCCTTTTTGGCACTAAAACTACTAGAATCACTTGAGAAGGCTGATGAAATTGATGTAAAATGTATAAAATGGATATTTTAATGCCTAAATAAGTAAATAATGTCTTAAAAATAAAATTTTCAAGTGGTATGGGTGATAATTTAACCTATGAGGTCAAAATTGTCAATATTTTGGAGACTCAACTGGGAAGCATGCATGGTATGCTTGAGAACCAGACCATTGACATATATTCAAAGCTCATAAGATCACTCTTACACTCTAAAACAATCATGATTAAAATTTTACCAATGAAAAAAACTCTTGACTCAAAATAAGACAACTTCTTCCTCCTCAAAGATAAGAAATAAAAGACAACAAAGTAAGGAAACAAGATGAACAAAACACATGTGCTAGCAAAGCACTTATTGAAACAAAACATAAGAAAAGTAATGTGATTGAAAAAACTTGGAGGAAAGCTAAACTAAATACAATTAAAATTCAAATAATCCTCCTTTAAGATCAAAAGGAAAGTTTTTTAGATTAATTACTTCATGAGGTATGCAATGGCATGTGAAATCACATTTGATTGACTTCTTACTTGGCTAAGACTTATTCTTGATTGAAAATACATTTGACATGTCTTGTAATAGGTATAAATCATCAAATATATATCCAATGAACACATATTATTCTTGGACTTCATCCTCTATCTTCTGTAGTTCTTTTTTAGAAATGGTCTCCAAGATGGCCAAATACTGGTTTGTAAGATCAACTGCATCATGAACCTTATATGACTGATTGAAGAAACATACCTAGTCCTTAATATCCTCTTGATGATTCTCAACTTATATATCATTATCTCTAAAAGTGAGATCTTGTTGTTCCTTGAGAAATGGTGGCCAAAAGTGATCCTCACTATCTTCTAAGAGTACATTAAGGTTTGCAAATAGAGAGAGAGGATGATAACCCATGTTGAGTATCTTAAATAAATCACCATCTAGTGAGGCTGTCTCTTAAAAAGGAAAATTTTCAAGACTATTCCTCTCTATATTTTTGATTGGTTTTCCAAAACTACCTCATATTACCTTACTCAACTCATAATCACCTGGGAGATGTGAGTAACCTAATTCCAAAGCTTCAAACAAATATTCACTATGCTCTTGACTGGTACAATGGATATCAAAATAAGGATTTACATTTTTTTATTCATGCTGAATCACATAAAAAATAAGCTCTTGAAATAAGTCATCTTCATCTTCTACTGCAACCTCTTCATCTAGTTTGAAAGATAAAATTCCTTTTCTCTCTCCAAGGGGAGTACCAATAAAGATTTCTTCTTATTGTACACTTTCCTCATATTCACCACATTTTCTTTAACAATCACTTTAAACTATAACTTCTTAATTTATCCTCCATAAAATAGGATCCTCTTCAAGAATAGAGATGGTGGGAGGGCAATGAATATGATCATGAGTTTTCTTGGGGATCAAGTGAGTAATTTTGTTATTTGAAGTCTTAAGAATGGAATATTATTGTAGGAATGCTTGGAGAGAGAGAGTGAATTGAGTTGTCCTATGAATGATTGGTTTTCTACCTCACCATTTCCTTTCTCATCCTTGTGTTTAAATTTATCAATTTCAGATGTAACCTAAATTTTGGCCTCTTCAATAATCACTTCTTCCTTCCTATGGATGTTTTCTTGAATTGACTTCCATGAGGGAATAACTATAGGCACAGGGTCTTCTTTGGGCTCAAACTCTATAAAACTCACCTCCTCCTATTTCTCCCAAGACTTGAATACTTGGTTCCAAGGTAGGAATTTAAAAGTATTAGGTTTACTTGGAGGTTGAATCAACTCTCTTGGAGGCTCTATTTAAGAATATTCAATGACTTCGTAAGGACAAGGAACATGATAGGGCTGATATGGTAAATAAGAGGATTCTTGAAGAGTGATGGGAGGAATTTCATCCACAAGACTTGGCATGATAAAACTAGGAGTCATATCCCAAGAAGGCCTCCAAGATACTATGAGATTTTTTTATTGAGGAAGGGTAGGCATAACTAGAAGGAAACTTGGAATACAATAATTTTGACTAGGGGTAGGAAGAGATGGTTGAGGTTGGATTTCTTAATTCTCCCACCTCACTAACCTATCTACCCACCATTGGATCATGGTTCTAATTTCATGAAATTAATAGGTCATGACATACTAATTCTCCTCTCCAACTTATTCCCACCTACTTGTCAACATCTGCACTATTTTCATTATCTTTTCTACGAGGTGAAAGGGAATCACATCCAACTCTCTATCCCACACTCTCATCGTCCCTTTAGACTTTAGTATGTTTGGCTTGAATGCCAACAAAGATATGGTAGGGGAAACATTATTATAATTTTTATACGGAGTAGGAGGAGCTAAGTATGACTATTTTAAGTCATGATAAGGTTATTGATGCATATAGTCAGGGTCATAGTGAGGTTGATAGGGGTCACTATAAAGTTGATATGTATCATCATACTCTTGACAACACTGATCATAGGGATAATAATAATCTTGGTAGGGATGATTAGGATTGTTGGAGAGTTTTAAATGATGTCATGGAGGTGTCCTAGTGAGTGGATGAAGTGCCTTGATAGTCTATGTGATAATGACAAAGTGTGTAATGTACTTGTCCTAGTATGTTTGAAAGTATGCTTAGTTGATTTTCTATTTTGGCATGGTTAGAGATGTTCAAGAATGAGTATGGAGTATTGAGCATGTGTAAGAGGTCCCTAAGATGTTTTATAATATTTGAGTGCTTATGAGCATAAGTTTAATTCATCTGGTTATTTATAGTTTTCATCTAGACACTTTGGGTTTAGTGGCAAAAAATCTAAGTAAGCAGTTTGATGACAACACAATTTCCACATGGGAATGAGTCAAGGGGATTTGGTCATTTAGTTGTGTTCACATTTGTACATAGTTTCTATAAGATAAATACTAGGGTTCCTAAGCACAGTCAAATATATGCAAGTGAAAAGTTGGGCTCTCAGGTATTTTGATAGTGTTTTCCCATGCCAAATTTGCAATGTCATAAAAGAGCCAAGTAAGCATTTTGATGGTGGCATATCTCACACATGTGGATGATTAAGGAGAATGTGATCATATGTGTTTGTTCAATTTTGAGCCTATTTTATTTACACTAAATTTTATATCATGCACCAAAGTGTGTAAAAATATATACATGTGCAAAGTTGGCCTTTCAAATAGATTTTGACATAGTTGGCTCTATGATAGAAGATTTTGAGAAGACATTTTAATGGTGATATATCTCACATGCATGAAGGTTTCAGGAATAATTTATCACATAGTTGGATTCTCCTATGTGAGAGATCATATGATACAAATTTGAGAACATGTGAGTGAGTGAGGAAAAATTTATGACTGTGCAAAGTTGGCCATCTAGGCATATTTCAAAAGTTCCCATAGTCATTTCTGTACAAGTTAAAGTTCGAGCAAGATTGATGGTGCATGTTGTTCTAAGAAGTTAGGAAGTAGTGAGATGAGGATAGGTGCATGATGTTTAATAAATGATCAAAGGTAAAGGATAAGGATCTAATAGTGGTTGGTGTTCATAAAGATTGATCAAATGGTGAACATTGATAGTTAAAGACATGGTTGATCTATAGAGATCGATAGAGTGAGTCAACATTACAAGATTGCACGAGATGAGGTCAAAGTGACTGAGGTTTAATGTTTGAGCATTGGTACCTATGTATTAAAGTTTTTACATGATCAATGGTGCATAATTGATCTAAATATTGAGGACATGAGATGCGAGCAAAGGAGTCAAAGTTTAACTGTGACTGTTTGCATTTGAATATTTGAATTTTTCAAAGGAAAAGACCAATGTCTAGTTTTTTTGCCATAAGTTTTGATACAAGCATAATTTTCTCATGGTGTAAAAAGATAATATGTAGAGGAATCCAAGGCAAATATAAAAATATGGATTTGAAGATATATAAGTATGTATAGATAGAGATATTGAGCTTCAAAGTTGATTATGTGTTTGTGCATGGACTGTAAGTGACCCAAGAAGATTGTTTGAGATTGTTTTGATATATATATTGATGAATTGAATATTGGGGAGTGTTTTAAACCACATAAATATGATATTTGTGCATTATGAATGATTGAACAATCATATGATATATGAATAAAGGATTAGAAAGTGACTATGTGTTCGCTCATAATGACTGTGTGTACATAGAAGTGTTTGAGATATTTGTGCTTACACTAAAGGGTACTATGATGGTTGTTGGAAATTAAAGGGGACCTATAGATCATGTATAATGGGTCCATACTATTATAAAGTATTCCTATGTTTTTTATTTGCTCACAGAAGTGTTAATGAGCTGAACGGGTCTCCATAGGACCTAAAAGTGACTTAGGCCTATTTGAAAGTGGATTTTTCTCAAGTGTGACCCATGTGAGATGCCTTAAGGGTGAAGGCATGTTTTATGACTAAAAAGAAATATTTTCATCTTGTTAATTCATAATAGCTCCATATATATTCAAATAAAAGATGATGATTCTAGACTTTTGGAGAAGACTTGAATGTGTGATTTTAAAAGAGGCTTGTGAAAGGTTAATGTGAGAGTTATGGAGCAAAGGAGAGGTAGAGTTCCCAGTTGGATGGTTTGATGAGTAGAGAAGAGTGAGGACTATGTGTATGACCTATAGGTCATGTTTATTATGTTAAAATAGTGCTCATGTAGTTTGAAGATATACGAAGAGGTCTGAGTGTGCATATGAGGACAATTTGAGTAAGAAGGATAGAGATTGTGACATGCCTATATGATAGGCTTATTTGAGATAACGAGTATTTTTACAGAGGTTAAAAAATAGAGATCTATCATTAGGTGTTGAATACATCATTTCTAAGGTGGAGGTATTCAAATGAGGGTCTAAAGGACTTGGTCTTACTTAGGGGTAGTTATTCATTGTGAAATAGATGTTTCACTAAATACCTTTGGTTAGGAGGATATGATAAAGGTTTACTGGTCTAAAGGAGTTGATAAGTCTTTTATTTGTAATTTATCATAGGATAGTAGTCCATTTATGTTTTAAGCTTGAGAGTGGGTTTTATTCCCCATGAGGGTTTCCCACATGAATTATGTGTTATGTGTTTGATCTTGTGTATACATTGAATGTATGAGCTCTCTTATTAATGATTCTTGATCAAGTTAATATATGCTGATTGGTTAATAGTATAAAGGACTATAATTGAAATTGAAATATCTAAGCTCACTGATTCAACCCCCTCTCAGTGATTGTACCTCTAACAATTGGTATCAAAGTTGGCCATTTGGTAAAGGATTGACAACTTGAAGGTGATCCAAGGTATAATGGCTAGTTAGAATGTACAAGGTGGTTTCTCTACTAAGGAAGCATCGATGTTCAATGGATCTAATAATGCTTTTTGGAGTGATAGGATGAATACATACATTACGTACCAAGGGTTTGATGTATAGAAATATGTTTAGATGGTTATTTTACTCCTAATATTCCTCCATCTAGTGTTGTAGACAAGAAGTTATATGAGAACAACTCTAAGGTAATGAATGCCATCACTTGTGGTCTTACAAAGACAGAGGTCACAAAATTAATCCATTGCACATCTTCTAAGGAATTATGGGATAAATTGAAGACTATTTTTAAATGAGATTCAAAGGTTAAGATTGCTAAGTTGCAGACTCATAGAAGGCAATTTAAAAGTCTCAAGATTAATGAAGAAGATATAATGGCATCCTTTCTATAGAGACTTGATGAGATTGTGAACATCATCAGAGGTCTTGGAGAAAAATTTGAAGAGGCTACTATTATTCAAAAGGTATAAGGTCTCTATCCACCAAGTTTGATCCAAAAGTATCTACTATAGAATAAAGTCATGACCTTACTCAGTTGAATATGGATCAATTGCATGGCACCCTTACTGCCTATGAGATGAGAAAGAATGATGATATACCACCAAAGAAGGAAGCAACTTTCAAGACTAAAATAAAGAAAAACAAGAAGTTACAAGGTAAGAAACTCAAGGAGGATGACATCCCTGATATAGATGAGGATGAATTAATTGATTTGATTTCAAGGAAATTGTGAATAGGTTTAGGTAAGTATAAAGGTAAGCTACCCCTCAAATGCTTCAATTGTGGTGAGATAAGATATTTTGCTAATAAGTGCCCTCATAAGTATAAGAAGGATGATGATGAAGAACATGATCAAGGTCATGATGATGGAAAGAGATCATTCAAGTATGATAAAAGAAAAATGGGATTTAGAAGGTTTGATAAGAACAAAAAGTACTTCAAGGACAAAAAGAGTATCTACACCAAAGAAGATTACAGCTCATCAAATGAGAGTGAATATAGTGACTCAGAGTATAATCATTAAGATGATGGTCCTATTTAAGATAAAAAACTTTTAATGGCTAAGGAAAGAAGTTGCTCACAATAAAAGGAGTCTACTTGGAGTGATTTAAATGATGATGAAGATGAATTAGACTATGAGATGACATTGACTAATGCTCATAAAGAACTGAAGATTAAGAAGAAGATCAATAAGAAGATGAAATCTAAACTCAAGGAATTTGAGGAGCAATTCAGTGTGTTTGAGGAAAGAATGGATGAAGATGCCAAGGAGCATGAAGATATGGTCAAACATCTCAGTTATCAATTGGAAGTCATGTCTACAAGCCTAAACGCTAAAGAAGATGAATGTGCAAGGTATGTAATTAAAAATGAGTAATTGAAATATGAGTTAGAGAAGATGTATAATAAGGTAATGTCATTTGTGAGATTTAAAAAGAGTTAAAGTGATCTAGACAAAATTCTTAATGATAAAAAACATGAAAGTTATAAGATTGGTCTTAGATACAAAGAAAAACTAGAGACTGCAACTCAAGACAAGATGAAGACTAATGTAAATAAGGACAATCAACCTTTGAAGATAAATCATCAGATAAGGAATGAAGGTGTTGGAATAATGAATAAAAAATAGATTAGAAAACCAAATTCCATGAGGTATGCATATTTTTTGGTTACTACTATACTTGTAATCAGTTTGGGCATAGAGCTAGAGAATGTAGAAAACCTGTTAAGAATGAATTTTCATGGAACTATGATGGGGGTCATCAATCAAAAGGTGTGATAAAGGTTAAGTGATTCAATTGTCATGATATAGGACACTTTTTAAAACATTACCCATTTAAGGTAAGACAAGCTATATTTCCATCAAGGAGTATGGTTTGCTACAACTGTGAACATAGAGGTCACAATGATAGATTCTACAAGCAAAGGCATATAAGACATAATAGGTTTTATTAGGATTCTAGAGTGAAAGACAAAATGAAAATGAACTCATGGAGACTAAAGGTGGTAAGTAGGAATTATGATGAGTCTGAAATTCCAAGTAATCTGTTTGCTATGATGGAGAATTCTAAAGATGCTGAAAAGTGCCAAGAGCTCTCATTGACTGCTCATGTTGAGAATGAAGAGACCAAGCTCAAGAAGAAGACCAAGGTATTATTTTAGGCTATTTATAAGGTAAGTATGGATCCAAATGACATCCTAATATTTTTGAGTAAGCATCATTCAAAGAACATCAATTTTTTGTACCTAGTGATGAGGTTCCAAGCTGCAAGGTTGATTCTTCAAATGAAAAGGTATGTCAAGATTCCATAGTTTCTCCATGTGTTGTTAATTATATCTTTGAAGAAAAGGAGACTGATATAGAAGAAGAAATAACTATCATAGTTTAGACTAAGAAGAATAAGAACAAGAGTAATAAGTCTTATAGCTATAAGAGGATTCCAGTGGTTACTGAGGAGATATGGGCCACTCCTGGCTTCACTTTATTTTAGAGTATTATGGTGCAAAGGATGTCTCTGTCTATGATTCTTAAAGAGAATCCTTTTATTGGAGAAGAAATTATTGCTATGGTGTTCTTGAGATGGTCCTAAAATGCTAAAGATGAGTGTTTTCAGTTGGATCATGTATGTCTAGGTGGAAGATATGCTAAGGTGATGTCATGATATTGATAGCTATATATGGATCAGTCTACAGGGTCAAATTAGAGGTTCCAATAAGGAAAAGGAGGATTTGTGATTTATAAAGATGTTATTTTTTGAATATAAAGGTGTATTGACCTTATTCTATCTTTATCTAGGTGGTTTTGTGATCTAAAGGTATGTTGAAGTCAATTTAGAGATTTTTGTTAGCTCTCAAGTTTCCCAGTTTTTGCTTAAGAACTTGTAGGGCCTAACATGGGTTATAGGAATTCAAGGTTCCCAATGATTTGGAAACTCAAATTTTGGTCCAGAAGTGTGTAATGGTTGTCTCTAAGTGTACAAGAAGTTTTAGAGGTGGACAGTGACTGGAAGGTACTATGTTGGCTTTGTTTGTTTTTAAGATTCTAGGGTTTTGGGCTTTGCTAGAAAAGTGGTATCCCTTATGAATTAAGGTCTAAGTCTTCTTAATATTTTTAATGGGACAAATAGGTTATCAAATAAAGCTTCACAAAGATTTGAAGGTTTATGGTTCTCAAGTTATTCAAGTTTTTGTCAATATGGAGGGCTAATTGGCTAGTAGGTTTGTGAAGGAAGTATGTTTCATAGGTTGATATAGGTGATAAAAATTAGTGAGATTTATGGGGTATATGTGAGTACTCTAGATATGAAGTTTTAGGTCTTGATGGTGTGTCTACTGAAAGTTATGGGCTCTTCAATTTCTAGGTAGGGTTAGAAGGAGACTTGATAGGACTAGTAAGAAGAAGAGTGCTTTTTGTTATTTTTATCTAAAAATATCAAGGATTGAGTACTTAAAGATGAGTTATCAAGTTGGTTTAATGCACTATTTTCTAATTGGTGAGTGACATGAAGTTCTATTAGTGGTCCATGATGTGGTCTGAGAGAGAAGGCTAGTAAGCGTGTGTGGTGATTCTTCATGGTGTGTGGAGATCTGAAGATGATCAGAAGGTGAAATTACTTAGAGTTCTTATGGGGAGTCTCTCTTATATGTTTATTGATGTGTTCCATCATATTTTTGTGGTTTGTGTATTCTTTCTTCTTAGTTACAGTGCTTGGTTGAAGAGAGTGTTGGCATGGAGCAAGAAGAAGTTGTCAAGGCAAGAAGAGGTAGGATCAAGGTAAGGGGGAGTTTGTATCATATTTATAAGATGGTCCTTTAATTTTAATGGTATTTTCAAGTCATCAAGATTTTTTTGTGCCTAGTTTGTCATTGTGTCAAAGGGGGAGAAAGTTCCTATTGTGGGAGTGCTTGAAGAGAGAGAAGGTGAGCTATATATTGCTATATATGATGGTTGTTGACATCAATGAAAAATGGGGATATTGTTGGATATTTTTCAATTATGTCATGGTTATATCATGGAGGTGTCATGGTGAGTGTATGAAGTTCCTTGATAGTCTATGTGACTGACAAAGTGTGCAATGTACTTGTCCTAGTATGTTTGAAGTATGCTTGGTTGATCTTCTATTTTGGCATGGTTAGAGATGTTTAGGAATCAGTATGGAGTATTGAGAATGTACAATAGGTACATAAGATGTTTTATAAGCTTTGAGAAGGCATGTTAATGGTGATATATCTTGCACCAAATAAGGTTTCAAGAGAATTTTGTCACATGGTTGGATATCTAATGTGATGAGATCATATGATCTAAATTTGAGAACATGTGAGTGAGGCAAAATTTATGACTATGCAAAGTTGGCCTTCCAGGTGTATTTCAAAGGTTCCCATAGTCATTTTTTCACAAGTTAAAGTTTGAGAAAGATTGACAGTGCATGTTTCCGTAAGAAGTCGAGAAGTATCAAGATAAGGATAGGTGCATAATTTTTAATGACTGAGTAAAGGTAAAGGATAGGGATCTAATGATGAGTAGGTGTTCATATAAATTGATCAAATAGTGACCACTGATAGTTAAAGACCTAGTTGATCTATAGAGATTGATGGAGCATGTGGAGTCAACATTACAAGATTACATGATATGAGGCCAAAGTGATTGAGGTTTAATGTTTGAGAATTAGTACCTATCTATTAAATTTTGGACACAATCAATAGTGCATAATTGATCTAAGTAGTGAGGACATGAGATGCGAGCAAAGTAGTCAAAGTTTAACCGAGATCATTTGCATTTGAAAATTTGAATTTTTGCAAAGGAAAAGATGTGTCTAGGTTTTATGCCATAAATTTCAATCCAAGTAGAATTTTCTCATGGTGTAAAGTGGGAATATGTAGAGGACTTAAAGTCACATCTATCAATATGGATTTCAAATCTAGAAGTGTGTATAGATAGAGATATTAAGCTTCAAAGTTGACTGTGTGTTTGTGCATCGACTGTAAGTGACCCAAGAAGATTATTTGAGCTTGTTTTGATATTGTTTCAATATATCTTGATGAATTGACTATTGGGGAGTGTTGTAGAATCTATAAGGATTCTCTATGTGCATTATGAAGGATTGGCCAATCACATGTTGTGTGAATAAAGGCTTAGAAGGTGATTATGTGTTCACTCATAATGACTGTGTGTATAGAGAAGTGTTTGAGATATTTGTGCTTAAAATAAAGGGTATTGTGATGGTTGTTGGATTTTAAGGGAGACATATAGATCATGTAGAATGGGTCTATGGTATTGGAAAGTGTTCTTATGTTCTTTATTTTCTTGGAGAAGTGTCAAAGAGCTAAATGGGTCTCCATAGGACCTAAAAGTTACTTAAGCCTATTTTAAAGTGGATTGTGCTTAAGTGTGACCCATGTGAGATGCCTTAAGGATGAAGGCATGTTTTATGGCTGAAAAGAAATAATGTGATATTTTTAATTCATGATAGATCTATATATATAGTGAAATAAAAGATGATGATTTCTAGACTTTTGGAGAAGACTTGGATGTGTGATTTTAAAAGAGACTTGTGCAAGGTGAATGTGAGAGTTATGGAGTGAAGGAGAGGTAGAGTGCCCAGTTGGATGGTTTGATAAGTAGAGAAGAGTGAATATCATGTGTATGAATTGTAGGTCATGTTTTATATCCAAATAGTGATTTTATAGTTTGAGGATATATGAAGAGGTTCAAGTGTGCAAATGAGGATAGTTTGAGTGAAGAAGGATAGAGAATGTGACATGCCTATGTGAGAGTCTTGTTTGAGATAGAGAGTGTTTGTGCAGAGGTTAGAAAACAAAGATCCATCATCAGATGTTGAAGACATCATTTATAAAGTGGAGGTGTTTAAAGGAGGGTCCAAAGGACTTGGTCTTCCTTAGGAGCAGTTGCTCCTTGTGAAATAGGTGTTTCACTAAATACCTTTGGTTAGGAGGACATGATCAACATTTGATGGTCTAAAGGAGTTGATCAGTCTCTTGTTTATAATTTCTTATAGGATAGTAGTACATTTGTGTTGTAGGCTTGAGAGTGGGTTTTATTCCCCATGAGGGTTTCTCATAGGAACTATGTTTTTGATCTTGTGTATGGATTGAATGTATGAGCTCTCTTGTTAATTATTCTTGATCAATTTGATTTATTCTAATTGGTTTATAGTTTAAAGGATTGCAATTGAAATTGAAATATCTGGGCTCATTGATTCACCCCCATTTCAATGATTGTACCTCTAACAAGGCTCATAAAAAGGTTCATATAAATCATGATGTGGCTCATTTGGATCATGACTAGGCTGGTATAACTCATCATAAGGTTGATAAGGAAGTATAACATAGGAATTTTCCTCATAGACAACCATAAAAACAACATCATGATAGTGTAATGAAAAACATTTACTTGGAAACTATGCTTTGGAGAATAGAACTTGAAGATGCCATTGATGTTTTTAATGCCTCTAAAGGCTGATCAATAGAAAAAAACACCAATAATCCTTCCATTTCTTTAGACTTGTGTTCCACCAGGCATGCCAAAAACTATTGAATACTAGACTTACACCCTTGTGAAGGTATTTTTAGGCCTTCATAGTCTAAAATAATATGGAGAAAATCCTAGGCTATGGGTGGCCTAATAGGTGGATTGAATCTCTAGATTCTAAGGGATAGCTCCTTTTGATGTATTAGTTAGGATCTCTACTCTAAATTATCAGCTTACAAAGGAAAAGAAAAGAAGGTAAACTAAAAGGAAAACCTATCCAACTAGGGTGATACACCAAAATATGACCTCCACTTATGTAGTATATACTAATAAGGTTGAATAAGAACATAAACCTGATTGCACTTCTCAAATAAAAACCTCCTAACATCAATGTTTCATGCAGAGGCTCAGGTTTGATGCATGATCTAAGGCAACTTATTCCATAGGTATCTCAAAAACACTAAGGAAATATTGCACTTGCCAATCATACAAGATGACTAGAGCACACTATGAAACCTATAAGGATGATATAACACATGTAAATAGATAAATAGGAAAGGACAAGATGAGAGGAAGTATGTACAATCACTATCATATATCAACTAATCATGAAAATACACTAAACACAAGCTTTGTGGAGGCATGAATTTAGTATTATTTATTCAACATAGGAAAGTACAAATGTTTTCTGAGCATGGCATTGACACAACTTAGGTTAAGAATTTTTTTAAATTCCAAAAATTGGCTTACATACATAGAATTTGAGAGAGGAGAGAAAAATAGACAAGGTAGCCCCACAACTAGGAAATGAAACCTTCACTTAGTATTCCTCAAACCCAACATATTATTTACTTGAATATCTCAAATACAACTTTTTAAAATGGTGTATAGGTTCATTTTGAGACATGTATTGAAGGTTTAAGGAGTTTTGATTATTCATTTCTGGTCTTTGACTAGCATAACCTCCTAGATCTTTGCTTGCATACCCTACATTCTTGGTGAAGAAGATTCTTCCTTAAAAAATAGGTCTTGATCAATGAGAGTAGGTCATAAATAATTGATAATGTCTTTGGTTTAAACCTTATAAAAACCATTAGTGAGGTATTTATACCCTTCTTGGGCTATTATAAGGTCTTTGATGCTTCATTGACTTTGTCTTTTGACTAGGCATTAGAGGGAAATTTGGTGTTGTTAGAAGTCTTAGAGACCTTTTCAAAATTTGAAACCTCCCTTCAATAAAATATGATTTTTTCATACCCTTCAAGTGGTGTGGAAGGTGAGAAGGAGCCTTGAAAAGCTTGTTTAAAAGCTCTTATGCATCAATTTGGGTGTTTTGACTAATTGGCTCCTTCATGAGCAAAAGGCATAGGAGAGAGAAATTGAGTTTTTGCATTTAAATAGGAAAACTTCTAGTATGAATATATTTTAAGCATGACATAATACCTAAAACAAGGCATTTGGAGCCATCAATTAGTCTAAAAGACATCATTTTGCTTGCTAAAGCACTCATTCCTTATAACCCTAAAAACCTGTAAAGTTCTTTGTATAAAATATTTTACAAACCACATTGAAAAATTGGGAACAATTTTGAGTACTCTATATCTGATTATAGATCCACACACAATTTCATGTACCAATTCCAAGTGGAAGTACTCCTTTTCCTTCATTTTATTCTCCAATTAGGCCTATTTAGACCTTTTAGGCTAGAAAGAGAAATATTACTCCAAAAAGCTACCACACATTTGAAATCACCAAAAAATATTTTATTAAATTTACCTAATATATAACCAAACTCCATGTCAATTTTGGAGTCCTTAAACCTTGTGAAAGTGTACAAACCAAGAAACCACCTTGCCACCTAGTCTTATTTTGAGCCTGTTTAGGTCTCCCTTGGAAAACAAGCCTAGTTAGACCACCTACAGAATATTACATGATTTTTTTTGAGATTTAATAGTTATTAAAAATTACAAATTACCTCATTCCATTATTGGGAAGCTTTCCCATTCTTAGAACACCTAAAAAACACCAAAGACATGAAAAATAGGGCATTTGTGGAAATCTGTACAAGTGACACTAGCATAAAAGTACATGTTCAGAACCTACTTTGAGTAAAAAATAAATATAATATTTTCAAGGATAAATATATGTCATTAAAGTTGAATTTGAATTCCATTTCCCTTGACTAGTCACAATCAGGGTTTTAGGAGGGTTTAAGACTTGTTTGGGGTCTTAATGATTGTTCATAAAGAGTAGACATCCAAATGACCTCTGTACAATAGGAAAAACTTATTTAATTACCTCCTAAACTATCCCAAATGGATTATCTCCCCATGAAAAGTATGAGAGATGGTACAAGTATGCAAAGTTATTCCTTGGGTGGCTTGTTTAACATTCTTGAGGCTCAAGAGAGGTCAAATCTGAGTTTTGGGTCACAAAAGTAATTCCCAATACTGAGAGGAGTTCATAAAACTTTAAAAAAATGTCCAAATTATTCTACATTATTTTTAAGTCATTTTTATCCCTATGTATGCTCATGGTACACTGATTAGGGTACTTGGGGTTAAGAGCTTATATAACTCCTTCTTGCTAGCCCTCAAGGGCACTTGGATTGAATCTTGAGGTTGGGTTTCACATGAGAGTGTTTTTATACCATTTATATCAGTATTAATTTACTTAAATATCCTTCATGAAATTTTAAAATCTTTCTTTGTGCTTAGATCTCAAACACGCCCCTTGGTCTCTTCACTGCCCTTTGCCGAAGAGTGGGTCAGGTATGAGAAAAAATAGTGGGTATCTACCCTATTTGTATGACCTTTAAATGACCATGAAAATATTAATCCATTTATGATAAACTTATTCACCAATTTATAGAGTGTGATTATAGCTATAGAGGTCTCAAAACTCAAATTTACCTCATGACTGGTTGTAACTTGTGTGTGTCCTAACACTAGGTCTAAAATAAGTTTTTACCTTTTCTCCTTCATGATTAGGTCTGAGGATTCAATCAGATTTTTATTGAACTATAAATACATTCATCAAGGATTATCCATAATTTATTACTTCTCACATTCTTTTACTCTCTCCACCAATCAAGCAAAACCCTCCTACGAGCAAGCAAAACTATAGGTTATCTTGACTGTGTATGAAGACTTGAAACCTAGTTTTGATCAATATTTTCAAGGATTATTTGGTCTCATCATGGTATTATTAACTATTTTTCAATATGAAGTATAACTCAAAACTCTTTCCATATACATTTTCCCTTCCTTTTAGGTTCATGACCAGCTTGTTTCTGATTATAACATGTAGGTGCCTTTCTTAGGATGGTTGACTATGTTCTTTTATGCATTTAGGACCTCATCATTCATATCTTGATCTTTTAAATATTTTTGAACATGTATTTGAAGTTACAACTAGGTTAAAACCCTTTCAAACACACCTTTTACCTTTTTCTCAGGCTTAGAAACACCATGTTAGTGTCTTGCAGCCTGTAGGTATCTTTTTTGGGGTAATTGACATTGAATTAGGGTTTAGACCTTATCTAATCTTATGATCTCTATCATAAATCCTTCCATGATCTCTTTCATGTTCTTGGTTGTATGTAGGTTTTTTTTCCTCAAGTTTCCTTATCTCCTCAAATGGTTTTGGAGGATCATGTAGATAGGTTGACTGAGTCACATATTGACTATAGGCACCTTTTCTATAGGTGGAGATTTTGAGTTGTTACAAGACATTAATAAGGTCATTAAAAAGACTTAAGAACCTTTATTAGATTGTGATAAAATTAAAAAACCCTTCAAACCTCCCTTCTACACTGTCATAAACCTTAAGCTTTGTAACTCTTAATTGACTGTATCACTCTTAGTTGACTGTAGGTTTGAAAATTAACCGTA
This sequence comes from Torreya grandis, assembly GCA_037957365.1. Classification (NCBI taxonomy): domain Eukaryota; kingdom Viridiplantae; phylum Streptophyta; class Pinopsida; order Cupressales; family Taxaceae; genus Torreya; species Torreya grandis. The sequence goes on from JARHVA010004783.1 coordinate 595,552, forward strand.
ACTCCTTGAGAGGTTTATTTTCATTTAAAAGGCCCCTCATGACCTTGATCCCAATTAAATCCTATAAGTAATGGCTAATCAACCAATACCCACAACCATACCTTTAAGTCTCATACTTTGCATATTGACCTTAGAGCTCCTGCTAAGCCTACAAGATGACTGTAGGTATTCATAGTATTATTATATGGATTGTAGGTTTATTTGATTATGTATAGAGTTTCCAAGATTGTGTTCTATGTTTAAGACCTCACCATACATCACTAATATCCTCCATGAATTTTGATTTAGTTGGAATCCATTTTAGGTTCCAAAACCTTACAAATAGGCTATACTCTTCTTTTAGGCTTAAGGATATAAAGGTATCTCAAAAATCCTATAGGTGCTTATTAGAATGGTGGACTATAAACTCAATCTATGACCTTCACTATCTAAGTAGCTCGGTATCTCTTCAAGTAAAATTCACATAGTCTATCTATAATGAGGTTGAACCTCTATGTTTGATACTCCTTTGAGTTGGTTTGAGGTTTAAGACTCTCTTTGAGTAGGTTTCAAACTTGATCTTGGTCCCAAAAGAGGACCTACAGGCCTAGGGGCTATAGTTTTTCTTGACTGTAAAGGATACAAAGCCACTTTATAAGTTTTGAGTTTTTTTTACACTATCAACCACCACATACTTTCTATACCACTCCTTCATGGTTTTACATAGATTTTATACCTTATGATAATGCCTCCTATCAATCTTGACTCATCCTATAGTTTGTACAACTACTGTAGATGACCGTTAGACTATCACTTAATCTCATTATCATCTTTCACTTACAAGTGGCCTAGTTGCTTCTTCAAGGCTTGTGTCTTGTATGAGAATTATAATAAATTTTAGGTTCTTCATGTTTAATACTTTTATTTGTGTTGATTTGTCATTGATCAAGGTCCAAAATAGGACCTATAGGCCTAGGGCCTGTACCTCTCCACTGAATGTTTAAGGCTACACAAAACTATCTCCTAATTTCCTAGATTTATCTAACCGTATCAACCACTACACACTCTAGTAATTCATTATCACTTTTCTAGGGCTACAAATCATCTAACAAACATCATTTCATCCCTTTCAACTCACTCTTCAGGTCTATATGGACTGCATACATAGTCCACCCATGCATAAGCCTTGTTTGGGAATCTTACATCTTTGAGTCAATTGGATGCAATTTTGATGAAGTAAATGGGGTAATAAAGACTATATGAATGCATTAATATATGTAGTAAGTATTTCCATGAGCAATGAACATCTTCAAAACACTTTTCAGTCTATAGAACTAGCACATGGAGGAAACACTTGTGATATTCATTGAAAGTGTACATTTGAGCTCTTATATTCACTTTTTTTCACTTACAATGATGAAATATCATCTTATAACCTCACACCCTGATGTATCACTTGAATTTGAGCCAAAATTAGCAACCAAAACTCCAGTGGACTGTGCAAACTTTAACAATGTCTCAAAGAGCAAACACACTTAAAGAATATGGGCCAAAGACCATATAAAAAATAAATAACATGAAATCCATGAAATTTAGAGATTATCCATTAGTTATGAAAAATTATAAACCTCTTAGAGTGACCACCATTAAAACAAAATAGAAACTTGTAGCAAAATCCATTGAAACACCTTATACACCAAGGCACTCTTCTTCCAAATGAAATCACCCCATAGAAATGAGTTGCATGATGAAACCAACATGAAAATGAAATACATGACCTATAAAAATCACCCTCAAAACCATTGATTTCTAAAGTGGATAAATAGGTGCAAGAATAGACCCCTCTCAGAGGAATAGGCCATAGTGACCTACTGCCACTCTTAGCAAATTTTCATAAAAAATAAGACATCAATATACAAAAAAATTATATATATATTTCAAGATTACTAGGAACCATAAAAATGGAAAAAGTTTCAACTCCTTAATATCTCTTTCCTGTCCATACTGAGCACTTGGAAACTGCCCTTCTAGAGCTGCCAAGGAGGTCGATATGAGAGATAAATTAGTTTTATTCATTTTGAGACCTAAAACCTCTTCCAAATCATTTTTTTGACCTTTTTATGGATAAATAAGGTCTTGAATATTATTTAATCTCAATTTTTCCTTGAATAATTGTATGGATGGCCTCAAAATAGGCCTTTTTGGCACTAAAATTACTAAAATCACTTAAGAAATATGATGAAATTGATGTAAAATGTATACAATGGATTTTGATTCCTAAATAAGTACATCATGTCCTTATCAGAAAATTTTAAAATGGTAAGTGTGACAATTTTACATATGAGGTCAAAATTCTCAATAGGGAGATGTATGCATGCATATTCAAACTGAGATACCTAGGGTTTGTGCTTGTGAGTCCCTAAAAGATAAAATCATCTTTATGAGCAAGTTAATAGAAAATTTACAAAAAAAAAATCAATACTTAATTTCAAAGATCACTTTATTATTAAATTAGATTCCATGTGCCCAAAATCCAACACATGGTAGTGTTAATCACGTGTTTTCATCCTCACCTACCAATGTTGTGCTAAACAAGGTTTAATATCCAAATGAAAAAAAAAAAAAAACATCCAAAATAAGTAATTCTATAAGTGATGAAAAGGATACTAAGATTCCAAGTGGAATTTTAAGAGACATGAATCAAAACAAAGTGATCAACATACCTTATATACATCTTATAAGGAGATCCAAATAATACTATGCATGCCATAGAATGCATGAGCATCATGCAAATTGTTGATATGCATTGTATAACCAAATACAATGTCTCAAAGATAGTGATGATCCTATAATTTATACATCATTTAAGAAAATCATTCACATTATGATTACCTCTCCTAAATCACATGTACCAAAACAAAAAATGTGGGTACCAAAGAAAAATTTAAAGCAAAAATAGTTTCCGATATTAAATATAAAGAAAAAAAAGGTTCAAAAATAAAACTTAGATCAAGAAAAGGATATAAATTTACCTCTAAATAATGATACTCAGTTTTTAAAATAATATGGTTTTGGAATGAAATATTTACAAAAATGTGGTTATCATCGTCAAGCATTTGGAAAACATTCCCAAGGCAGTACTCATCCTATTTCCACATGACCAAAATGACCATCAAGGCTTGGAATTTATTGGCAATAGTAATGCAAATCATTCATATATGCATTTTTCTAATACAAAAGAGCAATAACCTACAAATGAAAATGAGGTACAAAAGGAAAAATTCTAGAAAGAATAATAAATGCATAAAAAGGATAATTCAAAATAAAAACACTTAAAAATGTAACAATTAGAGCAAGAAAATATTCCAAATACAATGCTACAAAAATAACAAGAAAAAAATTTCCAATTCAAACTCAAGAAAATAAAACAAGCATTCTCAAAAGAAGTTTTCTAAAAAAAGATTTTAAAAAACAAGAGACACTTGACAAATCTAATGTTCTAAATGTGGTTACAGAAGAGGAAATAACAAGCCATTCCTCATATCAAGACCCTTTTACTATCACTGTTCAAATTGAGGGAAAATAATTTACAAAAGATTATGGAACTTTAAAGATACAAATTTTTGTTTTATCTCATTTCTTATCTCTCTTGATAATAAGATTCAACATGTTAATGAAACTAATGTAATATTAACAATTATGGGATCAATTGAGAGTTTCATTTTCTTGAAAAGAATGTTCTCTTAATTTTATGGATATTAATAATCCAAGGGCTCACAATATTATGATTGGAAAATAATGGTTACACTCAATAGGAGCAGTGGTTGATAGAAAAAAAAGTTGCATATCCTTTTATCGTAAAGGCAAAATTACATCATTTTCCAAATAAAGAAGTATATCTTCAGCTATCATACAAATATATACAAATAATTGCATACCAAAATGGTCACAACCACAATAGGACACACATGATATAGGGTTTCCACAAAGGCATCTCATAGATGAGTAAATTAGCTCTTGGTAACATAGTTATTTGTACATGTATTCCTCACACAACATTTTTCAAATATTATTCACATATTCCAAAAATACCAAAAAATTAAAAAACATTCAAAAATACAAAAAACACTTTCAGCATAAAACATGTTCTATTTGCTCCTTGGCATCTATGTGTTAGTTCCATGTTAATGGATGACATATCAATTACTCCTACATATACATGTGTGTCATGATTCTAATTGAGTGTGATACAGGTATACATATATACATGATATATTCCTATTTTAAATGTTGGGCATTTCTTCTAATAATGTCATATGGACATTGGGGCAACCCACCTCTATGATCACAATACTTCCAGGTTATATCATTCTATGGTAACTCTACATTATCATGTTTTGATCTCATTTATGTAATTACACATGCCTTTATCCATGATTATATATTACACAAGGTGCTTGATATGCTATGCACTTGACATTTTTTGATAAGACATTTGATACAAGATCTACTATTATATGTTTATGCTAGTTACTTATTATTTATTTTGTGCACTTCTTTGAGTGTCTTTCCTTGTTATTGTCTTGCTTGTTCGAGCATTTGAATATGATATTTTATTTATAACCCTCATGCCTATGTATGCTTTATTTAAAATTTTCATGTCATTGTTTGTTGTATGGACATTTGAATATTTCTTCGTTGCTCTTATGGACATTTGAATAAGTCACATCCCCTTGATTATGCAACATTTGAACATGCCCCTTGTTTGCAGTCTCCTTAGACCATTGCATTTTGACTTGATTTTGAGTGATCTTGTGTGTGTTCTTGATTTTCTTGTTGAACTTGTATTTTTACTATCTATACATTTTCATGATCCTTATTATCCATCTTGGGCCTTCATGTGATCACATTATTTTATGTGCATCAATGCTACATTTACCTAGACATGTTCCTTCTATATGATACATGGTTCCATTTACATATTATATAATTGTATTATCATTTTGAGGTGAAGTAAATAATGGTTTGTATTATTCCCTCACCTTTAAGGGGGGGCATATCAATGGGGGAATGCCATAGAGGCATGTTCTTCATATTTGGTACAATTTTTAGATTCAGTGGGGACATGCTTTGGAAACATGTTATCCACACTTATTCAGTATTTGGTACTTATACTAGTTTTGAGATTAAGTGGGGGCATTTTATATAGGCATGGATTTCACACATTCACAATTTTAGATTCAATGGGGGCATGCTTTAGAGGCATGTTCTCCACACTTATTAAGTATTCAACATCTCCAGATTAGAGTGGGGTTATGTTTTGAAAACATGTTCTCCACATTGGAACTTATTTAATTTTTAAGATTTCTATATATATATAATGGGGGCATGCTTTACAATCATGTTATCCACACTTACATAGTTTCTAAATTACTCAAAATAGACAGTTATATAATTCAAATTCATAGTTGTGGTAGAATTTTATACATTAGTACCAATGTTATACATAGTTTTAGCATAAAACATATCTAAGGTGTATATGCTATGAAATGTGAACATAATATTGTAAAATACAAATTTGTTTTAGATTTTAAAACACTCTCAGGCACTGTCATCACCCACTAGGATGTAATTTTATGCACTGATACCTAGGATGTACTTTTATAGACTATATTGAGCCAATATATTGTAGTAGTTGGTTCACTTTTGGTATGATTGAGGTGATTAAATCACTTAAACTTGATTGTATCATCCAACCTTACCAATTTGATAGTATGAGTTTAATTTGTTCACTCATGCTCACCAAGTTATAAGTATGATTGGGTTGCATGGTTGAGCTAATCTTAATTGTTGAGCAACAAGTCACCTTTTCTCCAAGGTTGGGAGAATGTACCTTCCAATATCTCTCCCTCTTTATCTCCTTAGATATATGTACTTTATAGATTTATATATATTTGTCCCAATCTTAATTTTAGAGCCTTACAATGATAAAACTTTCAAATCAACTTGCCAATAAGTAAATCGATTACCTCAATACACATGTGTACTCTTAAACCTTGATTTTTAAATTTTAGTCTTTTAAAATAATTTTAATTATAGATTATATGCAATGATTATGTATTGTAACATGATCTTTGTTGTAAGTCAATCACCAAAAAATCACTCAATTTGGACTCAAACAAAGTCAAGGTGTGTTATACACACCTAGGTACACATTCTTTTCCTTTAAACTATAAATTTGATAACTAGATTAAAGGGGGAGGAAATGTACATACTAGTTTATGGATTATATAACACTTCAGTCTTGTACACTTGGTAGACTCAAAATTTGGTTGTTCATCTTAGTTCTGGACCTTTCTCACTTTTTGAAGTCTTGCATCTATTTTATCTTATGCCCCTTGGCCTATCTCTTAGTTTGAATAGTCTTATGTTGATAACCTAGACCTTATATCTTTCCTATAAAGTTTAGAACCTACTTATCTTACACCTTTTCAAGCTATGAGGTTGTACCTATTTTCTTACTCTTTGGGCACTAGTGTCTAGGATAGACACCTAAATTGACACTAATGTCCTACTTAAATGCAAGTGTCCAGTGCCTTAAAGTTATCCAATTTTCAAATGAAACATATCATAATAGTCATCACAAGTTCTTTAATGTGAATTACTTCTTCAAAGGGATTGATATACATACAAGATCAACCCTCATTTATTTCTCACCTAGAAAAACCTATGAAACCTAACACAAACTAAGGAAACCTATCAAAACACTCAATAAATCACTTGATAAATCAAAGCTTCCATAGTTTATCATGTTTTATTATCAGTCATAGGGACATACATATATAGGTCTAAATTATTGAAAGAGAAACCTAAGATCCTAGTTTGTCAATTTATAATGTAGGTCATTATTCTACTTTCTTTACATATATTTCATGATTAAAATACAATACAAGACATAGTGGAGAACTACATTAGTCTGAGGTGCTCTTTAGCGTATTGGCTATGTATGTAACACTCATTAACATAGGGGTCTTTAGGGTCAATTTGAATTAGTGGGTCATTTTCCCCCTCAGTCACTATAAAGATGAAGAACTAGGATTTTTTAAATTGATGAGGAGAAATAGTCCATGACCCAAATTTTAATCTACTAGAGTAAAGGCAAAGTCAAAACTAGAAGCATCTAGGTGGTCACATCTTTTTTAGTAGGTATTCTGTATAGAACACCTATGTTGGGTTCAGACCATAGTGTTAATGCAACCATCTAGGGATGATGATAGCATCTATAATTTAGAGGCACTCAATCCATAATATAACTATTTTTCTAGAATATTCTTCCAGTCTACTTTCTACCTATTCCAGATCTAAAACTACATTATCATTAAAATAAGTTAAGTACATTACTTCTTTGTCATTTCCATAACTAACATAGTTTTACTTCCTATTTTTAGTCTATCTCAGTTTAATGAATTTAAAATATGTTTATATCTAAGTTTAGCACATAATTGGCCTAATTTAGATATAGGTTATCATATTTATGCCCTAGAATATCTCTACCCCTTTAACCCTAGATAACCCTAGTCTAGATACATTTTAGGGTTAAATAGATTTTATTTACTCATGAGTAATTAATATATATTATTATTTAATGAAATTTTGGTTTGTGCCTATTGAAATTTTTGTTTTTCTAGTTATTGGTTTCATCATCTCGTAGAAAACAAATTTGTAACTAGGAAACCTTTTGATCTCCCATTCATGTCAAAAAAAGTATCTCTAAATGTCAACATAGTCCAAAATTACTCTGATTATCTTGATTTTCTTTGTGGTATCTACATTTTTATATAGATTGCCCACCTTATATATCCCACTCTTTTTGTGGCATGTTATCTAATAAAGTGTTTATATCAGTTACCTATGGTTACTTATCTTTCTTCTTTGGACTTTGTCTGTTCTCCATCTCCTAGTCTAGATGATTTAGTCTCTAAATATTTAACTAAGGTTTTCCCTGAGGTCTTTGGTTTGACTACTTTTCCCCTCTTCTTACCTTTAGCCTCTAGGTTTGGATATGACTCCTACCTATTTTCCATCAACTCATTTGTAAAAAAATTGGTCCACTACCATAGATGTTGTAGGTAACCCCTCTAGATCTTCTATGGTCTAAATTTTTCTTTTGGTTAGTAGTGACAACCCTTCTCTAGGTGATATTTTCTTTTTCCATAATGAGTAAAGGTGAGTCCCTTTTTCTTCTTTTCTTATCCAAACTCCTCCCTAGTGGTAGAATCATTGACTATGAATTTAGTTGTGTCCTCCTCTTCCTCTTATTCTTCCCAAAGTGTTTCTAAATTTATTAATTTTCTATGTATTATTGAGGATCTACCGGTACTGGTTTGAGGTTGAAATGCTTCTAACTCTCCCTGAGTGCCATCTTCAAGGGCCTCTTCTTTTTCCTCATCCTATTGAGAGCCCATGCCTAGTTTAGTGAAAATATGATGTGCCCGAGGATTTGGTGGTCGACTCTTGGATGAAAGAATGGTTGCCTCAACTTGTTCATCACTAACCTTATAAGGTAGAGGGGGAATGGGTGCCACTTTTGTAGCATAGGGATCAATAAAGATGTTATCTACATCTATAGTAAATTGAACTTATGTGCAGTTTTTTTAGATAATTTCATTTGAGATTCAATATCTTCCCTCCACCATAATCCTAATCATCCTCTCCCATTGCATAAATTTTTTCTACTTGGTGTATTACAAGGATACCCTTTAATACATATATTATTTGTGCCCCTATGGAAAAATATGGACTCCATTATACATGCCCCTCATGCCCCAAGATAGTGTGTGTAAAGTATATGACAAGTACTAATAAAAGTACACCATAGTATAAGTCATGGATAGTTTTAATTTTCTTTGTTTTCTATAGATTCTCCAAGAATTGTTCATGTAAAGTGATATCTAAGTCATACTACATTATAGAGGAGACCATATCATATGCTTTTTGTATACTCCTTACCATTATTGAGTTGTATATGTTTGTGTAGTAAACCTTCCATGCAATAGCCTTTGTTGTAAATCTAAATCCTTCATGTTGTGAATTGACAAAGCTTGGTTATTGACTTTTGTTCCATTAAGTGTGGTTAAGGAGCTGGTACTCACGTTTATATTTTGATCATATTTGTGTGTTGAAAGTCCTTCATGCATAAGAATTATAAATCTATGAATCAACTCTATTATGATGTGGTATTGTTGATCTAGATATAAAATATTCATGTGATCTACCTAGCAACACCTTGATGGTGCTTGTAATTGGGATGAAGTATGAGAACTGACTCCATGCATCTAATTTTAGCTTCAAAACAAACTTTTACTCCTTTTTGTATTCTAACATATAGTTTTGCATGTTTACATGTATCATCATGCTTATTTCTACCTCAAACGTTGTATCATAAATTTATAACAAAGATATTATGATATATATATATATATATATATATATATATATATATATATATATATATATATATATATATATATATATATATATATGTCTCATTTACATGTGTGATGAAGGAAATTTTTTTGAAAATTTACCCAATGGATATAACTTTTTTAATTTGATGGAATGCTTAATATATTTGGGTTTCTTAATCTATTTGATGATGAAAACCTAAGGGATCTCTGTTGTTTTTTTAAGTAGTTCAAAAATTATCTTTGAGTCGAGTGTGAACACTTCGTGCAAGGAATAAATTATATATAGTGTCGGTGCTCAAGTGATTTTGTGAGTTTTATAATTAGTGAACACTTGATTTATATCCCGATCATTATATCGTTTATTTATATTATGGTGATGATTATGTCATGGCCCAATCTTTATCACAAGACTTTGATGTAATTCATTATCAAAAGACTCTTGCTAAAATGCATGATTTTAATTAAGATATTCATTTGGTTCACATATATTCTTATTTCAATGATGATGCATAATAACCTCAACGTTATGTCCCTCTTGTCAATATACCATTGGTAAATGTTCCATGGGTTTTTCAAAAAAAAATATTTTTCCAAATATAATGGCATCAACCAGCTCAATACCATTTAGAAAATTCATCAAACTTATAATGGTATTAGATTGACTAATATCATTAAATATATCACTCAAATTTCAAACTATATTAGCTAGCCCAATACTGTCCAATATTTACCTTCCAACTCCATCATTTAGTCATCATCAAATGTTGATATAATTTATTTATAATTATCACTTCCAATAACCTACAATGTCTAGGTTGATAAAGTTAAAATTATCCATGTTTCTAAAACTTTTAGACTGATATTGTTTATCCTAGTCATTATATACCAAATTTTATCAATCAAGATAATATTGTATAGTCAAAATACTTTCTATTGGTGCATTTATTTACTTTATTGCATTTACTTATATTTATTATTTATTATTTTGGTACACTAATTACTTATTATAATTATTTTATTATGTTTCTTAATAATTTGCACCAGATAGGATAAGCTTGCTTAGCTAGTAGTTAACTTAGACACTTATCTTGTTACAGTGGAGTTCCACTCCACTATTCAGGGTAAGATAGGATAAGATTGTTTAACTAATAGTCAACTTGTGTTGATCATTTACACAAATTGGATACCTATTTTGTTAGTGTGGAGTTGCACTCTACTATTCATGTAGATAGATATCAGTTGAACTACACATGTTGTGTGAGTTCCCTAATCTTTATCATGCATGCCTTACTCTATATAAGCAATGGCTATTTATGTATTCTATATTAGATTAATATTGAATTATCAGAGTAATTCATTATATTTGAGTTATTTATTCATTTCTCTTATTATCTCAGATATACAATTATTGTTTATTATTATTACTATTACTATTACTATTTTATCTCTTATTTATGTTTTCTATTAGATTCATTAGATCATGTAGCTAATTCTTACATGGTATCAGAGCTATTTTGAATCTATAGATTGCTAAATATTCAAGAAAAAAAAATCTAAATATAGGATTAATTTTTTGATTTTGTATACAAATAAAAATTGGAGCTTTGTGAAGAATTTTTGAGATCACCATTGAATTTAGAGTGCTCAAGATAGTCAAAATCATCTACAATTTTGTCCAAATTGGGTACAGGAGGCAAAATTGGCAAGGGTTTGATCTAAAAGCACCATGCCCAAATCTAGTGGGTACTTGAAAATCGAAGTGTTTTAAAGCAAAACGGACCTCACGGTTGTGTTTGGAAGATGTAAAAACTTACAAATCCATATAAAATTTGTCTAATTTGGACATAGTCACCTCGAAAGACAAATGTTTTTTTGCTCTAAGGTACGACCATACAGACTGTGCAGACCATTTTTTTTTTTGGCAAGCCTCATAGATTAGTAGGCAAATTTGAAATGGCAACTTCTGAAACCCACCATTTGAACATCGAGATCTATTTTTGAGTAATTTTTTTTTGAAATAACTTCAAATTTTATGATCTTCACTGCTGTACTTTTAGTTTTTTCTAAATTTTTTATACAACAACGCTTGCCTATCCCCATTTTTGCAAATTCAGAGGCTCATAACTTTCACAGACGACCTTGAATTGAGGTCCCATCTTTTTTCAAAGTTAATTTATTTTTGAGAATAACACATTGGTGCAATTTTTTTTGTAATAAAGTGCATATTTTTTATATTTTTAGACTAGAGGGCCTAAATGAACTTTTTGTAAACTTAAAAAATTATAATCTAACCTTGTAATTTCACTCAATTATAAAGTTCTAAAAATAATTGATGGATCAAATAAAACTAAGTAATTCAGGGGGGTTTTGTGGTGTGTTTTGTACTTTTATTTTTGATTTATAATAGTTTATTTCTGATTGCATCACGGGGAATCCTAAGTTCCCACTATTAACAACATACAACTATAATACATGAAAATAGAATGCTTGGAATGCATTAATGATGCTATAATATATGCCTTACATAAAAACTCTTCTTACTCTACCTACTGATGCAAAAGAGTTACAACACTTTCTCTTTGAAACTACTAAAGTAATTAGATGCATTTGGTCTTACATGTCTTTAGATTTGAATTTCCATCTTGACAAATGTACAACTACAAAAGAGGCTTGGGATAAATTAACATCATTGTTTGGAAAAATAGATGAGGTTCGTGGTTACCAAATTGACAATGAAATTATTAGTTTTGATCCTAAAAATTATGCTACAATACAAGACTACATCACTAAAGTCATAGATCTTAGAGCATAACTTTTTAAATTTAAAATTGGTAAAAAAGACATTTAATTAATTTTTAGTGCCTTACACAAATTCAGTCCTAAATATTCATCCTTTGTCTATAGCTTTCATACTCATTAGATCACATTGGGCACATATTATCAAATAACTACCTTTGAGGTATTCTCTAAGATTCTAATGGTTGAAGAAGAAAAGTTAATAGCTATGGGTCTAATCAAGTCATCCAAATCTCAAGCTCTAATTACAAGTCAACCTCAACATAAGCAAGTTTCAACATCAACATCAAATATAGGTTCAAGTAAAAAGAATCAAAATAATTAGACTAAGTCACAAAAAGAAAAAAGGGCAACAATCTTCCTCACAAGGAGATTATAACTCCACTAATAAGAAAGGGGATTCACAGAAAAAGAACTGGCACTACTTGCCCTTATTGTGAAAAGGAGTGAACAAAATTATTGGAAGAAAGAGACTGATGAACTTAAGGATCTTCTAAAAAAGAATAACATCAATTAATCCTCTTTAAAGGATTCTTCCACTCCTTCAAATTCAAGGAAAGGGAAATCTATGGCACTAGTTGCATTGGCAATTTCTCCGAAGTCATGGGTCATTGACTCAGGTGGTTCACAACATATGGGTTCTGATCAAGAATAATTTTTTAGATTAGAACCAAGTTTGTTGCCTCATATTCTCATAGGTGATAATTCTAAGGTAGATGTTATAAGAAAATGTACAGTTGATGTTGATATTGGTGTATTTGAGGATGTCCTCTATGTGCCAGAGTTATCAACTAACCTTTTTTCTATTTACCAAATCACTCACTTTGATACTGGTAGAAAAGTTGAGTTCACACCCGATTCTATATCAATAAAAAAATTAGAGGATAATGCCTTAGTTGTAGTGGGAAAAGTTGACAATAATGCTTGACTTTATTCATTCTCCCACTTTGTGCCTTAGTCTTCCTCTATAGCTTTGCTCTCACACAGTGATTCAGTGATCAAGTTATGGCATGAGCAGTTTGGTCATCTAAACTATTGCTATTCACAGTAGCTTAATCAGTAAGAGATGGTTATAAGACTTCCATAGATTCAATTTTTAGGGGGTGTATGTCATGGTTGTGCCTTAGGAAAACATATAGAGGATAAGTTTGATAAAGGGAAGGCTTGGAGGGCTACACAAGTCCTCAAACTTGTTCATAGTGATTTAGTGGGTCCATTTCCTACTTTATCTTTTAACAAAACCTGCTATGTTCTCACATTTATTGATGACTATTCTAGATATACTTGTGTTTATTTTCTAAAACTCAAGAGTGAAGTATTTGATAGATTTCTAGAGTTGCTCTAACAGAGAAACAATCTAGGAAGTATGTCAAGATTCTTCACATAGATAATGAGAGGAAATATGTGAACAAGTTTGAATAATTCTGTGCTCTTGAAGGAATTGATCTTCATCATTCAGTTGCATACACACCTCATCAGAATGCTCTAGCAAAGAGAAAGAACAAATTCTTAAAAGAGATGTCAAGTTGTATGATTCATGCAAAATCATTAGTACTTGAGTACTAGGTGGAAGTGATTAATTGTGCTGCATATATATAGAATAGAGTTCCTCACAAAGCTTTAAAGGTGATAACACCTCTTGAAGCTTGGTGTAATAAGAAGCCAATTTTGCATCATTTCAGAGTCTTCAGCAGTCCAACATGGGCTCACATATTTTTAGACAAGTGTTGTGCTTTAGAAAAACAAAGCCAAACTTGCATATTTATGGGATACCCTGATGGTGTTAAGGGATATTGACTCATTGATCCATATTCACATGAGCTTATTATAACAAGAAGTGTTTACTTTGAAGAATGTCCTTCAAACTTTTCTTGTAACATTTCTCATTCTTCTTCCTTAAAAGAATCAGATAACAATGATGATGATGATGATGATGATGATGATGATGATACTCCTGCTTCATCTACTCATAGGGATGATAAGGTAATACCTCCCCAACAAGGTTTAGTAGGACATGTTCCTCCTCCTCCTCTTCTAGATCCTCACCCATTTATGCCTTTATGGGATAGACAGACTTTGATAGATGTAGACCCTCTTATTAGGGATCCATTATATAGAAGGAGAACATGGTCACAACATGATCTTCCACATTCCTACATTGCCATAGCTTCTGATCCACAGTCTTTTCAAGAAGCCATAGGGACAATTGAGTGGGATTCAATACTGGAAGAAGAGTATGACTCATTGATTAGGAACAACACTTGGGATCTTGTTCCTCTTCTTAAGGGAAGAAAATTAGTATGATGTAGGTGGATATATCAGACTAAGTTTGCAATGGATGGAAAAATTGATAAGTATAAAGCACACTCAGTGGTCAAAGGTTTTTCCCAAGTAGAAGGCATTGACTATACAAAAACCTTTGTGCCTATTGCTAAGATGAATTCTATTCACTTGATACGAGCTATTGGTACAACTCATGGTTGGACTATACATCAGATGGATGTGAAGAGCACATTTCTTCATAGGGATCTTCATGAGGATATTTATATGGATCAGTCATAGGGGTTCATTCAGGATTCTTCACTAGTATGAAGCTTGAAGAGGTCTCTCTATGGTCTAAAACAAGTTTCTAGGGCTTGGTATTGTCAGATAGATATGTTTCTTCTCTCAGTTGGGTTCTCAAGATGTCACTCAGATCTAAATGTCTACATGCTAGGGTAGGAGGATTCACTATTGTACTTGGTGCTCTATGTTGATGATCTCATTATTATAGGGAGTACAATATCCATCATTAGTAGTGTTAAGACTACACTTCATGATAGGTTTTTTATGACAAACATGGGATTATTGTATTATTTTCTTGGGATTCAAATAACACAATCTTCTTCCAAGATTAAACTTTCACAACCCAAGTATGCTATGGACTTGTTAGCTTGATTTCACATGGCTGATTGTAGGCCTACACTGACTCCTTTCTTATTTAGAGTTAAATTTGAGGTTCATTATTCCACTCCTTTGGTTGATGTTACATTATATCACCAGCTTGTAGGTAGCCTCATCTATTTGACTCATACATGACCCAAAATTTCATATGCAGTTGGCATGGTTTCATGATTTATGTAGACACCACATGAGCTTCATTGGAGAGTTTCCAAGCACATTTTGAGCTACATTCAGGGCACTAACATATATGAGATTCACTATACATCAGGTAAAAGTTGAGACCTGGTGGGATACATGGATTCTAATTGGTCTAGTGATTATGATGATCATAAGTCCACTTTTGGTTACAACTTTTACTTCAGATCCAACCCCATTTGTTGGTAGAGTATGAAACAAAATGTTATTACTCTTTCATCTATAGAGGTTAAATATCGTGGCACTGTTAATGCCACTACTAAAGTTATTTGGCTTCAAAATATTCTCATTAAGCTTGGTGTTCCATTTCAAAAGCCATCAATCATCTACTACGACAACTAGAGCACTATCTAGATCTCAAAGAATCTAGTTCATCATTAGAGAACCAAACACATAGAGATCCATATGCACTTTATCAGGGAGCTGATTCAGGTGAAGATCATTGATCTTCAATATTGTCCTATGGAGGAGTAGATTGTAGATATTTTTACCAAACCTTTCACTGAGAGCAAGTATCTTCAATTGTGAACTATTTTGGGGGTGCGGGACATCGATTATTTAGGGGACATCAGTTCTTTAGGGGGGTTTCTTAGACTTTCATTTTGAAGAGGATTTTTTTCCTTTGGGTTTTCTCTTTTCTTCATCTATTTGTACAAACTATCTAATATGTCTACACATTGCTGGGACTCTTATCTACATAGCCCTACCTAAGCTTCACTTATGGAGGGGTGTTGGTGCATTTTTTGCTTTATTGCATTTAGTTGTATTTATTATTTATTATTTTAGTGTACTAATTAATTATTATAATTAGTTTATTATATTTCTTAATAATTTGCACTAGATAGGATAAGCTTGCTTAGCTAGAAGTTAACTTAGACACTTATCTTGTTAAAGTGGAGTTCTACTCCACTATTCAGGGTAAGATATGATAAGATTGTTTAACTAATAGTCAACTTGTGTTGGTCATTTCACAAGTTGGAAACCTATCTTGTTAGTGTGGAGTTACACTATATTATTCGTGTAGATAAATATCAGTTAAACTACACATGTTGTGTGAGTTCCCTGATCTTTATCATGCATGCCTTGCTCTATATAATCAATTACTAATTATGTATTCTACATCAGATTAATATTGAATTATCAAAGTAATTCATCATATTTGATTTATTTATTCATTTATATTATTATCTTAGATATATAGTTATTATTTATTACTATTACTATTTTATCTCTTATTTATGATTTTCATTAGATTCATTAGATCCTATAGCTAATTATAACACTTTAATTATACTTCATCATATGATATTACCTTAGATGTAAAAGCTACTACTATAATATAAATATATTCTAAATTTGACAACAAATTTAATTACATTGTGGACCTTGAATTATATGTTAAATATTATGGACCTTTACCTATGCTTCCTAGTGATGGATCCATCCTATAATTATTCCATGCTAGAGATCCTCAACTCAGTTTCCAACATCATAAGTTTTAACAATTTGAGAAAAAAAGATCCTTGCTTTAGTAATTTGGTTGCTAGTGTTGATCCAAAAATAGATCCTATATTTAAACTTCCTTCAACACCTTATCATTTTCAAGACCACTGAAGGGATTATCCCAAGAACATTCATCAATGACAAATAAAAGTGAGGAAATAAATAAATCACAAAGCAATGTTATCTCTCAAGGTGAAAACCACAAATGAGACAAAAATTTTAAAGGGAGAAACCAAAAGTATTAGATAAAAACCCATGTGATCTTATAAGAAGGCTTGTCATCAAAATCTCCACAATTATAATTTAGAAGAAAGAGTAAATTAATAAAAAGATAAAGAGCTATGCATTTCTAGTGAGTAAATGAGGAGAAGAAGGCCATTTTACAGAGCTAGAGGAAAAGAATAGGAGTTACAAGTGATCCCATGATTACCTTACAAGCCTCCTTTATGTGTGTCACTTGTGGCCTAGTCCCTTAGAAAGTGAAGGGAAGTGTGTGCCAAGTGGGGGAAGGGATTAATTATGCAATTAACTCTCAAATCTTAAAGGAGAACAAAGAGGTGAGTGACACTTCATGGAATCCAAATTTATGTGAATTTATAATTTACATAAAAAAAATTTCACACACACAAAATGAAAACTTAGAATTAAATAAATTATCCTAAATAAATGGTAATCCTAAAACTCCTTAAACTTTATTTAGTTGTTTACAAACAAAAAAGAAGAGAGGAAACATTAATAACTCTCCCACTTGATGATAAATTCCTTTAATCCTAACACATTACAAAAGAGTACAAACTTTTATTTACATAATGGCTTAGTGAAAATATCCTCCATTTGTTCTTGAGTAGGATAAAAAGAGAGAAGAATCTGATTATCTTAAATAAGTTCATGCTGAAAGTGATGTTGAATTTCAATGTGCTTAGACCTTGCATGGAAAATTAAATTTTTTGACAAGGCAATGACACTTTAGATTACCAAAAATTAGAGTAGCTAAAGGTTGAAGGTGGCCCAAATCTACAAGATGTTTTCAAAGCCAAATAACTTCCTTAGAAACATGGTTTCAAGCTTTATATTCAACTTTTGTGGAAGTTAAGGATATAGTAGTCTAATTTTTAATATTCTATGAAATTATGTCAAAGCCCAAAGAAAAAAAGTAACCACTTATGGATCTATGAACATTACGATCACTAGCCCAATCAAAATTTGAATAAAATGCCAAAAATAAATTTTTATTCAAGGTATACTCAATGCTAAAAGTGAGAGTAAATTTAATACAACGAAGAATTATTTTATCACCTTTAAAATGAGTAGCTTGAGGTTTAGACATAAAATGAGAAACTAATCCAACAAAAAAAAACAATATCAAGATGAGTATGATAATTCAAATTGTCAACTAATTATTGATAGAGAGTTGGATCAACAGTTTTAGTTTCAATGTCAGTAAGTAATTTTATACCAAGTTAATAATGGGTAAAAATAGGTTTGCAATATAATATATTAAATTTAGATAACAAGTCATATGCATCTTTATATTGAGAAATAGAAATTCTATATTTTTATTTCCAAACTTGAATGCCTTTTAAGTATTGTAATAGACCCAAATCAATCATTTCAAAGGTATTATTCAAATCATTTGTAGTGAAATAAACCATGGAAATATTACTAATAGTAATGATTATTAAGTCATCGACATACAAAAAAATGATAAATATGCCATTAAGAATGTTTTTGAAAAAAAATCAAGATCACTAGAACTACGAGAAAAGTCTTTAGCTATGAAAAATTGATAGATTTTAGAGTACCATTCTGTAAGAGATTATTTCAAACCACAAATAGCTTTATTTAACTTGTAAACAAGATTTTCATTATATTTATTAATAAAACCATGGGATTGAGACATGTAAATTTCTTAATGCAAGTCATATTTAAGAAAGCATTTTTAACATCTATTTGATAAATAGGCCAATTGATGTGAGTAGCTAAAGCTAAAACAACTTTAATTATGGGCATCTTGGCAACATGTGTAAAAATTTCATCGTAGTCATTTCCTTCAATTTAAGAAAAGCCTGTAACAACTAATCTAGCTTTATATTTTTCAATTTTATTATCAAAATTGAATTTAGTTTTAAACAACCATTTACAACTTACCAAATAATGCCCTTTAGGGAGAGGGACTAAGTCCCAAGCGTTATTATAAATAAAAGAGTTGTATTCATCATGAATTATTTTTTCCAAATGAGGGTGACTTTGAGCTTGTTTTATTTTTGTAAGATCATTATTATTCATAAATTTATACATTAAAGCATAATTAAAAAATTGTTGCCTAGTTATACGAGTATCAATAACATCTGCATAAACTACATAAGTTTTTATAGTAGTCTTGCCCCACTTAGGCATAAATTTAAGTGGAACAAGACTAGAATAAAGAGAAGGAACTTTAGGAACAACATCATTTTTCACTACATCATTATTATCATCACTTTATTCAAAAAAAAAGAAATATAAATTATGTCAAGAGAATCCAAATTAGAAGTATAATCAAGTACACCATTTTCAATAATTCTAACATCCTTTTTAGTCATGATTTTATTAGTTTAAGGATCATACACCTTATAAAATTTAGATAATTCATCATAACCAATAAAGATAACTTGTTTGATTTATAATCTAACCTATTTAATTTTTTATGGGAATATAAACAAATGCATCACAATTAAAAACACTTAAATGCTTTTAATTAGGTTCTCTACCATTCAAAACTTCTTCAAGGATAATATTTAAAACAAATTTAGTGGGAGTCCTATTTATTAGATAGACCAAACAATACTTAGCTTCCACTCAAAACTTATAATGAATATTTTTAGCTTGCAATATACACCTATCAATTTCAGTGATAGTCCTATGTTTACATTCAACAATACAATTTTCCTCAGGTCTATAAAAAATAGTTTTCTCATGTTTAATATCATGTTTCTTACAGTATGCAAGAAAATAATTTTTAACATATTTAGTTTCATTTTTAGTTCATAATATGCGTAAAGAACAATGAAATTGTTTTTCAACAAAGACATGAAACTCAATAAAAGTGTCTAAAAATTGATCTTTAGTTTTCAAGAAGTAAATTCAAAAGCACTTAGTGCAATCACTAACAAAAGTTAAATCATAATTTGCACCATTAATAGAATGAGTGTACATAGGGCCTAAGAGATCACTATGAACTAATGAATATTTTCATTATCATGTCAAGATTGACTCTTAGGAAAAGTTTTTCTATGAATTTTATCAGTCATACAACCACTACAAATAGAATTAATGGAAGGAATTTCAGGCAAACTTTTCACCACATTAAGTTTATTCATAAGTTCAATACTTTGGTAATTAATATATCCTAGTATTTCATGTCATAATTTAGCATCATTGGAAGCAATTAAAGCATGAGAAGAGGAGGAAGAAGAGAGTATAGTAAACTTGAACAAATTATTATTGTCTAAAAAAGTAGTAGTAACTACTTGAAACTTTCTTGGTAGATTTAACATAACAAGTGCCATGAAATAATTCTACTTTACAGTCCTATTTGTATAATTGAGAAATAGAAAACAAATTCAATTTTAAATTGGGAACAAACAAAACATCATTCAACTCACTATTAGGGATTTTAATAATTCCTATGGATTCAACATTGCAAGAACCATGATTTGTAAGACTTAAATGATTATTATAAATATTTGGTTCCAAATAAGTAAACAAATTTGTATTATATGTCATATGTTGTGGAACACTAAAATCAACAATCTATTCAATAAGAGAAACACACAAAACATAAGTAAAAGTAGATCTACTATTAGATTTTTATTTAGATTGAGTCTTAGTGTTGGTATTACTAGCATTGATTTTGGCCTTAAGCTTTCCATTTTTAAATCACATTTTTTTCTAAAGTAGTGATATTCATCATGAGTATTTTTGTCATAATAATTGCATTCTACTTTTTTTTAGATTTTGAGTTAGAATTTTTTATCTATTTTGTCATGTGTATTATTGGACTTAGCATGTTCTTTTCCATTATTATGTTGGTTTTTAGAAACAAAAGCATGTACATTAGTCTTAAGGCTACCAAATTGAATTAACTTTTGTTATTATTGATGCAACAAAGTATAAAATAAATCAAACATCAACTAAATAGATAAAGTAGGAAAATCTAGTTATAAATCAACATTAATAATAAACTACTAAAAAGGTTGAGGCAAATATTTTTTCATGATAATATGAATTAAATTCAAATATAAAATTTAACACCTAAATTAGTTAATTAAGAATGCAAGGAGTAAAATTTAATCAAGAAATCATCTATAGTTTAAAAGTCATTGTACTTTAAATCAAATAGTTGATCTTAAATTTGAATTTTTTAAGATTCATTCACAATGTCATAAACATATTTAAGTTTTGACCAAGCAGTGGGTGCAAGAAGATAACCATAAATATGCATATGAAATTTAAAGGTCATGGCCCATGCCAATTAAGTCTAAGACCTCATCATTTTTTGCTTGTCATTTTTATTGAACTTTAGTGGTGGTAGTCTTTTCATTAGGTTTGGAGTCTATGCCATCTACTATGCACACCAAGTGTTTATAAGTGAATATGTATTGCATATGTAATTTCCATAAATGGTAATTAGTAGATGTGAGTTTAAACTTAAATAAAAATTGAGTCATTGTGCCATGAAATCTCACTCAATACTTAGAAAGAAAATATGCAAGAAAAAATCACTTAAAATGAAAGAGGTGCGAATGAGGGGAAAAAAATAAAAAATGAGACTAAGCTGAAGTGCAAAAGAAATATCAAAGAATACAAAGGAGCCAAATTTTTTAAGAATTGCAAAAAACATTAGTAATATAAATATGGCTATAATAATCTTCCAAGTTGTAATGGAAAATATAATAACAATGATTTTTGGAGCTTTAGTTGTGAATAGACTAAGCAATTTAAAAAAAAAAAAAAATTAAATGTAAGCTCACATCAAAACATCAAATTAATATATTTTAATGGATTTAAGAAATTGCTTTTATTAAATAATAATGTGGACATTTAAAAAAAAAAACTAAATAAAAAATTATAAATACCAATAATAAAATGATGAATTCTCTTCTTTTTTAATTATTAGTGGAAAGTCTTAGTTTTTTTCTTGATATGATGTTATTTTATATATCACTATATTCTTAAAAAAGAGAATGAATCTTGAATGAAATAAAACAAATCGTATGACCAAGTAAAGAAAAAGGATTTAAAAAAAAAAAAAAACTAAAAAAAAATGTTAAAGCCAAATTACCATGTAGTACATAAAGAAAATTAGATATGTAAAGAGATAATATCATGCTAATTATTAGAAAATTTGACTAAAAAAATGGTAATTAATTGCATAACATCCCTGAGTTAGCCTACATGACAGAGATAAGCAAAATGGTGACACCTAAGATAAATGAGTGCTCTAGCAACTGATAAAATGTTGCAGGGAGGATACCACACAAAAGATAGACTAGGAAAGAAGAAACAAAACAACTAGAATATTAGTCAAGTCGTATGGCCAAATACCAACTAAGCATGAAAAAGGTAAAATGACACTAGGCTAGAAAAAAGACAAAAAAGAAAGAGATGAATAGGTGGGGTAATGTAACAGATAAGGCTAATGGATAGAATGGATAAAGATGTCATACAATGAAGGATATATGGGTGCTGTAAAACCACGAGGAAAGATTTGAGTAGGACACTCTAATTGGAAAATGGCTATGAGATAGTAAAAAATGACCAAAAGTAAAAGAAAGCTGGAAATAAGATCTAATAGCTAGAAAAGAAGGAAAATAAAGAGGTCAAAATGTAATATAAATATGATATAAAAAGATTTTATTACTGATATAGATAATAAAATGATTAGAATGTGAAAAAAAAGCTGAAATAAATATTCTATTTTTATTTAAAGATTAAAAAACTACTCAAAAATGAATAGAAATTAAAATAACCAAAATTTAAAAGAAAGCAAAAATATATACATTATCTTTTAAAGGATAATAAAAAGATAAACTTCTTAGGAAAGAATAGAAAGATGAAATATAGATGTATTATTTTCCTTGATAGAAAATAAATACACAAAATGTAATCTAATATATAGATAGTTTCTACAAAAAATTAATAAAACTAGAAAAAAGAGCTGGAAAAAAATGAATAAGATATTTTTTTTGTTGCTTGTAGTACCTTAAAAAAATAAAAGAGAAAAACTTACTTGTATGGCCTCTCAAAACCAGATAAAGAGTTGAAAAATCTCATTGGGAGCAACCTGCAACAATTGGTTAAAGAAAATAAACTTCAAGAAAAAAAAATGTGAGGGAAACAAATTTAAATGAAGAGAAAGGGTGGAGCGCTTAAAAAAAAGAATTTGAAATATCTCCCAAAAATTTCACACTTCCAAAAAAAATGTCAATAAAATGAACTTAGCTCTAATATCATGAAGGGATTATCGTAAGAACATTCATCAATGATAAATGAAAGTGTAGAAATAATAAAATCATAATGCAAGGTTACCTTTCAAAGTGCAAACCACAAATAAGATAATAATTTTAAAGTGAAAAACTAAATGTATTAGAAAAAACCCACATGATCTTATAAGAAAGCTTGTCACCAAAATATCCACAATTATAATTTAGAAGCAAGAGCAAATTGAGAAGAAACAAGAGATTTATGAGTTTTTATTGATGCAATGAGGAGATGAAGGCTCTTTTATAGAGATAGAGAAAAAGAATGGAGCTACAAGAAATATCAGGATTACCTTACAAGCCTCCTTTGTGTGTGTCACTTGTGGCCTAGCCCCTTATAAAGTGAAGGGAGGTGTGTGTCAAGTGGAGGAAGGGGTTACTTATGCAAGTAACTCCTAAATCTTAAAAGAATACAAAGAGGTGAGTACCACCACATGAAATCTAAATTTATAATTCACATAAATAAAAATTACACACACATAAAAATGAGACGTAAGATAAAATAAATTATCCTAAATAAAGGGTAATCATAAAAACTACAATGCCATGTTTATCGAAGAAACCCAAGAGATTAATTTTAGTACGGCTACCACTCTTAGACCAATTCTTATGTCCAAGGAACTTTGTCTTGAAGAGAGAGATAACTATAGTTTCTTTAAAAAGAAGTATCATGAATGCTTTGTTTGGTCATATGAAGACATGCCAAACATTGACCCTATCATAGTTGTCTATAAAATCATGACATATACATATGTGAAACTCCCGTGCCAAAAATAATGGAATTTCCCTTCTAAGGTTTCCACCTTATGTCACAAATAAATTATCAATATCTTAGATGTTAAGCTTATTAATCTTATAGATTACTCCAAATGGGTATCCAAAATTGTTCCCATTCCTAAGAAATTCATTATGCTCATTTGCATTTGTATTTACTTTCATAATCTAAACCTACATGTCCTACAAATAACTTTCCTTTACCATCTATTGATGGTATTTTTGATTCTACAACCAACTATGAGATGCTATTTCTCATGGATGGTTTTTAAATATATAATTAGTTTCACATTACTCTTGGGTATTATCCTAAAACCACCTTTACTATTTAATGAGGAACCTATTTCTATGTTAAGATTCCATTTGACCTTAAAAATGCCAAAACTACTTATCAACATGTGATGACCCATATATTTCATGATTTCACCCTTAAAATAGTTGAAACCTATGTGGATGATATTATTTCCAAATCAAAGCATTGTAAAAACCATCTTCATGATCTTTCCATCATCTTTGATCATCTCATCAAATACAAACTTATACTCAATCCTTACAAGTGTGTTTTTGGTGTTACCTCTATAAATATCTCATGATTCCTATATTAATTGAGAGTGATTGATATATATATATATATATATATATATATATATATATATATATATATATATATCATTAAAATCAATGTTATTTTAAACATTCATATCCCCTTATCCATTCGTGACATTCCCACTTACCTTGGAAAACTCAAGGTAATGCAAAGATTTGTCCCTGAGATGGCTTATCATATTTATTTGGTAAGCTAAATCCTAAAGAAAGGTGTTGCTTTAAAATAGACTTATTCATGTCAAAAATATTTTGATAAAATGAATGAATGATTACTTCATCATCCTACTCTATGATCACCTTCTAGTGATCATCCTCTCATTTTTTACTTAACATCTACCCCCATATCAGTTGGGGAAATGATTTTGTAACAATATGAATCAAGAAAATATTATTATATTTATTATATCAGTCATGCCTTGATAGATTTTGATACCCATTACACAAAACTGGAGCATGATTGTCTTGTAATCTATTCCCAACTAAAAAAACCTTTGGCACTATATGCTTTATTAGACCACATATGTCATTTTCCATTTCGATCCCCTTTGTTTCTTCTTCTCTAAGGATTTTTAGCTGGAGATAGAATCAATAAATGGATGGTACTCCTAATGGATTTTTACTTAAGGGTTTTCACTTAAAAATATATCAAAGGCCAAGTGATTGTAAATATACTTTTTCCTAATCCTATCCCATCTATAAGTCACCTTTGAGACACTTTCCCAACAAAGAGGTCCTCTTAATAAAAGGTATTAACCAAGTTGTTTCTCTCAAATAATACATCCATAATTTCATGGTTGACCATGAGGCATATGCCCTTGAAGATCCCAAAATTATAGCCTTTAAACCTAAATCAAAAGTCATCATAGAATAATTACCTAAAATTACAATTGATTTGCATGAGAAAACTTAGACAATTCACCTCATTGGATCTAAATTACTTCAAGGAGCTAGGGAAAGCTATGTCTTAGCATACCCTTATGGAAAAATATTTATTTTAGCTTTTTTTTAAAACTTTGAGGTCACTAATAACATGGCTGAATATAAAGCTCTCATCTTTGGGATGTAAGCATCCATAGATTTAGACATCCCTTAATTACTAGCCTTAGGATATTCACAACATATATGTTTCCATGTCAGTGGCACATATAAATTAAAAATTAAAAATCTCATTTCATATCATCAACTTGTTTCCACTCTTGCCAAATATTTTGCATATTTCATAATTGAAGTAATCCTATGAGAATAAAATGATATCACAGATTCTCTTGCTTCCTCAATTTCTATTTTCCATCCTCATTAGAAATTTAATGAATCATAGTTCCTCATCCATATGAGGAAATCACCATCTACTCTAAAATCTTAGGAATATTCTCTTATTTATCACATTAAGACCATCACTACTCGACAAAGCTTGTGTTACTAACATATCATCAAATTTATTGAACATCATACTTATCCTTTAGATGTTAACTCTTATGAAAATACCAAACTCCATAAACAATTTTGTAAATATGTACTTATACACAACATCCTTTATTATCATAATATATAAGGTACCTTGATCCATTATGATACTTAAGATGAATTTACTTCACATCTTGAGTAATCCCATGGGGGAAGTTTTGGTGGCCATTGTAGTAGACATGCTATAGCCTGTAAACACCTAAGGATGGGATAATTTTGGCCTTCTCTAAAAAAATATTCCATCATATTTCTTAAAAAGTGTATTCCTTTCCAAATCCATGATGATCTAATCCACTCTCCTTTGGCTGAGCTTAAAACCCTTGAATATTCTTGGCCATTCTCTATGTGGGGATTAGATCTTATTGGTAAGTTACCTAGGTCATAATATGGCCATGTATTCATCATTACTACCAAAAAATACTTTACCAAGTGGTAAAATCTACTGCATTTGTTAATGTTACCAATGTCACTATATCAAATTTGATCCTTAATCAAATTATATGTTATTTTGGTATTCCTCACACCATCATATCTAAAAATGGTGAGAACTTCAAAAATAAATACATGAATCATTTATGTGAAAAATATAAAATCATGCATACATTTTTGACAAATTATCACCCTTAGTGTAATGGTCAAGCTAAGATCACCAACAAAATCCTTAATAAGATACTTTAAAATACTATTAGGTATTCTAATTTGGATTGGCATCTAAAGTTATACCCCACACTTTGGGATTATTGTAATAGCATTTGTATTACCATTAGGCCAAATCCCTTCTCTTTAGTTTATGTCTCTAAATACATCTTACCATTAAAAATTGAGTTACCCTAATTGTGTATCTATCTTCATGGAATCATTCCTGATGAAGAGATTTGTGAATCCCGTCTTCCCACTTTAGATGCATTAATGATTGATGTATAAGTGATTTATTACACAATCACTAGTAAAAATCTCACATAGCTAAACAACATTACAAAAAGTTAAATTTCATAATTTTGATGTTGAAGACTTAGTGCTCATATTGGATTACACCAATGATAAAGAAGGAAAGTATGTCCAAAAGTGGTGGGGTATCTACCTAGTTAAAGACATACTTGGACCTAAAACATATAGTTTACAAATAAATTAAGGATATATATTTAAATAATTGACCGACACTTAGTTTTTAAATAATAACTTTACTTGGTTCCATGTTATTCTTAATTTTACTTTGTGTAGTGCTTTTTCCATTTCCATTACTTATTACTTACCTGCTTATAATTAGTTTTATATATACTGAGGAAGTAACATTTCTTACAGGTTTTACTTCAAATTCTTCTTTCAACTAGCATTTCCCATTATTACACCTCTTGATTTCCTCTTACATTAGCCCTAGTACCTATCTTTGGTCATTTGGTCTATTGTCTACTCACACCACTTTTTTTTTTTTTTTAGTTTTTGAGTTTCATTATAACACCCTAGAGTCTTTCCTAAAAAACATCCATCTCTTTTTTAATTAATCATTATTTCTTCCCTATGATTGTTTGGTTTATTTTATTATAATACACACTTTGGGTCCTTTACTTATGCCTCTTGGATTTTCAATTTTTGAGTTGTACAATAATACCTAGGCCCTTCTTAAAAACATATACCATTTTAATCTCATATATTTATTTTAATCCCAACCTTGGCTAGGTGTCTTCTTAAAAAGATACAAAAATGGTCGAGAGTAGTGTTTTTACTCACTTATAATAAATCATATTCTCTTGTGGTAAAAATATATAAATCTATCTCCATGTCCTCATTCATATTTTACCATTTCTTATGATCATTATTCATTCTTGCTTGTCATTGTACCATTTAAATTTACACATTGTTTGTGACTGGGGCAACCCAATCATTCTATGATCATTTGCATCATTCCTTATTTTTCATTTCCCATTGAGATCACCAAGGTTGGTTTTGAGATTTCACTATTGTCTAAGATGAAAGCCGAGGAGTTTTTAGATACCATGGTCTTTAGGTTCTTCTATCTAGCCACTAAGTATAAGTTCTTTTATGATAGTCATTTTTATCACCCATGTTTGGTTTTTTAAAATTCATATGGAGGAGGAAAATAGAAAAAGACAAGTGTTAAAATTCATATAACAAGAAAAGGTAAATGTAATATTAAATTAAATTAAAGTAACTTTGTTCGGCACATCTGCTATCTTAGTTAAAGCTCAAACTCCACATTTGTCCTCATGATAGAGTTGAAGTCCATTGGCCATATGGTAAGCCAATAGATTTGGGTAGGAGGTTTCATTTCATCATTATGTATTCTTAAATTTTATTGCCACATATCTTATCAAAAAATTACCCATTTTTATAGTAGATTAATGGCTCTGAAAGGGGTCCTGAGGAGTAGGGAATACATTGTGGAAATGTAGGATCCTTTTACTTTTCGTTCATGCTAGCCTTAATAGGATGATATATTTATACTTCACTAGTTATCCAATCT
This sequence comes from Torreya grandis, assembly GCA_037957365.1. NCBI lineage: Eukaryota > Viridiplantae > Streptophyta > Pinopsida > Cupressales > Taxaceae > Torreya > Torreya grandis. Next base: position 624,282 of record JARHVA010004783.1, read on the forward strand.
TATGTTTTATAGGTAGGGTTATCTAGGGTCATTTATTTTAAACACCCCTAGCCTTGGCAACTTGATTTGAGTGTCTTGTTTCTATAAAATATCATGTTTTTGCCTTGGTGATTCCATATTCCCCTCCCGCCATTTCTTTTCCCCTTGACACACATTTAAAAAAAAATACAATATGATAGTTTTAGTTTATCCATTTTTATATTATAAGTTTTATCTTTGAGTTACTTCAATATGATCTCTTGGTTATTGACATATCTTTATATTATTTATCTTAGTTATGTTTTGGGACCTAGAGTTTTCTATTCACCTTTTTTTGGGACATCTGGCCCCATTTTTCCATTTCATATTTTTTCCATCCTTATTTGAGTTTGGTTTGTTATGTCTCTTACATTTATGGTGTTACAATTAATTATTTACATATATCCTTTGTTGGATTTGGATTGTTACTTATCTTACTTCATATGTATTTTTACATTTTTTGGTCATAAGTTGAGTTTGATTTTTGGCTTATATACTTTCTATCTTTTCTCAATTTCTTTGGTATTTTGGTTTTAGCATATCCTTTTTTATCCCAAATTACCAATTTTCTAATTGATTTAATTAGTCTTGAGAGTTTTCCATTTACTTTGACAATCATGTGTTTACTTGCTTTGCTTCTAAACATTTTTAGCCTTGTATCCATATGGTTTCTCAAATGTAATTCCTACACCCTCCACAATCGATACTATGGTATTTTCATGTAGTCATTCAACAATAAAGGTAAGTCAAGGCATGTTTAATATCTTTGAGTTATTTATTTATCATTAATTCCTTTCTGTTATTTCATTTGAGTTATATTTTGGTGTTGTTATGTTCCTTCCCAAAACATCATCCCAAGTTACACTATTGTGACATGTGATGAGATTTGGGTTGGACATATGTATACACAATGTTTTTCCTATTTTTAATTTACAAGGACTTTATATTTCAGTAAATTTTTGAGCATCAGTCTCCCTAAGTGCACTAAGAAAGGGGTGCACAATGCTCATGGTTTTTTCAATAGATGTTTCTATTATATCATGAGTATCGCATTCATGTTATAAGTTTGGATTACTTAGAGTGTCTTACCATTTTTCTCTTCCATATTGTAATTATATGCTATAACATTGACCTTGATAATACCATATATTTAGTAACTTTTACCCTTTTATAGATGCTCAAATATGTATTTATATGCTAAACTAGCCTTATACACTTGAAAAATATCACTCAAGGCTCTACCCTTCATTTATTAACCTTCCTTGCATCTAAAAGGCTACCATTCATCATCTCATTAGGCCTAAATGCTTATCTTATAGTCCGACCCTATTATTCTAAATACCCAAATCACCTATAGCCCATAGTAGGCTTAAAATTTGATATGTAACCTTAAATGTTAGTTACATATCTCTATCAACCTTCTATTAAAATAGATAGTTATGTTCAAAATTGGATAGTAATGTCAAAACTATTATCCATTCTCCAATGAAAGTGGTTGTGCCTTATAAACACTTAAATTTTAAAATCTTTTGATATGTATGGGTTAGCCTATTATGTTTCATTAACCATTCCATGAGAGTATTTGCAAAAGAGGTGGTTTAAATATGAGTGCAATATAACTCATTATTAATCCAACAAGAACATATTAAGATTATACTATACTATTGAAAATTAATTAATTCTACTATTATGGCCAATTATTTTCTATTTTCATATCAATCATATGAGAAATCATATTATAGTTTTGAATATTTCAAACAGAGCCATATTTTTAAAGATATCCACTAGATAACTACATGCACTTGCATATAACATACCACACCAATATTCACACACAAGATCAACATATAATGGAGAACTGTATATGTCTGAGGCCTTCTTTGTAGTATTAGCTATGTAGGTAGTGTTCATTGATAGAGGGTCTTTTTAGGTCAGTTTAACTTCATGAGCCCACTAACCTTTTTTTGGAAATGTGATAATACTTAAGAGGAGGATCTAGGTTTCTAAGCTATATTATGATATCAAGGGCATGTGAACATGATCTAAACACATAATATGAAAGGTGACAAAAAACCTAAAAAGGCCTAGGTGAAAGTTACAATCAATAGTCAATAGTCAATACTCCATACATAATATATGCATTGAAATAAGTAAACTAACATAAATGCAAGTGTCCACAGGGTGATGTAAGTGTTTGTACTAACACAAAAATAATATTTATAATTTGACAACTAGATTAGAATCTTCATACATTCTACTTGTACATCTACATTACTTAGATCTTCTTGCACATCAATGTATAATCTAAGTACAATTTCTACTTCATATTTTTATTATGATAATATCAAATGTTTTAATTTATATATTTAGCATATTCTTATATTTAGTATTTATTATTAAAATATTATAGAATCTAAATTCATTAATTAACAAAAATTTAGATTATATTTCTCCTATTTGATTAGGATACTCTTCCCAAACCCTTATTTCCAAAAAGGGTTAAACATTTTATGAACCTAACCTTTGATTATTATTATGTAAACTTAAGCTTGATCTAGGGTTTTCAATTAAATTATGATTTCCTTCTCATAGATTATTCCCTAGAATTTGTATGCCTCTCTTATTTTATGCTTATCTCAATTTTGAGAACATTTAAAATGGATAAAAAGGAGCCTCTTCCTCCTCTTAACCCTGAGGAGGGTGATATATACTTTACCAATAATGTGTTCCATTATATCACTACTTTAAGGGGTAAGGCAACCCATACTATACTAAAAAAATAAGGTAATCAACATAACCATCCTCAAAACCCTCTAAAATCTCCTTTAGATAGTGTGGGTATAAATATTCAATCCACAACACCTAGAGTTTATGGCAGTGAAGCCCTAAAATATCAAATCATTAGTATGTGAAGGCTCATAAACAAATTGAAAAATCAACATTAATGTTTTATTTCAAATATCACTTCTTGAGAAAATAATTTTACACATACATTGAATTCAAAATGTGCTAGTGGTAGTCATGCATTTGTATGTTCATCTAGCAATATTGTGTAAAATAAGGTATCACATCAGAATCAAAAGTTAAAATAGAATTAATTTAAAACCATTGATTTAAATGTATGTAACATGATAATAGGGTTATATGTTATATTATAAGGGTAATACTTTGAAATAATTTGATCACTCTACCTCTTTTACATCTTTTAAGAAGAACAATATATTATTATGAATATCGTAGAAGGTATGGCCACCATACAGATAATTGTTTGGATCTAAAGAAGAAAAAACAATGTATCATTTATAGTAGTGATCCTAAAATATATACATGGAACCTTTTCTAATTCAAAATATTCTAAAACATTCAAAAAAATCAAATATTCAAGAAAATACAAAAATATTTAGCATTTCACATATATACTAGCTTTTGCATATGTTTTTTACTTGATGTTACTAGATAGCATACAATTTTAAATACACACATATGTTTCATGGGTACTTGAGTGTGATACAAGCATACATTACATCCATGATATATGAGCATGCAATGTTAGACCTTTCCTCTTCCTGCATGACATACTACATTGGGGGAATATTGCTTCTATATGATCATGATTAACACATATTCTATTATTATATGATCATTTGTATTGTCACATTAAGCTTATATACTAAGATTTACACATGACTCTACTCATTTTTCTATCTTACATAGTGTACTTGATATGCTATTATACATTAAATTTTGATAACATATGTATATAGGGACTAGTATGATATGCTTATGCTAGTTATTTCTATTTCATTTACATCATATTTTTATGTGGATTACTTGAGTTTAATTATTGTTTTCCTATTTGAATTTCTTGTGGAACATTTGAACATGTTCCTTTCTTGTTGGCCACAATGCCTTGAGTTTTTTTTGTTTCTTTTATGTCTGGACATTTACATATTGTATGCAAAGGAAAATGTAACTAATCTATAAATCAATCCTAGCTCAAAGAAGATAAACCCTATTTAAATTTTTGATTGTTGATTCATTAGATATTTGGGGTCATGACCAACATGGATCTATTAGACCTAGCCAAGGGATATCTTACCATAATAATATCACTAGGGAGGGTTCTGTAACCTCCTTTCAATCAAAATTATGAAATAACCGTAACTAGGTCCTATGTTTTCATATTCACAAGTATAAATGACAAAATCAAAGTAAAGTCTAATCTAGTGCTCATCAAAGCTTGTGGCATAAAGTGGGGGTAATAAACATAAAAAGTAAACATGCATAATAGATATATACTCATGTTAATGTATACAAAATATTAATGCATGGGAGATAAGTATAAATGTTAATCTATCCACTCTTACAAAGGAGGAACAAACTTAGGAATACTTACCTTTGAAGATAATCTCACCAAGCCTCAATCTCTCCCTGGGCCAAGGTGCTTGACAAGATATTATTATGATATGTAAGGATAATAAGGATAAATCATCTCTAGGCTACATAACATATCTATGCATCCAAAAGATTTCTCCATAAGACAATATCTATATCTCTAAAGAAAGTATGAAACCCTCAGCTATGATGCTCAAGTATAATGGTGGATAAGCAAATGCACAATATATATCTCTTATTATTCTCTTCTCTCTAATAAATGATGATATAAATGTGTATATATAGTTGGATCTAACCCTAATCCTTTTTGAACATTTAGCTGACAAGGTTGACCTGATCGACTCTATATCATTATTGACAAAAATAAATTAGGTCTTGGTTTAGGTTAGTCAGGGGCCAACCTAAACCTTAAATGATTTTTGTCAATTAGAGTACAGGGTTGATGGGTCCAACATTGTATTTTAAACTATCAAAAAGGAGTTTAGGCTAGGGAAGGGATAATAAAGATAGAAAATGACTAGAGGAGGGTGAAAAAGAAGAGGAAAATCTTAGGGGAATGTTTTTAGGAGATTTTTGGATTGATAATAAGTGGTAGTAAAGGGGAAACAATCCTACAAAACACTAATGGTCTGCCAACCCCTTTTGTAGTACACCCCTTAAGATGTGCACTCATAGATATTGAGACTCAATGGGTTCCTACAAGAGAGAAAGAATTAGTAATTTATAAAGTTTGAAAATATTACGTATATACATATGCCCCACTCAAAGGTCATCATGTGTCACTTAAGTACAACATAGGATGGTGATTTGGGAAAAAAAACATAGCAACACATAATGTTAAAGTTGAATAAATTACAATAAGGATAAAATAAGATAAATGAAATGACATAATTGAAAAACACATACCTTTACTTATCTTAGTACTATAGATAAAGAAGGATATGTGATAAATGTGAAGCTATCCAACGTAGGGAACATTAGGTGAACCTAAAAAAATTAGCAAAAGAGAGTGACAAATAGAAATTTTTACAACATATACAGACAATAGGGGAAAATATTTTCTATGATGTCAGGATTTCAAAACATTTTATAGTTCAAAATAAGAGCTAGTAGAAACATAGATATGATCAAAATATAGAATTTAGTGGTAAATATTTGAAAGGTAAATAATTTTGAATATTAAATATAAATAAGGTTAAAAATATTTCATTTTTTATTTTTACTATAATGAGAAAATAGAGCTCTGAGAGACCTAGTGTGAGACAAGAGAGCCATCATGGGGAGGAAATGACAACTAAGATGGGGAGGATGCATAACAACCATAATGAGTGCAACACATGTAAACAATTATAAATTTCAAAATTTTGAATATTTTTATTTGAAATTGAGATAAATATAGAAAATTGAGTGGTGGGAAAAATTTAGGCACCAGAATGAACCCTAATAAATTTTTAGGTAAACTAGGGGTAGAATGGGGCACTGGGTAGGAAAAAATTAGACTAATAAATGCCTAAGGAATTTATAGTAAATGGTCAAAAAATTGCTACTATGGAAGAATATAGTTGACCTGGTCAACATAGGCCATAAGGGGAGCCAAAATGATAGGGCCAACTACACAATAGTGGGCCAATTTAGTATGTTAATATGTGGTTGATTATGTAGTAGTAGGTCGACTTAGTTGGAAAGGAGGATAAGGCTAACTGCATATGACATGGATGACTTAGTTTGTTGGATAGGGATGATGTAGTATCACAAAATGAGGTCAACCATGTATGATAGGGTTGATATAGTATGTTAAATCAAAAAGATGGCTGATTTAATATTAAATGGGTTGATCTAGTTGGAAATAGGAATGTTTGATTTAGTCTCATAAATAAGATATAGGCTAATTTAGTAATAAATAAGTTTATTATATAGGAAAATTAGGAAAATGAGAAACTAAATCAAACTAGCTGATTTAAGTAGTTAATTTATGAACTTTCAAGAATGTATTTTGATTATTTGTGACATGGAGATATGATACATCCTTTGTTATTTGATATTTTATAGAGATGTTGGATGGATTGGTACATGATAGATGTGTCATGGCTATTGGATCTACTAGATTGATTTACTAACATGGATAGAGCATGACTAGTTACACTAGGCTTTGGAAGTATCATAGACATGAGGTGCATCCCACTTAGTGTTAATCTTGTTGTCATGTTCCTTGGAGCATGGGAATTCTTGACCAAAATTTTTTAATGGCTGGTGGATGGGAATACCATTAAGGTGGGTATCACATGAGAGGATGTCCATGCATTGTTGGAACTACTAATAGGAAGAACACCAATGATCATTGGAATGCCATATGATCTAGAGGAAAGGTGAGCACTAACCCAATGGGTGACATGCTCAGATAAGATAGACCCTAGATTGAGGGTGAGTTTTTTTGATGTATATAATGTAGAGATTTTAAACATCTATAAGGTTGTGATAGGACTTGTGATAGCATGAGTGTAGTGTCACAAGTTGGATGGTAAGGTACTGCTATAAATGATAACCTTATGTTAGTTTATATTAAATCAAGGAGCACTCTACAATTTTGGGGCTATCATATAGATCCAAATCATGCATGATATGTAAGGGATGTTATACAGAAGGTAGAAGACCATGCAACCTGTTGTTTGATTTAGTACTTGGATATATGAGAGGTTTCCCATGTATCAACCAACTAGGTTACCCCATGTGGTTGATGATAAGTTACCTCAAATCATACAATGGAAACAAGACCATGTAGCTCAGACTGTGCCCCATGTGCCAGTGTTGTAGACTATCACATAAATGGAGATAGTGTGGTAACACTACATGCACATCACTACTATATGGATTAGTTGGTCAACTATTACTATAGGGTTGATATGAGTTCAGATCATGGGCCACTACACCTCATGGGTAGAGTAGCATCTGATGGCACACTTACAAGGGTAATTTAGAATCACACACCCATCAGCCCCTCTAATAGTGCCTTCTTATTGGGCATGACATGATAGATAGCTAAGGGGGAGAGGAGGAGGAGTGCCAATGGAGATATCTATGATTAGGTTATGGTGTGCTAGACTATGGACTAGTCAAGCATAACAATAGGTGACAATGAAAGGAGATGAATTTGATGTGGATGTAGGATCATAGTAGGTACCACAAAGGGAACCATAATAATAATAGAAATAATGAATACTTTAGACACACCATAGATGGAGGCATTATCGATGAGAGTAGGTGCAAGTGAGGGATAGAGTGTAGGAAGACCCAATAGCTGTGATGGGACATAGTTGGTCCATAGAGGCCCTTTTGAAGAGAGGATCATGATGTGATTGAAAGGTGAATCTTGGCTTTACACTAGTGCAGAGGTGACCTAAGAGGAGGCACTTAGTGGATGAGTGGATGGAGAGACCATGCTTGATGGGAAATTAGATAGGAAGATGGTGATTGGTGACACCAGTACTGGTGAGAAATGTTGTAATTTTGATTTAAGTTTTGATATAGGACACTAGTTACATTTTATTATAGTAGATAGATAGATTTTGATGTGTGTGTGTGTGTGTGTGTGTGTGTGTGTGTGTGTGTGTGTGATCTGATATCTATCTAGTTATGGTTTTATAGATCCTATGGTAGAGGAGATTAGGTTGGGATTTGTAGATATGGTTATGGACCATGACATTTTGGATGGGGTGTTGGCTCCATATGACCCTACCATGGTGGATGATCTTGTGGTTCTATTCACCCCAGCCTAGGTGGGCTGGTTTAGACTAGTGGGGGAGCTTGTGAGGTAGTTATAGGCATGTAGAGATAGATTTTAGCCACAAATATGGGTGGGATAGGGAGAGACACAAGCCTAAAATGCCTTGGCTTAGGAGAGAGTGGCACATATGGATACCAAGATCATATAGGTATAGGCCTAGGTGGATAATATACAAGGACATGTAGTAGGTTTGAGATCCCAATATACCTTCTTATAGTGTACCATTTAGAGGGGACAATCCTAGGCATCTATGGGCTATGTGACTAGGCCACAAGATAGGCAGGATGGAACCCAACCTTATGGTTGGAGCTATTTTGTATTTTGTACATTGTATTATATAAAACACATTATATAGATATTGATTTTCATTGTTGGATTTTATCTCATAAGTTATACATGGTTATGGATGTTGATGCATGGATATATTTATTTTTAACACATGTATTTAAATTTTGTTGTATATGATATGAAAAATATATGTTGAGTGTTTTCTTTTCTAACATTATGTGATATACATGCATGGTTAAAAAGAAAAAGGCAAAAATGACTTGGGAAAGTATAAGTAATACAAACATAGTACTACACACTATATCATGATGGGAAATGTGTAATAAAAAAATATGACTAAATATAATAAATCAAAGATGGTAAAAAGGGTAACAAATGTTTTTAAACCATGTAAAAGATTTGAACCAAGTTAAAACAAGTAAAATCATACTATATCATGTTGGAATGTATGAAAATAGTGTAATAAAATGGAAGGCATATGAAAACCAAATGGTATAAAAATTGTTAAGCATGGGATATATCTTTTACTTAATTAAATTTCTTTTTCTCTAACCACTTAATCACACATTCAACATATGCAATAAAATTGAAAGTAATAACATGCACCACATGTGTGTGTGTGTGTGTGAGAGAGAGAGAGAGAGAGAGAGAGAGAGAGAGAGAGAGAGAGAGAGAGAGAGAGAGAGAGAGAAGATTTTATGTGGAAACCCAAAGTGGGAAAAACCATAGAGAACAATCTCAAGTATATAAGTGAGCACCAAATCAAGTTACAAAGTTTGTAAGCACCAACTTGTAGGAGCACCAACCCCTTTGCTGAGCACCAACACATCAATGATTAATAAGCACCCACCCATAGGATCACTAACCCCTCTTGTGTATAAAACACCAACTATCTCTCAATGTTTCTTTCTTAACAAATGAAAACACACTACTATATCTCTTCTCTTTTCTCTACTTTCCTCTACTCTTCTTAGCTAGATAAAATCATTCACTTCCATATCTCTAAATGTCTTCCCAAACCTCCTTTTATAGCTTTCCAAATGATCTTTGGCATTCACCCTTGCACTTTGAATTCTTTCTTTGTCTTTACCTGGTGACTCTTCAAATTCCTCAAGGTGACCCTTCATGGAGAAATGCATCCTTTTCCTCTTTTGTCTTTAGTGATGACTCTTCAGATTCCTCAATGTGACCCTTCATAGAGAAATGCATCCTTTTCCTCTTTTGTCTTTAGTGATGACTCTTCGACTTCGTCATGGGCCCTCTTTTATCTTTATTCAACCAAAAATATATTTGTTAATATTTAATTAATATTAACACACTTTTAGCCAAGATATAAATATTAAAAACAACTTCAGACATTAAATGCTAATTTGACATTAATGATAATATTTCCAACAATCTCCCCCTTTGTCTTTGATGGCAACCTGAAACTATCACCAATTTTGAAAACCTGTACTGCACATGCCAACCTAAAACTAAGACCTATAAACTAAAGCAACTAATAATATACAGTAACTCCCCCTTATTGTAGCATCCTATTTCCTGAACCTATTCATATACCTATTCCTTGTACCTATTTCTACACCTGTTCCCTGTAGCTTACACTTATCTCCCCTTCAACTGATATATAAATTAATTTGTCAACTCACCTTCTTGTCATGCAACATATCCAAGACCCAATAGCATCCACCATGCTTCAATTTTTCTTAAAAATGTCTCCTTGAAGCCTAGAAGAGACACCCCACACAAAGGGTCCTAGAAATTTTTTTTAGGAGATTCCCACATCTCCTCTGTTACTTCCTTGATCTTCTTGTGTCTTTCTATTAGAATATGTTTAAGCATGTCTAACTTATTTGAATTACTAACCTCAACATTCATGATGTTTTTCATCTTCTCAACTCTTGCAACTGTCTTATTATGACAAGGCTGATGCTCAAATGTAACAAGAGATTCTTCACAGTCTTTCCTATTTGATTCTTTATCTACTGTAGCAAGTAATTTATTCTCACTCTTAAACTCAACCTAATCAAAATTTACTGTCTTAGGTATCCAAACCTAAATTTGTCTCTTCTCATATCTTATAGGGGTTTTGTATCCTTTGACATACCTTGAAGATCTCTTTACTCTATTTGGACATAATTTAGCAATATGGCCAACCTTATGCCAATAAAAATAAACTAAATTTATCATACCTTTTGCTTGAATGTGACTGAGATCTCCCTTTGACTGATTGATTCTCCTCATATAGTCTCTTGCCATATGACCAACATGGTGACAAACAAAACAATGGCCATGAAAAGAATTTTAAAACCTAAAAGCATTGGGCTGCCTGATTGGCTTCTTTAATTTGCCTTTAAAACTTGCATCCTTCTTACCTTGGATTGATATTTCATGATCTTTCTCAACCTGGATTATGATCCTCTCATGCTTATCCTTTAAAGAACCCAACTCAACCTTCAACTAATTACACTCTTCTTCTCTTGATTTCAAACTTGAATTTGCAACCTCTAGCTGATTCTTAAGATCTTGAATAAAGATCTTATCTTATTTTTCTTCTATAGCAAACTTAGAATCTAAGATACAAACTTGTCCTTAAGAGCCTTGACCATATATTTCAACTCTTGATTCTCCTTCTTTAGCTACTTGGCCATCATGCTTTTCTTGATCTACCTTCAAGCTGATAAACTCTTTTCAAAGGAACCTGCTCTGATACTAATTGTTAAGCACGTGACATATCTTTTACTTAATCAAATTCCTTTTGCTTTAACCACTTAATCATACATTCAAGATATGCAATAAAATCAAAAGCAATAACATGCACCACATAAGAGAGAGAGAGACACCATATTTTACGTGGAAACCCAAAGTGGGAAAAACCACAAAGAATAATCTCAAGTATATAAATGAGCACCAACTCAACTTACAAATTTTGAAAGCACCAATTTGTAGGAGCACCAACCCCTTTGATGAGCACCAACACAATAAAGATTCATGAGCACCCAACCATAGGAGCACTAACCCCTCTTGTGTATAAAACACCAACTATCTCTCAATGTTGCTTTCTCAACAAATGATAGCACACTACTATATCTCTTCTCTTTTCTTTGCTTTCCTCTACTCTTCTTAGCTAGCTAAAATCGTTCGATTCCATATCTCTAAATGGCTTCCAAAACCTCCTTTTATATCTTTCCAAATGACCTTTGGAATTCACCCTTGCATGACCGTTTGTCTTTACCTGGTGACTCTTTTAATTCCTCAAGGTGACCCTTCATGGAAAAATGCATCCTTTTCCTCTTTTGTCTCTAGTGATGAATCTTCAGATTCCTCAAGGTGACCCTTCATGGATAAATTCATCCTTTTCCTCTTTTGTCTTTAGTGATGACTCTTTGACTTCCTCATGGGCCCTCTTTTGTCTTTATGCAATCAAAAATATATTTGTTAATATTTAATTAATATTAACACACTTTTAGCCAAGATATAAACATTAAAACACCTTTAGACATTAAATTATAATTTGACATCAATGAAAATATTTCCAACAAAAATAAAATAATTAAGTCCATCAATCATACTAACTCATGGTGGGTAGTATAAAAGAGACGACAAAATTGAAAAATGACATTAAATTGATCACACTAATTCAAGATGGGAAGTATGAAAAATTTAAGAAAATGGTTGTAAGCATACATACAATTGAAAAATAAGAAGATAAAAGTGAAATATCAATGAATTAAGAATAAAACATATTATATCAAGATGGGAAGCATGTTAATGAAGTGTAACTCATAATCAATCACTAGTTATCTCAAATTTGACACATGTTTTCATTGTGACTTGAATATTGGAATATCTTATGAGGAAGTACTTGGTCTTATCCATGGTATTACACTAAAAATAATAAAAGGAACACCAAGAATGTGGAAATAAATAGTAAAAATTATTTTTAAAAAGATTTTTGTAATGTGGTAATTTGTGAGGAAGGCCTAGTCCTATCCATGGTCTTACAATGCAACTCACAAATGGAATCCCTAGGGGGAATGATTAGTTAATAAATAATATTTCTTAAGGGGAAACATTAAGAATGTTTTAAATGAAAAAGGTAATGTAAAAATCAAAATGTAGGTGTCTATGAGAAAACCTTAGGAAATATGAGGCACACTAAGTACACAGAAAGACACTAAGTGGCTAGTGACCAACAATATACAAAGAATACCCATTCACAATAAACACAAAGATGTATATGCAAATAAGCAAGATAATAAGATAGAATCATGTTGGTTATATTAATAAGAAAATTTAAAATGTACCAAACTTCCCCCAATGTGTTCCCCATTCTTTAAGACCTCTTATAGAGACGTCTATCTTCTATGAAGATTGGGTACTTATGTGAGAAAGTAGGTAGTACTAAAAGTTTTTTTTATTGTCCTTTTCCAATCTACTAGCCTACCACATCCCAATGGACCTAGAATCTATCATGAGTCCAACTATGGAGTTTGAGATTCAATTAGAAATAAGGAGATGTGATTTGAATCATATCTTTTAGTGTGATTTGACTTTTGAAATTTGAATGTTGCCTTTTGTATCATTGATTTCTGTTAAATGATTTGACTTTTAAATTTTTATAGATTTTAATATTCCTCTTCCATATGTATTTGGAATAACCAACATGAGGGATAAAAGTGATACACATGAATGAGCTATAGACTTTGGCTAAAGGAAGCTAAATATCCAAAGACATCACTGACTAAAACAATTAGGCTTACCTATGAACTAATATGGTATCTCAAGTTTCAAGCATGTGTATGATTAGCTTGTGAAAGGAAATAATGGAATAAATGGAGATCCAAATTGGACTGATAAGATAGAGAATTACAATGAAATGATTTTTTTGCTAACTGATCACACAGTAAAGAAGGATTACTAAAGGGAGATAGGTTTGTATAACCAAGTCACAATAATTATCCATGTTGGCTGAGATATGGTAGCAACTAAATCATGATAAAATACAAATACATCCATGAAAAATAAATGAACTCATGAATATAAGCATGTAAAAATAATCCATAAGAATGAAAATGAAAGAAATGAAACCATATACAACACATAATGTGAAATATAAAGATCCATGTAAGATAGATAAGTGAAGCAAAATATGATACAAATTCAAATGATATAAGATATAAATAAAAGTGGGTCACAAGTCTAATAAAAAATCATAATGAAGGTGAAAGTGAAGGAACACCATGTTGTTTTCATAAATATTGATAAATCTATCCAAAAATATTATCTATAACATCTAATATGTCTCTATGAAGCAAGACTCTAACTGCAACAAGAGTCTCATCGATCCTCAGAGAAAGCTATGAAAAATCTCTAATTGAATATCCTCTACAAAAAATGTAGGCATAGTTGAAGGATCATGCTCATGAGGTCATTCATGTGTAAAATACTCAAGAAGGGGAATATATGCTAGAATAGTAGTTACATGATAAGGAAGAGGTACCATCAGTGGAAAAGGGACCAAAGGTGGGGGAGAAGATGTGGGTGGCACAAGAACCATATGTGAAGAAGGAACCCTAGGTGGAGCAAGAACCACATGTGAATAAGGGGGAACCTTCTTATGTGGATGACATGTGGGAAATGGAATAGTGGGTACAAGAATGGTCATGAAGTGATCATGAAGTTACTATTGGAGGATGTGACAATGATCATTGTGATGGGTACCACACTTATGCCAAAGATAATATAGCTCTCCATATTTAGGAATATAATCAGGTAACAACTTGGGAGGAGGTATAAATTTATCTATAGGCTGAGGAAGGGTAGGGTAAAAAGTGCTGATATATTATCTAAACTTTCAACAATGGGTAGAGGAATGATTATCTATGTTAGGGAAGTAACATATACACTTATTACTAGAATTTGTGGGTTTGATAATGGAAGGAGTAGAAGTAGTTGAGGAAGGCTAGTATAACTGATATTTATAGTCTAATGATTGGAAACTTTATGAATATTATAGTAAGGGTGATCAGCCCATTGGGTAAGTAAGGGATCAAGCTATAGTAAAGGAACTAGGCCATCACCAAGGGGAGGCAAAGATGGTGGAGAGACTATATTAGGCTCAGTTACAGAATAAGTAGAATTAGATATAAAATGTGGCTCAACTAAGGATAGAGCAAGAGTAAGAGTTAGACTAGGCTCAACTAAGGGAGAAGTAGGATGTGTAGAGGGTTGAAGGGCAATAAAAAACATCTCTATGGGAAGTAGGCTATAGGGTATAATAAACCATTACACCAAATCCTCAAGGCATTAGTGAAATCTACCCATTAGGATCATAACATCCCACCATGCTTCTAAATCCTAAATTTTAGGCTAGATTGATGCTCATACACTAGGATCTCCTACATGTATGAACCCTGAACAAACACTACCATGCTGGCATAGCCACTTGCTCTATGGCTTGAACCTGGGTGGAGGTTCTGATACCAAATGTAAAAAAACATAACACAAAAACCTTGAGGCATTAGTGAAATTTACCCATTAGGATCATAAAATTTCCATTTTCACATTTATAGTCATCGTATTCATCTCAATGATATGATTACAATAGTATATTTTACTGGTACACTTTTTTGGTACCATAATTTTTCACCCTAGTGTGCAAAAGCAATTGTTAGATTCATCTTAGTGAGGTGATCATAATGGTAACATCTCTTAGTACAACATTTTTAGGGTGAAAATACTCTTAGGGTTTATACATGGTGGATCCTACTACTCAAGAAAAAAGGGGGGCAATAATCTTCTAAGACTCCTTCTAGGGATGATATGGAATCTATAACTTTAGATCCATTACTTTAACAACTTTAGGCTAACATAAAGGGCCTAGTGTGGTAAGATGACTTTGTTGCAGTTCAAACTGATGTTTCAAGGATGCACAACAAGATTAATGGGGTGCACACTCAATTGCATTATATCATTTCACAATTGGATACCATTTCATCTTAGTTACAACCAAACAACCCTCTACTTCATCATTCAGGTTCTCCTCCTCTCAACACTAACAAATCCAATCTTGGTGTGAAACTGATGTTTCCAAAAGTGGACATGCATAATATTGATGGTAAGGATCCTTTCACTTGTATTACCCAAATTAATAATTTATTTTATCTACACCAAACACCTACTTCTTAGAAGGTGATAGTGGCATCTCTGTATCTAGAACCTGAGCAATTCATTTGGTATCACTAGTTGTGTGTTAAAAAGAAAAATAATGGTTCTCCTATTACATGGTTTGTTTTAAATGATGAGTTGTTGGATCATTATAGAAATAATGTCTCTGAGATCTACATCATAAAGTTATCCAAACTATGTCAAATAAGAATCGTGAAGGATTATATTCATCAATTTTAGAATCTATCCTTATGGGTGGAAGACATCATTGAGAAATATTTTACTAATATTTTTTTTGTTAGACTTAAAGATAACATCCAATTGGAGGTTTGGATGTTTAATGCATCATTTGTATCAAAAGCTATCCCAAGGGCACACATGGTATAAGAAAAAGATATAGTCAAACATAAAAATTTCACTACTCATCATGATTACACCTTTTCAACACCATCATTTTCTCAACCCACTAGATTGACACCTCAACAAATTGAGGAGAAGTGAGCTAAAGGGTTGTGTTATGGTTATGATAAAAAATAGAAAAAAGAACATTGCTATGCTGAAAAGAAGCTAATTTACATCAAAGGTGCTAATGAGGATGTAGATGATAAGGAGGTAATTGGTGAGGATGTATAAGGACTTGAGGAGGAATCTAAAGACTCTCAACCTACTATTTCTAGTCATGCCCTTTTAGGTATTAGTACTCTCAAAACTCTTAGGGGTGTTTCCTTAAGAAATAAAAGGTCATTGTATTGATTGATTCTAGGAGCACACACAACTTCATCAACAAAAATTTGGTTTCTCGTTTGAACTATTTCATTTATCCCACTCCAAAATTTTAGGTCATGATTGAAGATGGTGGTACTATCAATAGTTCAAGAAAATACCATAGTATTAAGCTAGATATGGGAGACTACCTATTAGATTCTCCTATGTTTGTTATTCCCATGGGTGGAGCCAACATTATTCTAGGAGTATAGTGGCTTAGCACTTTGGGCACTATTGAGATGAATTTTTAGGTATTATTCATACATTTTCATTCTGAGGGAATGACATTTGAGCTAAGGGGATTAAGGGCTAAATATCCAAAACTTGTTAGCTCCCATCAAATGAACAATAATATTTGAGAGGGTGATGAGGGATTTGTATCTCACTTGTTCTCCATTAAATTACAATGAACTCAACCATCTACACCCCATAATTTGAGGAAAGTGATTGATGCCCATTCTATTGTTTTTGGTGACATGCTAAAAGGACTTCTACCCAGCTGCACACATGATCATGCCATCAAATTTATTCCTAGTAGTTCACCACCAAAAATTATGCCATATAGGTATCCCTATGCCCAAAAAAGTGAAATTGAAAATATGGTATAAGATCTGTTGGATACAAAAATCATTTTCCATAGCCAAAGCAAATATTCTTTGCCAGTTATCATGGTGAGAAAGTAAGATGACACTTGGAGGATGTGCCCCGACTATAAATAACTCAATAAGTACACTATCAAAGATAAGTTTTCTATTCTTGTCATTGATGATTTCATAAATAAATTACATGTTTCTCTTTATTTTACCAAGTTAGATATGTGTTCTAGGTATCATCAAATCTAGATTTATGATGAAGACATAAACAAAACAACTTTTAGAACTCATCATGGTCATTATGAGTTTATGGTTATGCCTTTTGGTCTAAAAAATGCACCATATATCTTTCAAATTTTGATGACTACTATTTTTAGGCCATTTTTGATGAAATATGTTATGATGTTTTTTGATGATATCCTCATTTACAGTAAAAATTGGGAATACCATTTGCAACATGTGAAACAAGTACTCTCAATTCTATAACAACATAAGTTGTATACCAAACCTTTCAAATGTATTTTTGGAGCTCATGAAGTTGATTATTTAGGTCATATGGTTTCATATGGAGTGAAAGTGGATCCTAAAAAAATCTAATAAATGGTGGATTGGTCGGTTCCTAAGACACTCAAGTAGCTAAGGTGATTTTTGGGGCTAACTGGTTACTATCATAGGTTTGTTAAAAATTATGGTAGCATTGTATCCCCACTCACCTCTTTGTTGAATATAGACTCATTTTAGTGGATTAATAAATCTACCAAGGCATTTGAATAATTATAACTAGCTATGTGCACCACTCTTGTGTTGGTCACTCCTGATTTTTATAAGACTTTTGTGGTTGAATGTGATGTATCTAGATATGGTATGGGTCTTATGATCATGAAAAAAGGTAGACCACTTGCATTTGAAAGTCTATAATTAAAGGGTAAAATTCAGCTTAAGCCCATCTATGAGAAGGAAATGATGGCCATTTTACACTTAGTCAAAGAATGGAGACCTTATTTGATGGGTCATCAATTTCAGGTAAAGATTGATCATGATAGTCTTAAATATTTTTTAGAACAATAATTATCATCAGAAGAACAAAACAAATGGGTAACTAAGATGTTAGGATATGAATTTGAAATAGTCTCCAAGAAAGGTAAAGAAAATGTGGTGGCAAATGTACTATCTAGGAGGGATGAATCAATTGAGGTATTGTTATGTGCCATGACTATTTGGCAGGTAGATTGGCTAGAGAAGGCAAGATCAGAATGGGAAAATGATAGTGCTACCCATGATTTGATTCAGAATCTTTACCAAGGTTTGGGTGGATTTGAAAAATACACATAGAAAGGTAATGCATAATGGTATAAATAAAAATTATACCTATGTAATAATTCTCTTCTCAAACAAAAAATATTTTAGGAACTTCATGCAACTCCACTTGGGGGTCATTCAAGATTTTTGAAAACCTATCATAGAATCAAGCAAGATTTTTTTAGGAAGGACTCAAGGGGGATGCCCACAAATATGTGAATGAATGTAGGATTTTTCAAAAAAATAAAGGTGAAACCATCAAAATCTTAGGTCTTCTGCAACCTTTATCCATCCTTAGCTAGCATTGGGAAGGTGTTTATGGATTTTATTATAGGGTTATCAAGATCTGATTGTCAAAATTTTATCATAGTTATTTTGGATCATCTCAGTAAGTATGATCATTTTTCTTCTTTATCACAACCATTTATTTCTAGTATAGTAGCTTTTGCTTTTCTCAATATAGTTTAGAAACTGCATGGTACTCCTAAGATCATTATTAGTGATAGAGATCCCATTTTCACTAGTAATTTTTGGATGGAATTATTTGAATGTTTGGTCACCAAGTTGATTCATAGCTCATCATATCATCCTAAATTAGATGGAGAAACCAAGGTAGTCAACAAATGTCTAGAAGGATATCTCCATTGTTTTGTTTTTGATAAATAAGATAAATGGATTCATTGGTTGCCACTTGCTGAATGGTGGTATAATACTTCTATTCATAGTTCTTCTAAAATGTTTCCCTTTATAGGCTTGTATAGATACCACCCTCCATCCATCACTTCCACCTTGAAGTTCCATCCTAATTTTATTGCAATTGAGGAACATATTCACCATCAACAGGAGGTCCTTGTAAGCTTGCATGAAAATTTAGCCATGGCTTAGAATTACATGAAGCAACATGTAGATCAACATAAGAGTGAGAGACATTTTGACATTGATGATTGCATCTTTGTTTGTTTGCAACCATATAAGCATATGTCCTTGAAGAAATATAAAAAGGATAACAAGCTCTCCTCTAAGTATTATGGGCCTTATCAGATCATGCAAAAAAATGGTAGTGTAGTCCATAAGTTAGAGTTTTCTTCATCCATTCACATACATCTAGTATTTCATGTATGATGCCTGAAAAAAGTCATTAGATATAGAATTGCTACTCAAATTGAGTTATCATAATTGGATGAGGAACAAAGAGTTATTCTTAATCTTGAGTTGATCCTTCAAATGTGCACTAAGTAGCTATAGTCTAGAGTGATTAAGGAGTCCCTGATCAAATGGAAGAATTTACCATGTGAATATGCCACCTAGGAGGATGAAACATTTGTGCAGCAACATCTAGATTTGATTCAATGTTGAAGACAATTTTTTTTTGAAGGGGAGGGGCATGCTACACCCTTAACCTTTGACATGTCTTAGGATATGTGTGGCCGACTTGTGGCTTACATACCTCTTTTATATTCTTGTTACATTTATCTATGTTTTTAGTTAGGTCAGATTATGGAATAAACATGGATAATTAGACTATACATAGGAGGAAGTGTTTAGTATTTGATCATAATATTAGGTATTCTACTCTGATTACATTGTTTTGGAAGTTTCCCCCTTGAAGTGGCTCTAATATATTATCTAGTATTCTGCTTTGCTATCAATTATTGTTGTGTGATCTCTTATCTTTGTCTATTTTATGTGATATATAATAATTTTGTGTGAACATCTAAGTAATTTCATTACAAGTGGTATCAGAGCTTTTATTTGGGAAAGTTTCCTATGGAATTTTATTTTTTGGATTTGGTGAGGTGCAAGTTTTGTGAATGGAGGGAGAAAAAAATGTAACTTGTAATTCGGGAAGAATTAATTTTTTCTATCAACATAGTATTGTTTGAAATGATTTAAAAAAAAAAATATTAAAAAAAATTATAGAAAAATGATTTCCCTTTGCACATTTGTAGTCATTGGATTCATCTCAACAAGATGATGGCAATGGTATATTTTTCCGGTACACTTTTTTGGTACCAAAAAATTTCACATTAATACGCAAAAGCAATCATTAGATTCATCTTGGTGAGGTGATTACAAAGGTACCATCCCTTGGTACATGTTTTTCAAGGCAAAAACACTCCTAGGGTTTGTGCATGGTAAGTCCTACTACTCAAAAAAAAAGGGGGAAAAAAACTCCTAAGACTCCTTCTAAGGATGACATGGAATCTAGAACTTTAGATTCATTGCTTTCTCAACTTTAGGTTGACATAAAGGGCTTGGTACGATATGATGACTTTGTTTCAATTCAAACTAATGTTTCAAGAATGCATGAAGAGATTAATGGTGTGCACACTCAATTTCATTAGATCACTACACAATTGGTTTCTATTTCATCTCAATTACATCCAAACAACCCTCCACTTCATCATTTGGGTACTCCTCCTCTCAACACTAACAACTCCAATCCTAGTGTGAAACTGATGTTGCCAAAAGTGGACATACATAATTTTTATTGTAAGGATCCTCTCACTTGGATTATCCAAATTGAGAATTTATTTGATCTACACCAAACTCCTACTTTTAATAATGTAATAGTGGTGTTTCTGTATCTAGAACCTGAGTGGTTCATTTGGTATCACTAGTTATGTGCTCAAAAGAAAAATAATGGTGCTCTTGTTACATGGTCTCTTTTTACTAAGGAGTTATTGGCTCATTATCTAAATAATAACTCTGAGAACTACTTCAACTAGTTAGCTAAACTACATCAAATAGAAACTATGAAGGATTATAATCATCAATTTAAGAATCTATCCTTATGGGTAGAAGACAGCACTGAAGAAAATTTGACTAATCATTTTTTGGGTGGACTCAAAGATAACATACAATTGGAGGTTTGGATGTTTAATCCATAATTTTTATCAGAAGCTATCCCAAGGGAATGCATGGTAGAATAAAAAAAGATGGTCAAATGGAAAAATTTCACTACTAGTCATGATCGCACCTTTTTATCACCATTATTTCTTTAACCCATTAGATTGACACCTCAATAAATTAAGGAGAAGTGAGCCAAAGGGTTGTGTTATGGTTACAATAATAAATAGAGCAAAGGATATAATTGTGATGAAAATAAGCCATTTTACATTGAAGGTGCCAATGAGGATGAAGATGATGAGGCAATTGGTGAGGATGTAGGATCTAAAGAGGAATCTAAAGACTCTCAGCCTACTATTTCCTATCATGCCCTTTCATGTATTAGTACCCCCCAAAATATTAAGGTGGTGGGTTTACTTAAGAAATAAAAGTTCACTATATTAATTGATTTTGGGATCACACACAACTTCATAAATAGTAAGTTGGCGGCTCATTTGAACTATTTCATTTATCCTACTCTAGAATTTTAGGTCATGATTGTAGATGGTGGTACTATCAATTATTCATGAAAATTCCATAATATTAAGATGGCCATGGAATACTACCTATAATATTCTCCTATGTTTGCTATTCCCATGGATGGAGATGACATTATTCATGGAGTACAATGGCTCACCACTTTGGGTACTATTGAGATGAGTTTTTAGGAATTATTCATGCATTTTCATTATAAGGGAAGGACATTTGAGATAAGAGGATTAAGAGATAAATATCCATAACTTATTATCTCCCTTAAAATGACAGATTATCTAAAAGGATGTTGAGGGATTTGTAGCTTGTTTGTTCTTCATTAAAGTCCAGCCAACTCAACCATCTACACCCCTTGATTTGCAATAAGTGATTGATGACCATTATGTTATTTTTGGTGATCTTCCAAAAGGACTTCCACCCATCCTCATGCATGATCATTCCATCAAACTTATTCTTAGTATTAAACCACCCAACATTAGGCCATACAAGTATCCCTACATGCAAAAAAGTGGAATTGAAAAGATGGTATAGGAGATTTTGGATACATGAATCATTCACCATAGCCAAAGCAAATATTTTTATTTAGTTGTCATGGTGAGAAAGAAAGATGACCCTTGGAGGAAGTTCCATAATTATAGAGATCTCAATAAGTACACTATCAAAGATAAGTTTCTTATTCCAGTCATTGATGATTTACTAGATGAATTGCATGGCGCTCTTTATTTTACCAAGTTAGATCTACATTTTGGGTGTTATCAAATCTGGATCTGTGATGAAGACATAACCAAAATAGATTTTAAAACTTGTGAGGGCCATTATGAGTATATGGTTATGCCTTTTGGTCTAACAAATACACCATCCACCTTTCAAATTTTGATGAATACTATTTTAGGCCATTTTTGAGGAAATTTGTTAAGGTGTTTTTTAATGATATCCTCATTTACTGTGAAAATTGGGAAGACCATTTACAACATGTAAAAAATGTAATCTCAATTTTAGAACAAAATCAATTGTATGCTAAACCTTCCAAATGTACTTTTTGAGCTCATGAGGTTGAGTATTTCGGTCATATGGTTTCACATGAAGGAGTGAAAGTGGATCTTACAAAAATCCATGCAATGATAGACTGGCCAATTCTTAAGACACTCAAATAACCAAGGGAATTTTTGGGGGTAACTGGTTACTATTGTAGTTTTATAAAAAATTATGATAACATTACAGCCCCACTCACCTCTTTGTTGAAGAAAGACTCAATTTAGTGGACTAATATAGCTACCTATGCATTTGAACAATTGAAACTGGCTATGTGTACCACTCCAGTGTTAGCCACTCCTAATTTTTTTAAAGACTTTTGTGGTTGAATGTGATGCATCTGGATATGGTATGGGTGCTCTACTCATATAATAAGGTAGATGACTTGCATTTGAAAGTCACCAATTGAAGGGTAAAAATTGGCTCAATCCCATCTATGAGAAGGAAATGATGGCCATTCTGAATGTAGTCAAACAATGAAGACCTTATTTTATGGGTCATCATTTTCAAGGAAAGAATGATCATGATAGTCTTAGATATTTTTTGAAATAATGGTTGTCATAAAAAGAACAACAAAAATGGATAACTAAGATGTTAGGATAAGATTTTAAAGTAGTCTACAAGAGGGGCAAGGAAAATGTGGTGGGAGATGCACTATCTAGGAGGGATGAATTAGTTGAGGCATTACTATGTGCCATGACCATTTGGTAGGTAGGCTAGAGGAAGCAAGATCAGAATGGGTAAATGATCATGCTACCCATGATTTGATAAATAATCTTTAGCAAGGTTTGGGTGGATTTGAAAAATACACATGGAAAGTTAATGAATTATGCTATTATGTTATAAATATAGATTATACCTATGTAAGAACTCTCTTTTCAAACAAAAAATTCTTCAAGAACTTCATGCAACTCCACTTGGGGGTCATTTAGGATTTTTGAAAATCTATAATATAATCAAGAAGGGTTTTTTTTGGGAATGACTCAAGGGGGATGTCCAAAAATATGTGGCTATATTTATGATCTATCAACAAAATAAAGGTGAAACCATCAAAACCATAGGTTTTCTGTAGCCTTTATCTATCCCTAGCTAGTGTTTGGAAGAGATGTCTATGGATTTCATTATAGGGCTATCAAGATTTGATTATCAAAATGTTATCATGGTTGTTGTGGATCATCTCAGTAAGCATGCTCATTTTTGTTCTTTATCATAGCCTTTTTTTGCTAGTAAAATAGCTTTTGCTTTTCTCAATATAGTTTAAAAACTGCATGGAACTCTTAAGATCATTGTCAGTGATAGAGATCCTATTTTCACTAGTAATTTTTGGACTAAATTATTTTCATGTTTAGGCACCAAGTTGGCTCATATCTCATCTTATCATCCTCAATCGAATGGATAAACTAAGGTAGTCAACAGATGTCTAGAAGGATATATCTATTGTTTTGTTTCAAATAAATAGGATAAATGGGTTCATTGGTTGCCACTTGATGAATAGTGGTATAATACTTCTATTCATAGTTCTTCCAAAATTTCTTCATTTGTGGCCTTATATGGATACCACCCTCCATCCATCACTTCCACCTTGAAGTTCCATCTTATGGTTCATGTAGTTGAGGAACATATTCACCATCGATAGGAGATCCTTACAAATTTGCATGAAAATTTTGCCATGGCTCAAAATCACATGAAATAGTAGACAGATCAACACAAGAGTGAGAGACATTTTGATATTGATGATTATGTCTTTGTTTTATTGTAGCCATATAAGTAGATGTCCTTTAAGTAATATAAAAAGGATAAAAATCTATCCCCTAAGTATTATGGGCCTTATTAGATCGTGTAAAAAATTGGTAGTGTGGCTTTTACAAGCAGAAGGGGTGAAAAAACATAACTTGTAATCTGAGAAGAATTAATTTTTTTATGTCAGTGAAGTATTGTTCAAAAAAATATTTTGAAAAAAAATTAAAAAAAATAAAAAACCTTTGACATGCCTAGGGATATGTTTGATTGACTTGTGGCTTACATACCTATTTTATATTCTTGTTGCATTTCTCTATGTTATTATTAGGTCAACCCATGGAATAACCATGGCTAAGTAGATTATATATAAGAGGTAGTGGTTAGTCTTTGATCAACATATTAATTATTCTTCTCTTATTGCATTGTTGTGGAGGTTTCCCCCTCCGAGTGGTTCTAATATATTTTATAGTATTTTGCTCCGTTGTCAATTATTAGTGTGTGATCTCTTATCTTTATCGATTCTATATGATATATAATAATTCTATGTGAACATCTAAGTAATTTCCTTATAAGTGGTATTAGAGCTTTGATTTGGGTAAGTTTCTTGTGATGTTTTTTTTTAGATCTGGTGAGGTGTGAATTCTGTGAGTAGAGGGAG
This sequence comes from Torreya grandis, assembly GCA_037957365.1. Taxonomy (NCBI): domain Eukaryota; kingdom Viridiplantae; phylum Streptophyta; class Pinopsida; order Cupressales; family Taxaceae; genus Torreya; species Torreya grandis. The sequence goes on from JARHVA010004783.1 coordinate 649,402, forward strand.
CAAAAAAACATAACATACAATCTAGGAAGAATTAAATTTTCATGTTAGTGCAGTATTATTCAAACTGTTTTTTTGAAAAAAAATATTTAAAAAAAATTTTGGAATTTTTTTTTCCCTTTGAATATTTGTAGTTTTTGGATTCGTCTCGGTGATACAATCACAATGGTATATTCTATTTCTACATTTTTTTGGTACCAAAAAATTTCACCCTAGTGTGCAAAAATAGTTGTTGGATTCATCTTGGTGAGGTGATCACAATGATACCATATCCTAGTACACTTTTTTCAGGGCAAAAATCCTTATAGGGATTTTCCATGGTAGGTCCTACTACTTGAGGAAAAAAGAGGGGAAAAAAACTCCTAAGACTCCTAGGGATGACATGGAATCTTGAACTTTAGATCCATTAATTTCTCAACTTTAGGATGACATAAAGGGCTTGGTATGGTAGAATGACCTTGTTACAGTTCAAACTAATGTTTTAGGGATGTATAGAGAGATTAATAGGGTGCACACTCAATTTCATTAGATCACTATGCAATTGGCTACCATTTCATCTTAGCTATAACCAAACAACCATTCACTTCATCATTCAAGTCCTCCTCCTCTCAACACTAACAACTCTAGTCGTGATGTAAAATTGATGTTACCAAAAGTAGACATCCATAAGTTTTATTATAAGGATCCTCTCACTTGGATTACCCAAATTGAGAATTTATTTGATCTACACCAAAATTTTAATTCTCAGAAGGTGATTGTGGCATTTCTATATTTGGAACTTGAGCAATTTATTTGGTATTGCTAGTTGTGTGCTCAAAAGAAAAATAATGGTGCCACTGTTACATGGTCTATTTTCACTGATGAGTTGTTGGCTCATTATCAAAATAATTTCTCTAAGAACTAATTCAACTAGTTATCCAAATATTGTCAAATAAGAATTGTGAAGGATTATATTCATCAATTTCAAAATCTATCCTTACGAGTGGAAGACATCATTGAGGAAAATTTGAATGAAATTTTTCCAAGAGGACTCAAAGATAACATCTGATTGGAGGTTTAGATTAGTCCATCATATATATTAGAAGCTATCCTAAGGGCATGCATGGAAAAATAAAAATAGATGGTCAAATGAAAATAATTCACTACTGGTCATGATTGCACCATTCTAGCACCATCATTTCCTCAACCCACTAGATTGACACCTCATCAAATTGAGGAGAAGTAAGCTAAAGGGTTATGTTATGTTGCAACAAAAAATGGATTAAAGGACTTTAGTATGCTAATAATAAGTTGTTTTACATTGAATGTGCCGATGAGGATGAAGATGATGAGGAGGTAATTGGTGAGAATGTAGAAGGACTTGAGGAAGAATTTGAAGACTCTCAATCTATTATTTACTATCATGCCCTTTCAGGTATTAGTACTCCCTAAAATATTAAGGTGGTGGGTTTCCTTAAGAAATAGAAAGTCACTATATTTATAGATTCTAGGAGCACACACAACTTCATCAATAGTAACTTGGCTACTCATTTAAACTCCATTTATCTCACTCTAGAATTTTAGGTCATGATTGTAGTTGGTGGTACTATAAGCTATTCAAGAACATTCCATAGTATTAAGCTAGCCATGGGAGACTACTTGTTAGATTTTCTTAGGTTTGTTATTACCATGGGTGGCACTAACATTATTCTGGGAGTATAATGGCTCAACAATTTGGGCACTATTGATATGAATTTCTAGGAATTATTCATGCATTTTCATTCTAAGGGAAGGACATTTGAGCTAAGGGGATTAAGGTCTAAATATCTAAATTTTTTTAGCTCCAATTAAATGACCAAGATTATCTTAAAGGGTGATGAGGTATTTAATGCTCCTTCTCCATTGAATTCTATCCAACTCAACCATCTACACCCCCTGATCTACAACAAGTGATTGATACTCATTCTGTTGTTTATGGTGACATGCCAAAAGGACTTCTACCCAACTACATGCATGATCATGCCATAAAACTTATTTATGGTAGTATACCACCCAACATTAGGCCATACAAGTATCCCTATGCATATAAATGTGAAATTGAAAAGATGGTATAGGAGATGTTGGACGCATAAATCATTCACCATAGCCAAAATGAATATTCTTCACTAGTTATCATGGTGAAAAAGAAAGATGACACTTGGAGGATGTGCCCCAATTATAGAGAGCTCAACATAAGTTTTATATTCCTATCATTGATGATTTAATAGATGAATTTCATGGTGCTCTTTATTTTACCAAGTTAGATCTACATTCTAGGTATCATTAAATCGAGATCCATGATAAGACATACCCAAAACAACTTTTATAACTCATGAGGGCCATCATGATTTTATGTTTATGCCTTTTGGTCCATCCACATTTTAGAGTTTGATGAATACTATTTTTAGGCCATTTTGAGGAAATTTGTTTTGGTGTTTTTTGATGATATCCTCATTTACAATAAAAATTGAGAAGACCATTTACAACATGTGAAATAGGTACTCTCAATTCTGGAACAACATCAATTGTATGCCAAACCTTCTAAATTTACTTTTGGAGCTCATGAGGTTGAGTATTTAGGTCACATGGTTTCACATGGAGTGAAAGTGGTTCCTAAAAAAATCTAAGCAATAGTGGACTAGACAGTTCTTAAAACACTCAAGCAACTAAGGGGATTTTTGGGGTTAATTGGTTACTATCATAGGTTCATCAAAAATTATGATAGCATTGTAACCCTACTCACATCTTTGTTGAATAAAGACTCCTTCTAGTGGATTGATATAGCTATCAAGGGATTTGAACAATTGAAACAAGCTATGTGCACCACTGTAGTGTTGGCCACTCCTAATTTTTCTAGGATTTTTGTGGTTGAATGTGATGGATCTGGATATGGTATGGGTATTATGATCATGAAATAAGGCATACCTCTTACATTTGAAAAATTTCAACTGAAGGGTAAAAATTGGTTCAAGCCCATTTATGAGAAGGAAATGATGGCCATTCTACATGCGGTCAAACAATGGAGACCTTATTTGATGGGTCATCACTTTTAGGTAAAGACCAATCATGATAGTCTCAAATATTTTTTAGAACAATGTTTATCATTAGAAGATTAAAAAAAATGGGTAACTAAGATGTTAGGTTATGATTTTGAAATATTCTATAGGAAAGGTAAGGAAAATGTGGTGGTAGATGCACTATTCAAGAGGGATGAATCAATTAAGGCATTGCTATGTGCCATGATGATTTGGTAGGTAGATTGGCTAGAGGAAGCAAGATTAGAATGGGAAAATTATAGTGCTACCTATGATTTAATTTAAAATATTTAGAAAGGTTTAAATGGATTTGAAAAATTCACATGGAAGGGTAAAGCATTATGGTATAAAGACATATTATACCTATGTAAGAATTCTCTTCTCAAACAAAAAATCCTTTAGGAACTTCATGTAACCCCACTTGGGGGTCATTCAAGATTTTTGAAACCCTATCATAGAATCAAGTAGGATATTTTTTGGGAAGGACTCAAGGAGGATGTCCAAAAAATGTGGTTGAATGTATGATATGTCAACAAAATGAAGGTGAAACCATCAAACCCCAGGTCTTCTACAACATTTATACATCCCTAGCCAACATTGGGAAGAGGTGTCTATGGATTTCATTACAAGGTTACTGAGATCTAATAGTCAAAATTTTATCATGGTTGTTGTGGATCATCTTAGTAAGTATGCTCATTTTCATTCTTTATCACAACCATTTGTTGTTAGTACAAGAGCTTTTACTTTTCTCAATACACTTTAGAAACTACATGGTACTCCTAAGATCATTGTTAGTGATAGATTTCCCATTTTTACTAGTAATTTTTGGACAAAATTATATGCATGTTTGGGCACCAAATTGGCTCATAGCTCATCCTATCATCCTTAATTAGATATACAAATTGAGGTAGTCAATAAATGTTTGGAAGGATATCTTTGTTATCTTATTTTTGATAAATAGGATAGATGGGTTCATTAGTTGTGACTTGCTAAATGGTGGTATAATACTTCTGTTCATAATTATTATAAAATGTCTCCCTTTGTGGACTTGTATGGATACCACCCTCCATCCATCTCTTCCACCTTGAAGGTCCATCCTAAGGTTTGTGAAGTTGAGGAACATATTTGACATCGATAGGAAGTCCTTGTAAGTTTGCATGAAAATTTAGCCATGGCCTAAAATCACATGAAGTAGTAGGTAGATCAACATAGGAGTCAGAGGAATTTAGACATTGGTGATTGGGTATTTATTTATTTACAACCATATAAGTAGATGTATTTAAAGAAATAAAAAAATGATAACAAGCTATCCCCTAAGTATTATGGGCTTTATCAGATCTTAAAAAAAATTGGTAGTGTGACCTACAAGTTAGAGTTTCTTTCATCCATTCACATACATTTGGTATTTCATGTATCATGCCTAAAAGAAATCTTTGGACATAAAGTTGATACTCAAATTAAGTTACCAAAATTGGATGAGGAAGGGAGAGTTATTATTAATCCTGAGGTGATCCTTCAAATGCACACTAAGTAGTTGTAGTCTAGAGCAATTAAGGAGTACTTGATCAAATGGAATAAGCTACCATGTGAAGATGCCACCTGGGAGGTTGATTCCTTTGTTTAAAAACATCCATAATTGATTCAACTTGATGACAACATTTTTTTGAAGGGGAAGAACATACTACACCCTTAATCTTTGGTGTATCTAGGGATATGTGTGTCTAACTTTTGGCTTACATACCTCTTTTATATTCTTTTTACATTTCTCTATGTTCTTAGTTAGGTTAGCCTATGACATAACCATGGATAAGTAGATTATATGTAGGAGGTAGTGGTTAGTCTTTGATCATCATACTACGTATTTTACTCTTATTGCACTATTGTGAATGTTTCCCCTTCGAAGTGGCTCTTCTATATTATCCAATATTCATCTCTACTATCAATTATCATTCTGTGATCTCTTATCTTTATCTATTCTATGTGATATATAATAATTATTGCTGAACATCTAAGTAATTTCCTTACAAGTGGTATCAGATATTCAATTTGGGAAAATTTTTTGAGTTTTTTTTATAGATCTAGCAAGGTGTGACTTCTATGAGCAGAGGGAGCGAAAAAACATAACTTGTAATCTGAGAAGAATCAAATTTTTATGTCAGTGTAGTATTGTTCGAAACAATTTTTTGAAAAAAAATTTGAAAAAAAATTTGAAAAAAATAAAAAATAAGTCTAGAATTTTTTTTCCCTTTGCACATTTTTATTCATTAGCTTCATCTTGGTGAGATGATTATAATGATATATTCTACTGGTACACTTTTTTAGTATTGAAAATTTTCACCCTAGTGCACAAAATTAGTTGTTAGATTCATCTTGGCCAAGTGATCACAATGGTACTATCTCCATGTACACTTTTTTTGGGGAAAAAACCCTCCTAGGGTTTGTGTATGGTGGGTCCTACTACTCAAGGAAAAAAGGAGGCAAGAAACTCATAAGAATCCTTCTAGGGATGACATAGAATCTAAAACTTTAGATGCATTTCTTTCTCAACTTTAGGTTGACATATAGGGCTTGGTATGGCATGATGAATTTATTATAATTTAAACTAATGTTTAGGGATATACATAGAGATTAATGGGGTGCACACTCAATTGCATGAGACCACTGCAAAATTGGCTTCCATTTCAGTTCGAATATAGCCAAACAACCTTCTACTTCATCATTTGAGTCCTCTTAATACTAAACAATCCAATCTTGGTGAGAAACTGATGTTTCCAAAAGTGGACATGCTTAAGTTTGATGGTAAAGGTCCTCTCACTTGGATTACCCAAATTGAGAATTCATTTAATCTTCACTAAAGTCCTTGTTCTTAGAATGTGATAGTGGTGTCTCTGTATCTAGAACCTAAGGAGTTCATTTGGTATCGCTAGTTGTGTGCTCAAGATAAAAAGAATGGTGCCCTTGTTATATGGTATTTTTTTAATAATGAATTGTTGGATCATTATCAAAATAATGTCTTTAAGAACTACATTAGCTAGTTAGCTAAAATGCATCAAACAAGAACTATGAAGGATTATATTCATCAATTTCAAAATCTATCCTTACAAGTGGAAGACATCACTGAGAAAAATTTGACTAATCTTTTTTTGAGTGGACTCAAATATATCATCCAAGTAGAGGTTTAGATGTTTAATCCATCATATGTATCAGAAGTTATCCCAAGGGCATGCATGGCAAAAGAAAAAGAAATGGTCAAATGGAAAATTTTCATTACTAGACATGATCGCACTTTCCAACACCATTATTTCCTCAACCCACCAGAGTGACACCTCAAAAAATTGAGAAGTGATCCAAAGGGTTGTGTTATGGTTATGATAGAAAATGGAGCAAAGGATATGCTATGCTAAAAAGAAGTTGTTTTACATAAAAGGTGCCAATGAGGATGAAGATGATGAAGAGGCAATTGGTGAGGATGTAGAAGGAACTGAGGAGGAATCTGAAGACTCTTAGCCTACTATTTCTTATCATGCCCTTTCAAGTATTATTACTCCCAAAACTTTTAAGGTGGTGGGTTTCCTTAAGAAATAAAATGTCACTATATTGATTAATTTTGGGAGCACACACAACTTCATCGACAGTAAGTTGGCTACTCATTTGAACTATTTCATTTATCCCACTCTAGAATTTTAGGTTATGATTATATATGGTTGTACTATCATCTATTCAATAAAATTCTATAGTATTAAGTTGGCCATGGGAGACTACCTATTAGATTCTCCTATGTTTTCTATTCCCATGGGTGGCATCAACACTGTTTTGGAAGTATAGTGGCTCACCACTTTGGGCACTATTGAAATGAATTTTTAAGAATAATTCATGTATTTTGTTCTAAGAGAAGGACATTTGAGCTAAGGGGATTAAGGTTTAAATATACACAACTTGTTAGATCCCATCAAATGATTAAGATTTTCCAAAAGGGTGTAGGGATTTATAGCTCACTCATTCTCCATTAAAGTCTAGCTAACTCAACCATCTACACCCCCTGATCTGTAATAAATAATTGATGGATATTCTATTATTTTTGGTGACATGGTGAAAGGAATTCCACCCAACCACGCGTATGATCATGCCATCAAACTTATTCCTGGTAGTAAAACACCTAATATTAGTCAATATAGGTATCCTTACACCAAAAAAGTGAAATTAAAAAGATGGTACAAGAGATGTTGGATATAGGAATCATTCACCATAACCAAAGTGAATATTCTTCATCAGTTGTCATGGTGAGAAAGAAAGATGAAACTTGGAGGATGTGCCCTAACTATAGAGTGTTCAACAGGTACACTATAAAATATAAGTTTCCTATTCCTATCATTGATGATTTTTTAGATGAATTTCATGGTGCTCTTTATTTTACCAAGTTAGATCTGCATTCTGGTATCATCAAATCTAGATCTGTGATAAAGACATACCCAAAATATCTTTCAAAACTCATGAGGGCCAATATAAGTTTATGGTTATGCCTTTTGGTCTAACAAATGCACCATTCACCTTTAAGAATTTGATGAATATTATTTTTAGGCCATTTTTGAGGTAATTTATTTTGGTGTTTTTGATGATATCCTCATTTATATTAAAAATTGGGAAGATCATTTACATCATGTGAAATAGGTACTCTCAATTCTAGAAAACATCAATTGTATTCCAAACCTTACAAATTTACTTTTCGAGCTTATGAGGCTAAGTATTTGGGTCATATGGTTTCACATGGAGTGAAAGTGGATCCTAAAATAATCCAAGCAATGGTGGAATGGCCGATTCCTAAGATACTCAAGCAACTAAGGAAATTTTTGAGGATAACTAATTACTATCATAGGTTTGTCAAAAATTATTGGCCCCACTCACTTATTTGTTGAAGAAAGACTCCTTCCAGTGGATTGATACAACTACCAAGGTATTTGAATAATTGAAATTGGCTCTGTGCACCACTCCAGTGTTGGCCACTCCTAATTTTTCTAAGACTTTTATGGTTGATTGTGATACATCTAGATATGGTATGGGTGTTATGCTCATGCAAGAATGCAGATGACTTACATTAAAAATTCACCAACTAAAGGGTAAAAATAGGCTCAAACCCATCTATGATAAATAAATTATGTCCATTCTGCATGAAATCAAACAATGGAGACCTTATTTTATGGGTTATCACTTTTAGGTAAAGACTGATCATGATAGTCTCAAATATTTTTTGGAATAATGGTTGTCATTAGAAGAAAAACAAAAATGGGTAACTAAGATGTAGGATATGATTTTGAAATAGTATACAAGAAAGGCAAGGAAAATGTGGTGGTAAATGCACTATCTAAGAGGGATGAATCAGTTGAGGCATTGCTATGTGCCATTATCATTTGGTAGGTAGATTGGCCAGAGGAAGCAAGATCAGAATGGAAAAATGATAGTGCTACCCATGATTTAATTCAGAATCTTCAACAAGGTTTGGGTGGATTTGAAAAATTCACATGAAAGGGTAATGCATTATGGTATAAAGAGAGATTATACCTATGTAATAATTCTCTTCTTAAATAAAAAATCCTTTAGAAACTTCATATAACTCCACTTGGGCGTCATTTAGGTTTTTTAAGAACCTATCATAGAATCAAGAAAATTTTTTTTGGGAAGGACTCAAGGGGGATGTCTATAAATATTTGGATGAATATATGATCTATCAACAAAATAAAGGTGAAACCATCAGAACCCCAGGTCTTATATAGCCTTTATCCATCCTTAGCCAGTGTTGTAAAGAGGTGTCTATGGATTTCATTATAGGGTTACTGAGATCTAATGGTCAAAATGTTATCATGGTTATTATGGATCATCTTAGTAAGTATGCTCATTTTTGTTCTTTATCACAACTATTTATTTCTAGTACAATATCTTCTACTTTTCTCAATATACTTTAGAGACTACATGGTATTCCTAAGATCATTGTCAGTGATAGAGATCCCATTTTCACTAGTAATTTTTGGATGGAATTATTTGCATGTTTCATCACCAAGTTAGCTCATAGCTCATCCTATCATCCTCAATCAGATGGAAAAACTAAGGTAGTCAACAAATGTATAGAAGGATATATCCATTGTTTTGTTTTTGATAAATAGGATAAATGGATTCATTGGTTACCACTTGCTGAATGATGATATAATACTTCTATTCATAGTTATTTCAAAATGTATCCCTTTGTGGCCTTGTATGGATACCACCCTCCATCCATCACTTCCACCTTGAAGGTCCATCTTAATGTTTGTGAAATTGAGGAACATATTCATCATCAACAAGAGGTCCTTGCAAGTTTGCATGAAAATTTAGCCATGGCTTAGAATCGTATGAAGTAGCAGGTAGATTAACACAAGAGTGAGAGGCATTTTGATATTGGTGATTGGGTCTTTATTTTCTTAAATACATATAAGGAAATGTACTTGAAGCAATATAAAATGGATAACAAGATGTCCCTTGAGTATTATGGGCCTTATTAAATCTTACAAAAAATTGGTAGTGTGGCCTACAAGTTAGAGATTACTTCATCCACTCACATACATCCAGTATTTAATCTATCATGCTTGAATAAAATCATTAGACATAGAGTTACTACTCAAACTAATGGATGAGGAAGGGAGAGTTATTCTTGATCTTGAGGTGATCTTTTAAATGCACACTAAGAAGCTGCAGTCTAGAGCAATTAAGGAGTACTTAATCAAATGGAATAATTTGCCATGTGAAGATGCCACTTGGGAGGATGAATCATTTATGAAACAACATCCAAAATTGATTCAACATTAAGGACAATATTTTTTTTAAGGGGAGGGGCATGATACACCCGTAAACTTTGGCATGTCTAAGGATAAATGTGGCCAACTTGTGGCTTGCATACGTCTTTTATATTCTTATTATATTCATCTATGTTCTTATTTAAGTTGGCCTATGAAATAACCATGGCTAAGTAGACTATATATAGGAGGTAGTGGTTATTATTTTATCATCATATTAAGTATTTTTATCTTATTTCATTGTTGTATAGGTTGCCCCCTTGAAGTGGTTTTGATATATTATCTAGTATTCTACTCTATTGTCAATTATTATTGTGTGATTTCATATCTTTATCTATTTTGTGTGATATATAATAACTATTTACAAACATATAAGTAATTTCATTAAAAGTGGTATTAGATATTTGATTTGGGTAAGTTTTTGTGGTGTTTTCTTTTGATCTAGAAAGGTGCAAATTTTACGAGTAGAGGGAGTGAAAAAAACATAACTTGTAATCCGAGAAGAATTAATTTTTTCTCTCAGTACAATATTGTTCAAAACACTTTTTTGAAAAAAAATATTAAAAAAAATGTCTAATTTTTTTTCTCTTTGCATGTTTGTAGTCTTTGGATTCATCTTGTTGAAAAAATCACAATGGTATATTCTTATAGTACACTTTTTTAGTACCAAATTTTTTCACCTTAGTGCGCAGAAGTAGTTGTTAAATTTGTCTTGGCAAGGTGATCACAATGGTACCATATATTGGTACACTTTTTTTGGGCAAAAAATCTCCTAGGGTTTGTGTATGGTGGGTCCTACTACTTGGGGAAAAAAGAGGGGCAAGAAACACCTAAGACTCCTTCTAGGGACAACATGGAATTTGGAACTTGAGATCCATTGCTTTCTCAACTTCAGGGTGATATAAAGGGATTGGTATGGTAAGATGAATTTGTTTTAGTTCAAACTGATGTTTCAAGGATGTGCAAAGAGATTAATGGGGTGCACACTCAATTTCATCACATCACTATGCAATTGGCTACCATTTCATCTTAGTCACAACCAAACAACCCTCCACTTCATCATTCAAGTCCTCCTCTCAACACTAACAACTCCAATCTTGGTATGAAACCACTGTTTCCAAAAGTGGACATGTGTAAGTTTGATGGTAAGGATACTCTCACTTGGATTACCCAAATTGAGAATTTATTTGATCTACACAAAACTCTTAGTTTTTAGAAGGTGATAGTGGCATCTTCATATCTAGAACATGAGCAGTTCATTTGGTATCACTAGTTATGTGCTCAAAAGAAAAAGAAGGGTGCCCCTATTACATGGTCTATTTTCACTAATGATATGTTGTCTCATTATATAAATAATGTCTTTAAGAACTATTTCAATCAGTTATCCAAACTACATCAAACAATAACTATGAAGGATTATATTCATCAATTTCAGAATCTATCCTTATGGGTGGAAGACATCAATAAGGAAAATTTGACTAATATTTTTTTGGGTGAACTTAACTATAGTATAAAATTGGAGGTTTAGATGTTTAATGTATCATCTTTATCAAAATCTATCCCAAGGTCACACATGGTAGAAGAAAAAGAGATGGTCAAATAGAAAACTTTCACTATTGGTCATGATCACACCTTTCTAGCACCATCATTTCCTCAAACCACTAGATTGACACCTTAGTAAATTGAGAAGAAGTGAGCTAAAGGGTTTAGTTATGGTTGTAACAAAAAATGGATCAAAGGACATCGTTGTGCTAAAAATAAGCTATTTTACATTGAAGGTGCCAATGAGGTTGAAGATGATGAGGAGGCTATTAGTGAGGATGTAGAAGGACCTAAGGATGAATCTAAATACTCTTAGACTATTATTTTATATCATTCCCTTTTAGGTATTAGTAATCCCAAAAATCTTAAGGTGGTGGATTTATTTAAGAAATAGGTCACTGTATTGATTGATTTTGGGAGCACACACAACTTTATCAATAGTAAGTTGGCTACTCATTTGAACTATTTTATTTATCCTGTTCTAGAATTTTGGGTCATGATTGCAAATAGTGGTATTCTTAGCTCTTCAGGAAAATACCATAGTAAAAAGTGGGTCATGGGAGACTACCTATTAGATTTTCTTATGTTTTTTATTCCCATGGGTGGCACCAACATTATTATAAGAGTATAATGGCTCACCACTTTGGGCACTATTAAAATGAATTTCTAGGAATTATTCATGCATTTTCATTTTGAGGGAAGGAAATTTGAGCTAAGGGGATCAAGGGATAAATATATATAACTTGTTAGCTCCCATAAAATAACCAAGATTATCTAAAGATAATTTATAACATGTGAAATAGGTACTCCCAATTCTAGAACAACATTAGTTATATGCCAAACCTTCCAAATGTAATTTTGGAGCTTGTGAGGTTGAATATTTGGGTCATATGGTTTCACATGAAGGAGTAAAAGTGGATCTTAAAAAAATCCAAGAAATGGTGGACTGGCTGGTTCCTAAGACACTCAAGCAACTAAGGGGATTCCTAGGGCTATATAGTTACTATCATAGGTTTGTCAAAAATTATGGTAGAATTGCATCCCCACTCACCTCTTTATTGAATAAAGTCTCCTTAAAATAGACTTATTCAACTACCAAGGCATTTAAATAACTGAAACTAGCTATGTGCATCACTTCAATGTTTGCCACTCCTTATTTTTTAAAGACTTTTGTGGTTGAATGTGATGCATCTAGATATGGTATGGGTGATGTGATCATGTAATAAGGTAGACCAATTGCATTTGAAATTCATTAATTGAAAGGTAAAAATTATCTCTAGCCCATCTATGAGAAGAAAATGATGGCCATTCTACCTTCAGTCAAACAATGGAGACCTTATTTAATGGGTCATCACTTTTAGGTAAAGACTGATCATGATAGTCTCAAATATTTTTTGGAACAATGGTTGTCATCATAAGAATAATAGAAATGGGTAAATAAGATGTTAGGCTATGATTTTGAAATAGTATACAAGAAAGGAAAGGAAAATGTGGTGGTAGATGCACTATCTAGGAGAAATGAATCAGTTGAGGCATTGCTATGTGCCATGATCATTTGGTAAATAGATTGGCTAGAGGAAGAAAGATTAGAATGAGAAAATGATGGGGCTACCCATGATTTGATTTAGAATCTTTAGCAAGGTTTAGGTGTATTTTAAAAATTCACATGGAAGGGTAATGCATTATGGTATAAAGATAGATTATACCTATGTAAGAATTCTCTTCTCAAGTAAAAAATCTTTCAAAAATTTCATGCAACTCCACTTGGGGGTCATTCAAGATTTTTTGAAAACTATCATAGAATCAAGAAATATTTTTTTTGGAAAGGAATCAATGGGTATGCCCATAAATATGTGGCTAAATGTATGATCTGTCAACAAAATAAAGGTGAAACCATCAAAACCTCATGTCTTATGTAACCTTTATCCGTCCCTAACCAACATTGGGAAGAGGTGTCAATGGATTTCATTAAAAGGTTACCAAGATTTGATGGTCAAAATGTTATCATGGTTGTTATGGATCCTCTCAGTAAGTATCCTCATTTTTTTTCTTTATCATAACCATTTTTTATTAGTATAATAGCTTCTACTTTTCTCAATATAGTTTAGAGACTGCATGATATTGCTAAGATCATTATCAGTGATAGAGATCCCATTTTCACTCGTATTTTTTGGATGGAATTATTTGCATGTTTGGGCACCAAGTTGGCTCATAGCTCATCCTATCATCCTCAATTAGATGGAAAAACTAAGGTAGTCAACAAATGTTTGGAAGTATATCTCTGTTTTGTTTTTGATAAATAGGATAAAGGGGTTCATTGGTTGCCATTTTTTGAATGGTGGTATAATACTTTTGTTCATAGTTCTTAAAAAATATCTCCCTTTTTTGCCTTGTATGGATATGACCCTCCATCCATCACTTCCACCTTGAAGCTTCATCCTAAGGTTCATGCAGTTAAAGAACATATTCACTATTAATAAGAGATCCTTGCAAGTTTACATGAAAATTTAGCCATAGTCTAGAATCACATGAAGTAGTAGGTAGATCAACATAGAAATGAGAGAAATTTTGAAATTGGTGATTAGGTCTTTGTTCGCTGGTAGACATATAAGTAAATGTCCTTTAATCATCATAAAAAGGATAACAAGATGTCCCCTAAGTATTATGGGCCTTATCAAATCTTGTATAAAATTGGTAGTGTGGCCTACAAGTTAGAGTTTCCTTCATCCACTCGCATACATCTAGTATATCATGTATCATGCTTATCATTAGACATAAATTTTATACTCAAACTAAGTTAGTAGAACTGGATGAGGAAGGGATATTTATTCTTGATCCTAAGGTGATCCTTTAAATTTTCACTAAGCAGCTATGGTCTAGAGCAATTAAAGAGTACTTGATCAAATTGAAGAATATACCATGTGAAGATGCCACCATGGAGGATGAATCTTTTATGAAAAAACATCCAAAATTGATTCAAAGTTGAGGATAATGTTATTTTTAAGGAGAGGGGAATGTTATGCCCTTAACTTTGGTATGTCTAGGGAAATGTGTGGCTGATTTGTGGCTTTCATACCTCTTTTATATTATTATTACATTTCTATATGTTCTTAGTTAGGTCAGACTATGGAATAACCATGGCTAAGTAGACTATATATAGGAGGTACTAGTTAGTCTTTTATCATCATATTAAGTATTCTATTCTTATTGCATTGTTATAGAGGTTTCCCCCTCGAAGTGGCTTTACTATATTATCTAGTATTATACTTTGTTGTCAATTATTATTGTGTGATCTCTTTTTTTATGTCTATTATGTGTGATATATAATAATTATGTGTGAAAAACTAAGTAATTTCCTTACAAGTGGTATCAAAGCTTCAATTTGGGCAAGTTTTCTACATTTTTCTGGATCTAGCGAGGTGTGAGTTCTACGACTTTAGGGAGTGAAAAAAAATAACTTTTAATTTGGGAATAATTAATTTTTTCTATCAGTGTAGTATTATTCAAAACACTTTTTAAAAAAAATATTAAAAAAAAAGAGAGCCTAGAAAAAAAAATTTTGTTTTCACATTTGCAGTCATTGGATTCATCTCGACGAGATGATCACAATGGTATATTCTACTAGTACACCTTTTTGGTACCAAAATGTTTCACCCTAGTGCACAAAAGTAGTCATTAGATTCATCTTGATGAGGCAATTGAAATGGTACCATCTCATAGTACACTTTTTTTTGGGTGAAAATCATCCTAGGGTTTGTGCATGGTAGATCTTACTACTCAGGGATAAAAGGGGGGCATGAAACTCCTAAGACTCCTTCTAGGGATGACATGGAATCTAGAACTTTAGATTCAATGCTTTCTTAAATTTAGGTTGACATAAAGAGGGTTTGGTGTGGTAAGATTACTTTTTTGTAGTTTAAACTAATGTTTTAGGGATACATAGAGAGATTAATGGGGTACACACTCAATTGCATTAGATCACTACCTAAATGGCTTCCATTTTATCTCAGTTACAACCAAACAACCCTCTAATTCATCATTCGGGTCCTCCTCCTCTCAACAATAACAACTCCAATCCTTGTGTGAAACTGATGTTGCCAAAAGTGGACATGAGTAAATTTGATGGTAATGATCCTCTCACTTGGATGAACCAAATTGAGAATTTATTTGATCTTCACCAAACTTCTAGTTCTCAAAAGGTGATAGTGGCATCTTTGTATCTAGAACCTGTTTAGTTCATTTGGTATTGTTGGTTATGTGCTCAAAAGAAAATAAATGGTGCTCCTGTTACATGGTATATTTTCATTGATGAATTTTTGGATCATTATCAAAATATTGTCTTTGAGAACTACTTTAGCTAGTTAGCCAAACTGTGTCAACTATGAACTGTGAAGGATTATATTCATCAGTTTTAGAATCTACCCTTATGGGTGAAATACATCATCGAGGAAAATTTGATTGATATTTTTTTGGGTGGACTCAAAGATAGAATCCAATTGGAGGTTTGGATGTTTAATCCATCATCTATATTATAAGCTATCCCAAGGGAACTCATGGTAGAAGAAAAAGAGATGGTCAAATAGAAAACTTTCACTATTGATCATGATCACACCTTTATAGCACCATCATTTCCTCAACCCACTAGGTTGACACCTCAAACAATTGAGGAGAAGTGAGCCAAAGGGTTGTGTTATGGTTGCGACAACAAATATAGTGAAAGACATCATTGTGTTGAAAATAAGTTTTTTTACATCGAAGGTGCCAATGAGGATGAAGATGATTAGGAGGCAATTGGTAAGGATGTAGAAGGACTTGAGGAGGAATTTGAAGACTCTCATCCTACTATTTCCTATCATGCCATTTCAGGTATTAGTACTCCCCAAACCCTTAAGGTGGTGGGTTTCCTAAATAAATAGATGGTCATTGTATTGATTGATTCTTGGAGCACACAAAACTTCATCAACAATAAGTTGGCTACTCATTTGAACTATTTAATTTATCCCTCTTTAGAATTTCAAGTATTGAGCAAAGATAGTGGCACTGTCAGTTGTTCAAGAAAATGCCATAGTATTAAGCTAGCCATGGGAGACTACCTATTAGATTTTTCTATGTTTGTTATTCCCATGGGTGGAGATAACATTGTTCTGGGAGTAAAATGGCTCACCACTTTGGGCAATACTAAGATGAATTTCCAAAAATTATTTATGCATTTTCATTCAAAGGGAAGGACATTTGAGTTAAGGGGATTAAGGGCTAAATCTTCACAACTTGTTACCTCCCATAAAATAACCAAAATTCTTTGTAATGGTGATGACGTATTTTTAGCTCACTTATTCACCATTAAAGTGTAGCCAACTCAACTATCTACACCATCTAATCTGCAACAAGTGATTGATTCCCATTATGTTATTTTTAATGACATGCCAAAAGGATTTCCACCCAACTGCATGCATGATCATGCCATCAAAATTATTCTTAGTAGTACACCACCCAACATTAGGCCATACAAGTATCCTTATGCCTAAAAATGTGAAATTGAAAAGATGGTACATGAGATGTTGGATGCAAAAATCATTTGCCATAGCCAAAGTTAACATTCTTCACCAGTTGTCATGGTAAGAAAGAAAGATGACACTTGAAGGATGTAACCTGACTACCAAGAGATCAATAAGTACACTATCAAAGATAAGTTTCCTATTCCTATCATTGATGATTTGATAGATGGATTTCATGGTGCTCTTTATTTTACCAAGTTATATCTTCATTTTGGGTATCATCAAATCCAGATCCATGATGAAGACATACCCAAAACAACTTTCATAACTCATGATGGCCATTATGAGTTTATGGTTATGCCTTTTGGTCTAAAAAATGCACCATCCACCTTTCAAATTTTGATGAATACTATTTTTAGGAAATTTTTGAGGAAATTTGTTATGGTTTTTTTATGATATCCTCATTTACAATAAAAATTGGGAAGACCATTTACAACATGTGAAATAGGTACAATCAATTTTAGAACAACATCAGTTGTATGCCAAACCTTCCAGATGTACTTTTGGAGATTTTGAGGTTGAGTATTTGGATCATATGGTTTCACATGAATGAATGAAAGTGGATCCTAAAAAAATCCAAGACATGATGGACTATCTGATTCTTAAGATACTCAATAAACTAAGGGGATTTCTAGGGCTAACTAGTTACTATCATAGGTTTATCCAAAATTATGGTAGAATTATAGCCCCACTCACCTCTTTGTTGAATAAAAACTCTGAGTGGACTAATACAACTACTAAGTCATTTGAACAATTAAAACTGGCTATGTGCACCACTCTAGTGTTGGCCACTACTAATTTTTTTTGTGGTTGAATGTGATGCATATAGATATGGTATGGGTGTTGTTCTCATGCAAGAAGGTAGACCACTTGCATTTGAAAGTCACCAACTAAAGGGTAAAAATTGGCTCAAGACCATCTATGAGAAGGAAATGATGGCCATTCTATATGCAGTCAAATAATGGAGACCTTATTTGATGGGTCATCACTTTTAGGTAAATATTGATCATGATAGTCTCAAATATTTTTTGGAATAATGGTTGTCATCAGAAGAATAATATAAATGAGTAACTAATATGTTAGGCTATAATTTTAAAATAATCTACAAGAAAGGTAAGGAAAATATGGTGGCAAAAGCACCATCTAGGAGGGATGAATCAATTGAGGCATTGCTATGTGCCATGACCATTTGGTAGGTAGATTGGCTAGAGGACGCAAGATCAAAATAGGAAAATTATAGTGTTACCCATTATTTGATTTATAATATTTATTAAGGTTTGAATGGATTTGAAAAATACACATGGAAAGGTAATACATTATGGTATAAATATAGATTATACCTATGTAATAATTCTCTTCTCAAATAAAAAATTCTTTAGGAACTTCATGCAACTCCACTTGGGGGTCATTCAAGATTTTTGAAAACCTATCATAAAATCAAGCAATATTTTTTTTGGGAAGGACTCAATGGGGATGTTGAGAAATATATGGCTGAATGTATGATTTGTCAACAAAATAAAGGTGAAACCGTCGAAACCTTAGGTCTTCTATAGCCTTTATCCATCCCTAACCAGCATCAAGAAGAGGTGTTTATGGATTTTATTATAGGTTTATTGAGAGCTAATGGCCAAAATGTTATCATGGTTTTTTTGGATCATCTCAGTAAGTATTTGTTATTTATCACAACCATTTATTGCTAGTATAGTAGCTTATGCTTTTCTCAAGATAATTCAGAAACTACATGGTACTCCTAACATTATCAGTGATAGAGATCCCATTTTTACTAGTAATTTTTGGACTAAATTATTTGCATGTTTGGGCACCAAGTTAGCTCATAACTCATCCTATCATCCTAAATTAGATGGATAAACTAGGGTAGTCAAAAAATATCTAGAAGGATATCTACATTGTTTTGTTTCTAATAAATAGGATAAATGGGTTCATTGATTGCTACTTGTTGAATGGTGGTATAATACTTCCATTCATAGTTCTTCCAAAATGTCTCTGTTTATGGCCTTGTATGGATACCACCTTCCATCCATCACTTCCACCTTGAAGGTCCTTCCCCAAAATTAATGTAGTTGAGGAACATATTCACAATCAATAGGAGGTCCTTGTAAGTTTACATAAAAATTTAGTCATGGCTTAGAATCACATGAAGCAACAAGAAGATCAACACAGTAGTGAGAGGCATTTTGACATTGATGATTGGGAATTTTTTTGGTTGTAACCATATAAGCAGATGTACTTGAAGCAATAGAAAAAAGATAACAAGATGTCCCCTAAGTATTATGGGCCTTATCAAATCTTATATAAAATTGGTATTGTGGCCTACAAGTTAGAGTTTCTTTCATCCACTTGCATACATCTAGTATTTCATGTATCATACCTAAAGAAAGTCATTAGACACAAAATTTATACTCAAATTGAGTTACCAAAATTAGATGAGGAAGGGAAATTTTTTATTGATCCTGAGTCAATCCTTCAAATATGAATTAAGAAATTGCAGTCTAGAGTGATTAAGGAATACTTGATTAAATGGAAGAATCTACCATGTGAAGATGCCACCTGGGAGGATGAATCCTTTGTGCATCAACATCCAAATTTGATTCAACATTGAGGAAAATTTTGTTTTGAAGGGTAGGGGTATGCTATGACCTTAATGTTTGATGTGTCTAGGGATATGTGTGGCTAACTTGTGGCTTACATACTTATTTTATATTCTTGTTACATTTCTCTATATTCTTAGTTAGGTTGACCTATGGAATAATTATGGCTAAGTGGAATATAAATAGGAATTAGTGGTTAGTATTTGATCATCATATTAAGTATTTTTCTCTTATTGCATTGTTGTGGAGGTTGATCCCTTGAAGTGGCTCTGCTATATTATCCAGTATTCTATTCTACTATCAATTATTGTTGTGTGATCTCTTATCTTTGTCTGTTTTATGAGATATATAATAAATTCAAGTGAACATCTAAGTAATTTCCTTACATAGGGATCTTGATATCTAGTGAAATGATAGGGACCGGTCATAACATGATCCAAAATCATGCTACTTAGAGGGTCGATAAAAACTTGAGACATGCCATGTGAATGTTCCATCTCTACCTTATGAAAAGAGGAATAATATTAGAATTAGGAACTATATAAGATGTAATATATAGGAAAAATGTAAATAATAAGATAAATAAGAATGATAACGATGGATCTCAACATCTCTAGCCTAAACAAGACCTCCTATAAATGGATCATCTAAAGTATAACCATCATCTTAGTCATATGTATGAAGGTTGATGGTATAGGTAGGTTTGATATTTTCATTAGAAGTAAAGTGTTGAATATAATGTCAAGTCTTGGTTAGGACCATGGGTATATCATTGATAGTGGTTGATGGGAACATGGCTTTAAGGATGGTAGAAGTTAGGAAATGAGTTGATGAGAGAGATCTAAAGTTTTTATCTCATCTAGATCATCATCATCAAAGTCTAAGAGGTTAGGAAATATGTTCATGATGAGTTTGGGGTGACCATGATAACCTAAAATAGAGTTGACATGAAAATTAAAATGTTGAGATTCCCAAAATGGAACACTCAACAAGGGTTGGAATTTTGAATACACCATATTCTTGGAATTGTTCAAAATTTTATGGGTTGGTGTCTCCTTGAATCCTAAATGTAGCACCATTATGGGAAAACTTGACACATTGGCAAGTAGAAGAGGTGACATCCCTCATACAATGAGTCTAAGGCCTACCAAGCAAGATATTATAGGAATGGGGAAAGTTGAATATCATAAACTTCATGCAAATAGTGATAGGTAGGATGGTAATAGGGAGCCACATGTAACCTAAAGGAGGTATTTACCTTTGATCATAACCTTGACACATGATTTATATGGATTTAAGATTACACTCAGAATATCCAATAATTTTATTAAAGTGGAGGGATGAAATACAAGTACCTAAACCATTATTAATCAAAGCATGATTGACTTGGATATTATCACTGATTTGGATGCCTATAAATAGTGGAGGATCATCTACATAAAGTAAAATCTCATCTAGGATCATGGAAGTAACAAGGAATTATAGAGAAAGAGAAGTATCCATTGGTTCATCAACGTGTATAGACATCTCTTTGCATTATTAGAAGATAATATATTCTGACCCAGATAAGGTGGATTCATATCCTATAATAGGAGGATGAGGACTGTTCATTTTAAATAATAATTGCATCAGGAAATTTTGATAATGCAAAGAAGTTTGCATGAGTTTAAGAAAGGGTATTTGAGATGTGAGATTAGTAAGTTCCATGACAGAGTCCCATTCATCATGACCTATAGGTGGACTACTAGAAAGATGTGTTTAATGTTGGAGGATATCTTGGGAAGGAGGAGTAGAAGTGCATTCAAACTTATGTTGATAAAATGTGGTTGGTTTAGTTTGGTGACAAATAGTTTTATTGTCTTGAGATGATGGGATAGTTGATTTAGGTTTATCTTGTGATTGGTTTGAAGAGATGATATTATAAGGTTGAATAATTTTTTATATGGGTAGAGAGGTTGGATGAATTGTATAAATAGTGTGGGAGGTGTTATCCAATGGATGTGTTGGAATTGGTTCTTAAAAAGAGATAAGGTCCTCTTGCTTCAACTCTATTAGGTGAGACGGGGAAGAATCTTTGGATAACATAAAAAGTTTGGGATGGTTTTTGTGTGTTTATAGGATGAGAATAAAAGAAAGTAACTATCATTCATAGATTAGTCATATATACCACATTATCTTTAGGATTTTGGTCTATAAGACTTTTAGTGTTATTGGTGGAAGGAGTAGGCTTGTCATTATTGACTTGATGATTTGGAAGTGGGTCTTTGTAGATGGCCAAATGAGCATTATCTTGGTTCAAAGCTTGATTTTTATTATGTGTTTCATGAGATTTAAGGGTGATATCCTAGGATTTTTTTCATTCATTAATGAGTGAATTGTGATAAAAATTTGGACCAAGGAGGAAATTCATAACTAAGTTACGTAATTGCCTATAAGTCTTGTGAGAGTGACCCCAACTAGCATGAAACCAAAAAAGTTTATTTGGATCATACCACAATTTCATAGGGTGAGTGGGATCAAAAAATAATGGAAGAGGCCTTTTTATACACTTTTGGAATTATTCTAAGGATAATGTCTTATGAACATTGATGTTGTTTATTTGAGAAAATTGAGGATTAAGGGTGTTGCTTAAAGGGGAAGCTTACTCTATAATAGGGTTGGGATCAATGGATTGAATATTATGAATGGTAGGATAGGATTCAGTGACACCATCATTGGTAGAATGATGATTTTTATTTATTATGAACATGTGAGTTCTCATGGGAGGTTAGGATTGCTCAAACTGATGCATGAGAAAATATTGGCATTTGGCTTGGTTGAGGGTCTCTTCCAAAGTTCATGGAGAGAGAGAGAGAGAGAGTCCTAACTTGATATTACAACTTGGGATAAAGATAATTAGTCAATATATGAAAGAGATTATCATCTTCCATGTTATGCTCACACATATTTGAGAAGGTCTTCCATCATTTAATGAAATTTTGTGTGTTTTGGTTTCAAGTTACTTGCAATTGATAAAATGAGCCAAGGTATTTTTAGGGAGGTCACTATTTTGAAATTCTTATACTAGAGAGTTAACTAGATCCTCCAAGCTATTTAAAGAATGGGATTTAAGTTGATTATACCAATATAAAGTACCTCTAGAGAACATTTTCACTAATAGCTTGGTAGCAACAAAAGTGTTTAACTTAACCCAATCTTTGTAGATATTACCAATCACTTTTAAATGTAAGTTAGCATTAGTTGACCCATTGTAACTAAAGGTAGGTGTGATACCTCCTATGTCTATGTTGGAAATTTTAGGCATAAGAGGTTTATTTTGAAGATGTTTAATCATTTTGTTAGCAAGGAGTGATTGAGGAATGAGGTTTCCATGGGAATCCCTAAGGGGAGGTGAGGGGGCATTTTGATTTTACATTCCCCATGGAACATGGTGAGGCTAATTTTGAAGGTGAATAAAGTGATTCTATATTTGCATCATTTTATTGGCATTATTAACTTGAAAAGTGTTCATTTGATTAAGAGTTTTCAATAAGAGTTGGTGTATTTGAGTGGTGTTTTGAATAGTTTGTGCAACATTTGAATCATTAATATTGGTATTAGTGGCTTGGGGTCCACTCTGAGTAGTGGCATGAATGCCACTAGTGGATTGAGAGGCATTGTTATAAAAAGAGGCACTGGTAGTATGATTATCATGTGTATCAAAAGATACACTAGTAAGGATTAGAATAAAAATAAACACTAGTGGTATGATTACCATTCGTAGCAAATGGTGCTTAGTAGAGTGATTAAAAAAGAGGGATCTTGGAAAAGGCCCACTAGATGTTGAACTTGCCATGTTAGTAGATATAGTTGGCATGGAGGTAGAAGAAATAAAAGAAGAGGATGTAATAGTATGAGGAGTCAATATATAAGGGAGAGGTTGAGAAGAAAATAAGGTATCACCCTCAAATCCATGAGAGAATATGGGGGAAGGGGAATGGGGTTCTTCTATTTGAATACTTATCATGATATTATAAATAGTTGAAGGGCCTTTTCCCCTATTTTAAGAAAAATCATTAATTAATAAAATAATTTCAAGAGTGTACTATAATTATAGATGATATTCTAAGGAGAAAAGAGGGTTATGAACTGAAGATAAATGAGGAGTCCCATAATTAATAGTGCGAGTGGCCACATGCACATTGCTTTCATCTAAAGTGGAAGCCACAAACTATTTATGGAGAAACCTATTAGGATTGGTAAATCTAATCATATATATTTATTTCAAAATTATGTTTTCCTCAAATATAAAGTTCATGATGAAAAAAATGAATTAAAAGGAGTGATGTAAAGACAAAATTAGATAATAGGGTACAGAGTCAAATTGGTCAACCATGTTTTGTAACCTTGGG
Organism: Torreya grandis; assembly: GCA_037957365.1. NCBI lineage: Eukaryota > Viridiplantae > Streptophyta > Pinopsida > Cupressales > Taxaceae > Torreya > Torreya grandis. The sequence continues at coordinate 673,370 of JARHVA010004783.1, forward strand.
AAGAGAATAGAAAGATAAAGATACATAGTCATGCAGGCTGACTATGTATTATAATCAAGAAGGTTAAAATAGGCTAATAAGGATACATATTCATGTAGGGAAATTGTGTGCTACTGAATAGAGAAATGAATAGGGAGATAAGAATATATAGTCATGAAGGTCGACTGTGTACTATAGGTAGGAAGGTTTAACAATATAGAAGATACTGTAGTGACCAAGATGATAATGTTCTAAAATAGGATAAATTTTTTGAAAGATAATTTGAAGCAATAATGAATTCAAGCACACAAATAATTGGATCAATGTGATTTATCCAATTGGAACACATAACACAAACCTTGTACCAATATTGGCAAATGCAATTTTTTCAAAACAGCACACAATGGTCAAAGAGAAAACAACAACTGAAAAGTAAATGCTAAATAGTTTGTCATCCTAAGTTTTATTAAGTTATATGAAAGTGTAATTTTAGTGTGATAAGAAATTTGAATGGAATAGGGAATTAGAAAAGCAATTTAAGGTTGGTTTCAAGACATTTGGGATGAAAGGGATATGTATTGGCAATGGTACTAGCTTGGTATTGGGGCCTACCCCCTCACTTCATAATCTCACAATGATAAGGGTGTCAGGTGCTATGATAATATATACCATCAACCATATATTTATACTTGGCTAGAAAATGAAGTCATCTTCCCCCTTGGTGATGAAATCCAAATGGTAGGCCTTGTGAAGATAACTGTTTAATGCTTTTTTAATATAAAGTTATTTGGTAGTGTGTTCAAAAGAGTAAAATAGTGTCACTAAAATGGTAATTTAAAAAACCATCTATTTAAGCTATGTGAGTTACTCTAAGTAAGAAAATAAATGAAAATGAAAGGTGAATTAATTACTAGCAAATAGATGTTAATTCCTTGATTGATAATAATACAGAGTTAGTTTAGGTGACACTATATGCAAACAATATAAAATATATTCAATTGGGTCATTATTGTTTTGTAGAATCAATGTCTTTAAGAAAAAATTTGATTAGGTTGACTATGTCTCTTAGACAAAAGACAAACTATAGAATGATGTCAACCAGGTTGACCTAGTTAGCCGTAGGATTGTATTTTTGTAGACTGTAAACTTATGAAAGTTAGTACTAAAGGAAGAAATAAAATGATAGAGAGAGAAAAGAAAGGAACCTTAGTAGGATTGAAGATGTTTTATCTTTCAAATTTTTATGCTGTGATGCTCAAATGCTACTTTCAAAATTTTACCAACTGGGTTCACTGGTTCGACCAAGTTTATAAAACCTAGTGTGTTAAAGAAGAGAGTCAACCTATTTAATAGTTTTTATTGACCTATATGTTGGTAGAATAAAATAATAGACATATTTGATTGGTTAAATAATGTATGATAATGGGGACCTAAATAAGAATACTGTGTCAAACTGCTCAATGTAGTAACTTGTAATTGGTGAAGACCTACACAAACATAATAAAATCATTTTGAAGAAATTGAGTGTTAAACTGGTGCACAAAAAGTAATAAATATACCTACTAGTTTGATACAATACTATAAATATATAAAAATATAATATGATGAAAAAAATGATGGCATGAAAGAAAACTTACAAGGGTTAGATTCACGTTGGGTTCACTAGAATGTATACAAAGGGAAATACAACTGATCTATAAATTAATCCTAACTCAAAGAAGATAAATCCTACTTACACTTTTGATTTTTGATACATTATATATTTAGGATCATGACCAAGATGGTTCCACTACACCTAGCCAAGGGATATCTTACCAAAATAATATCATTAGGGAGGGTTCTAAAGACTCATGTCAAGAAAAACTATGCAATAACTATAACTAGGTCATATGTTTTCATATTCAAAAGTATGAATGAAAAAAAAAAATTAAAGTCAAATCTAGTGCTCACCAAATATTATGGCACAAAGTAGGGGTAATAAACATAAAAAGTGAACATGTATAGGAGATATATACTCATGTCAATGTAGATGAAATCTTAATGCATGGAAGAGAAGTACAAATGCTAATCTATCTACTCTTATAAAAAAATAACAAATTTAGGAATAATTACCTTTGAATACAAACCCACCAAGCCTCAATATTCCCATTAGCCAAGGTAATTCACAAGAGGTTGTTGTGGTATGTAAGGATAAGAAGGATAAATCAACTTTAGATGCACAACCTATCTATGCATCCAAAATACTTCTCCACAAGACAAGATATGTATCTCCAAAGAAATTATGAAACCCTAAGGTATTATCCTCAAGTAGAATCTTGGATAAGTAGATGCGTAATATATATCTCTTCTTCTTCTCTTCTCTCTAATAGATGATGAAATGAATGTGTATATATAGCTGAATTTAACCCTAATCCTTTCTAAAAGTTTAGTTTATAAGGTCAACCAAATCAATTTTATATCATTATTGAAAAAAACAAATTAGGTCTTGGCGTAGGCCATCCCGTAGACCCTAAATTAGTTTTGTCAATTAGAGTATAGGGTCGATGGGGCCAACATTGTGTTGTAAACTGTCAAAAAGGAGTTTAGGTTAGGGAAGGGCTAATGAAGGTGGAAAATGACTAGAAGATGGTAGAAAATAGGAGGCAAATCTTAGGGGAATGTTTTTAGGAGATGGCTAGATTGGTAATAAGTGATAGTAAAGGGACACCAATCTTGTGAATCACCAATGGTTTTCCCACCCCTTTCTCACTGCACCCCTTAAGGCACACACTTAGAGATATGAAGACTTGATGGGTTATTTCAAGAGAGAAATCATCAATAATTGACAAAGTTTGAAAATATTATGTGTATAAACATATGTCCTCCCCTTGAGTGTGCGACATTTTCACATGCCCCTTGTTTGTAGCTTCTTTAAACCCCTCTTTGCCTAGAATTTAAGTACTCTTATATTTGTGCTTGATTATTTTTTGATCTTATTATCTTGTATACATTGCCATGATTCATATCATGTATCTTAGGGTTTTTATGTATGCATACTATCAGATTCATTGATTTATCTACTTCTACAAGATACTACCATATGCTTCTTTAGGACATGATTCACATAAATACAACATAGTTGTCTTATCATTTTGAGATAATGTGATTGTATCTTCTTCATTCCCCTCACATCAAAAGGTGAGGCATATTAGTGGGGTCATGTCATAGAGACATGACTCTACATACATACAATTGAAAAAATTGGTAGAATTTGATTCAGTTTACATGATTTAGATATACGATTGGGATAAAAATTTATATATTTGATATAGATTTGGGATAGATTTTTTCAAAAATTTGATACATACTATACACATTTTAAATATTAAATGTTTAATTTTGATAGATAATTCAACTTGAGACACATTTTACATGCATATGCCATGCAAATGCACTAAATTACATATATATTTTTTAGATTATACATACTATCCATGCATTGACCTTAATAAGATGCAATGTTTGAGCTTTTATCTACTATAGTAGTTGGATTATTTTATTGGTGCAATCAAGATTCAAAATAATCAATGGACTTATCACTATTTTACATTATTATGATTTGATATGGATATACCATTTGATTCAAGTGATATCGGGTAGATTATAATATGCTAGAGTAGTGTGATTGAGATTTTGAAGTCTTGATTGACTTGACACAACTCACCCTTACACTTGATTAAGGGGGATGATAACCCTAAAATTTACCTCTTCACATATCTAAGGTTCAGTGTTGAACCTATCTCAAATGATTTATCTAGGAAGCATCATTACCAAAGCAAACTATTAAGGGAAAACATGGTTGCATCAACACATAGGTGTACTCCTTTCTTTCCCTCTTTTCTTTCAAGAAAATTCATTTTTTAATTATTTAGATTATATGTGATAATTACACCTATAAAATGATCTTGGTTATAAGTTATACACATACAAAAAATTTAAATAGGGCTCAATCAAATCAAGGTGTGTTTTACACACCATGATACATATTTATTTCTTTTAAAATAGAAATTTCATCCTTATGCATTACTAGATTAAATGGGGGGAAAATGTATATGTTTAAATATATATTTATATGTTAAAATAGTCTTGTACACTTGAAATATATCATTCAAGGTTCTACCCTTCAATTCTTGACCTTCCTTGCAATTCAAAGACTTACATTCACAATCTCACTAGGCCTAAATGCTTGTCTTATAGTTTGACCTTGTTATTTTGATTATCTAAGTCACTTGTATTCCATAGTATGATTAAACCTTGATATATATCTTTCACTGTTAAGTAAAAATTTCTAACAACATTATATTTCGCTGGATAGTTGTGTTCAGACTTGGACAATAGTGCCGATGTTATTATCCATTCTCCAACACAAGTGTTTGTGCCTTCTAAACACTCAAATTTTCAATTTTTTTGATATGTGGGGGTTAGCCTATTCTATTTAATTAACCCTTATATTATAATATTGTAAAAGGAAGTGGTATAAACACAAGTTAAATCCAACATGTTATTCATCTAATAAACACCTCTTGAGCTTATATTATAGTATTGAAATCAATTGCATAACTAAGCTATTTTTCCCTATTACTTCCTATTTTCATAGCTATCACAGGATTGGTCATCTTAAAGGTCTAAATAATTCAAATATAAACCCATGATCCATATTTTTAAAGTTGTAATCTATATCACTATGTGCACTTTCATATAACATACTACCCCGTTATTCACAGATAAACCAACACAAAGGGGAGAAATACACATTTATGAGGCCCTCTTAGAAGTGTTGGCTATGTAGGCAATGCTAATTTATAGAGGGATATTTGAGGTCAGTTTGAATTCATGAGCCCACTAACCCATTTTTGGCAAGGTGACAAGACCTAAGAGGAGGATCTAGTTTTTTAACTACATTCTAATATCTAGAGCTTATGTGCATGGTCTGAACACACAATTTGAAAAGAAATGGAAAATATATAAAGGCCCAAGTGGAATTTTTCATGAATATTTAATACTTCATATATAACATATGTGTTTAATCATGGATAGTAGTGTCGATACAAGTGTCTACATAGAGATGCTAACATTAGTGTTGACAAAAAGCTAACATTTAGAATATGACAACTAGATCATAATATTCATACACTTTATTTTTATACCTACATTCCTCATATCTACCTTCACATAGGTTTATAACATAATTATAATTTATCCTTAATATTTATACTATCATAATATTGAAGGTTTTACTTTCTATATTTGGCATATACTTAGATTTAGCATTTCTTATCAAAATATTAGTAGAATCTAAATTCATTAATTAGTTTAATTTTAGAGTATATTTATATTATTTTATTAGTAAATTTTACCCTTCCTATACTATATCAGTTAGATTGATGTAATTTTGAGACCATATTCTTTCATTTGTATAGTATTGGCCAAGCCGATACACTTTTATGTCAACTAACATTTTTTAATTATATCATCTAGGTTGATAAAGTTAATTTAGTGTATAAGGTTGGTTTTTGGTATTGGATTAGAATATATAGGGGCCATATTTCATTCCAACACATACATATACACTCCATCCACTCTATTTTCACTTGCACTTTTACGCTAAGTCATATTTGGAGGAGTTTGTGGTCTATAACCTTATCTTGAGGAAGCTTGTCTTGTGGTGTATTTGAAGTTCAATAGGAGAAGTCATTTGGAATTCATAAATATAGATAGCTTAGGTATTTATCCAAACATTTTAATTCTTCAACCCACAACATATATTATAAATATCCTCTTAAACCAAGGGGGAGGTTGATGCTTGACAACTCCACTCCATGGTAAGTATTTCTAACCCTATACTCCTTTATTTATTTACTTAGTAGATAGGTTTTGTTTTATTATTAATTAATGAATGTGTGTGTATCCTTTAATAGGTTCTCTCTACACTAAATACGCTTGTGTGGCTATAGAATTAAAGGTGTAATAATATGGCAAGGTTAATTTGCTTTAACTTGCCATATTCAAAGGAAGGTCTCAAATGTTGTATAAAAAGGTAAAATTAAAGGTGTAATAATATCTCCTTATTTGTAGCTGGTGACACATCAAAAATTTATCGATGACACCATATTTTTGTGTTTATTTTCTATTAATGAAGTAAAGGAGTGGAAGAAACTGTTAGAGGACTATGAGGAAGTCTCAATTCAGAAATTTAATTTGGATAAAAGCTACCTATTATTTATAAACACTCCTATCTTAAGGAATAATAAAATTTTAATAATCATGGGATGTCATATTAAGTATTTCCCTCTTACTTATCTAGGTATTCTATTAGAAAAAGAAAAACTAGCATCTGGAACTCCCTAATTGATAGATTTCAAAGTAAATTTACTGGATGGAAAGGTTGTATTCTCAACTAGGAAGAAAAAATTGAATTGATTAAAATCATCCTTTAAAATATTTAAATATATATGATGTCTATTTTTAAGATGCTTGTGTTGATAGACAAGAAATTGGAAAAAAATCAAGTAAGGTTTTATGGATAGGTAATGAGGACAAACACATATTTTCACATATTGGCTAGGATAGAATGTGCTTTCCAAATGGTATAACATGTTAGACATCCATCAATTAAATAAAATGAAAAAATATTTAATATGAAAATTAGGGTATATATTTATAAAAGAGGAAATCCAATGGACAAGTATTATAAAATATAAATATTTAGATATTCTCAAAGCTGAAAGATTATTGTTAGTTGAATCCTTATCATTTGGTTCTTGCTTTTGGAAATTACTTGTTGAAGGTAAGAGATTAATTTGAAAGGGATTTAAATGTAATATATTTTCATGGGAGAAGGATCTTTTTGGTATGATATCTGGCTCTTAAATTCTCCCTTGAGTGATACTCAACCCTAAAATAAAATAAGTAATAGACTAAAAATAATTATGGGATAAAAAATGATTATCGATAGATTAAGTAAGAAATAACTATTTAAAAAAATATATCTTATGAAGGTGTTAATTGAGAGGAAAGATATATCATATAAGAATTAAATAGACTCCTCAATATCTATCACACAAGTCAATATTTAAGGGAGGATGAATTAGTTTGGGTTCTTACTCCAAATGGGAACTACATGTTTAACCCTTAATTTAGATATATGTGGGATAGGGTTGAAAATATATAAATTATTCAAGAAAAAGGGTAATAAAATAATTTATAACAATAAATTTAATTTCAAACTCAAATAAATGAATATTCTAATCTATAATATTAATATATGCTAACTATCGAAAGTACCAACTTTGAAAGATGTCTAATTGATTGCAATGCCAAAGATAAATTATACTTATTTAGGTTTACTATGAACATGAATATTTAGATTGGAAATAGGTGAAAATTATGTAAGATTAGTATTTTATATAAACATATTCTAAGAATTATACTTATGTAACTGTAGACACTACCATTAGATTTAGACACTACTGTCATTGCTAGATGCAAGTGTCCAATACAAAATAATTTCTGGATCTCTATGTGACTAAATTTATTATTATAGGTTTTTTTGTCACTTTTTATTGATACATTTAGATATGAGATATATGTTATCACTCTTTTTTAATTGATCAAACCTTAGCCATTCACCCTTCTTCACCCTTAGAATGAGTTTTGCTAAAAATGAGTTAGTGGGCTCACAGTGTCAAGCTAACACTAAGCTAATACTCCAAGGAAGGCCTTAGATTTATGTAGTTCTCACTTATGTGTGGGAGTGTGTGTGCACAAGGGTGAAATATACTATATGTCGATGCATGCAATGATCTATCTTATAATTTAACAAATATCAATCATGAGATACTCTTTGAAAGCTTCAAACTTGTAATATGATTGATACTATGTTTGATATGTAAATAGGTATGAATTGGGTAGAATATCTTGGTTTCATAGTTGATTGATTGAGTTTTAGTATGCATTTTCTTGGTATTTTATAGATAAAGAATGATAAGGCTTATATTTTTATTTGTACCACACCTTTTAAAAATATCTCATGGTAGGGTTTAATAAGACAAATAAGATGACCCATAGGTTTCAAAACATTTAGAATTTGGATGACTTTTGGCAACTAGACACTAGATAATGATTTGGACACTATCATCAATAATAGTGTTCCTCTATGGCTAGTATTGTCTATAAGTCTATAAAATATGTATGGATCTAAAATTGACATTAAAATATGTTTTATCAAAGATTTTTATATACTATAGGAAACTTGGGTCATCAGAATGATATGGATCAAACTAAGAGATAAGCATTTAGGCACAATGAGATGATGAATGAGAGTGTTTTGGAAACAAGGAGGTTTAAAATTGAATGGTAGATCTCTAATTGGTTTTTTTCAAATATGCAAGACTGAGATGCTATAAATATTTAGTTTTAGTATCTCCACCCCCCCTTAATCTATTAATGTATAAGTATGAAATTACTAGTTTAAAAGAAAGTAATGCATACTTGGGTGTGTACAACACCTCTTACCTTTGATTAAGTCCACTTTGAGTGATTTGTTGGTGTATGAACCATAACCAAGAGAATGTTATATTATAAATAAATTCATATAATATTAAATTTGAAATTATTGAATTGAAAAGGAAGAGAGTAATGAAGGAGTACACCTGTGTGTCAATGTAACCATGTCACCTCTTGATGCTTTGAATTGGTAAATATCCTTCCTTATAAAACATTAGAGATAGAATAGGTTCAAACCTAAACCTTAGAGATTTGAATTTGTAGATTGGAAGGTATTATGGCCCCAATTCAGTATAAGGATGAGTTGTGACATATCCATTGAGATCATTATGTCTCAATCGCACAAATCAAGTGTGAATATATATAATTTGGTGAGGGTGATTGATTTAATCAAATACTACTATAAATACAATAAAATTGGATGATTTAATCACTCTAACCTATAAATTTGGTGAGGTTGAATGATTTAATCACTTCAACCTATAAATTGAACCAATTATTGTAGTAAGAAAGGCTCGATAAGAGTACATCCTAATATAATTGATGTGTCTTGACGAGTAGTATAATTGGTAAATTTTATAATTTTAGGTAAAATATCATGGAATATGAACCTATAATATGTCTAAGTTGGAGTATATTTGTCATAAATATAAAAAATATCTATTTAAAATCTATGTAAATTTATGTGCAATCAATACACTTCTGACCCAAGTGTATATATGAATCTGAAACTGAGCTGGAGATTGTGCAAGTGTGGAGGTCATGTTTTTATGAAATTCCACCAATGAATGTAAATAAAACAAGTAAGTGTGTAAGTGTAGAGGATATGTCTTTATGACATTCCCCCATTGAAATCTAAAAAAAATGAAAATTTTGGAGGTCATACTTCTATGACATGTCCCCATTGATATTCCCCCCTTTTTAGGTGAAGAAGATAGAAATTAGTAGGTACCTTACCTCAAAAGGATAGTGTAACTATATAATATGTGTATGAACCATGTATCATATAGGTATAACATGTAAAAGTAGTTATATAAATGAATCATTGAGTATGCAATCACATCAAGTCCTAATATGCATGATATGGATCATGGAAATGTCTAGAGAGTAACAATACAAACTCAACAAAAAATCAAGAACACTCAATGTAATGAAAAATGATGGTCGAAGGAGACCTCATACAAGTGACATGTTCAAATTTTTCACAATCAAAAGGGATGACATATTTAAAATCCTAATCACATAGAATGACATATTCAAATGCCCATACGATGACATATTCAAATTTCCAATCAACATACAATGGCATAGGGGCCAACAAGAAAGGAACATATTCAAATGTTACACAACATATAATACAAAAATTAATGTAATAAACTCAAATAAGTGAAAAATAGATGAATCATAAGCAACCAACATGAGCATATCATACTAGTTCCTGCATATATGTGTTAACAAAAATGTTATGTAACATATCATATAAAGTAACTATAAAATAAATGAACATGGATATAGACATGTGTAAATGTTATTATATAATATAAACATGATAATTTGGAAATTATCACAAAGGATATGCAACCTATATCATTCGTGATCAAAGAAGCAGATGCCTCCATCGTATTATATGATGTGGGTAGAGGAGAGATCCAACATCTGGAAGTGCATATATCATGTGTCTAGGTATGCATGTATCACACTAAAAGATGCATGTGTATATAGAAATTAAATGATATTATATCTGATAAAATAAAGAAAATAACATATATTTTAAGAAGCTGATAAAACATGGGAATGCTAAGTATTTTTGTATTTTTGAATTTTAATTGAATGTTTTTTTTTTAAATTTTAAACTTTTATTTTTTGGATTATTTATCCATAATATTTATACAAGTTCATAATGTTCATTTGGTTATTTATATATTTTCCTTCAATTGTAGCTAGGTGATATCTACAGTTTCCCAATTTTTCTATTACTACAAATGGGCCCACCTAATTTGGTTTTAACTTTCCTTTCTTGTATATTTTTGCATTGATATTATTTTGAATTTATTTTAGTAATGGGTCACCCAAAATAAATTCACATGGTCAAATTCTTTTTTATGTGCTTATTTGACATGATCTTGATAGACCCTCAAATGTTCAATAACTTGTGTGCATTTTTCACTCAATTGTTCCAACTAATGTAATAATTTTTCTTGATGTTCATTATATTTTATAATATCCTTAAGAGAAACACACAAGGATGGTATCTCAAGTTTAATAGGTAGAATTACATGTTTACCATAAACTAATGAATAAGGTGTGGCCTAAGAAGGTGTATGAAAATTAGTGTGATATGCCCATAAGGCATACACAATTTATTGGTGTTAATTTATATTATATTATTAAATTATTTTAAAAGTATCTTAACAATGGTTTTATTTATTGTTTTTGCTTGACCATTACTATTGGTCATTTTTGGTCACCATGGGGATGTTGCTTCCAATTCAATTTAAGACTTCAGATCACCTGAAGGCTCTCAAAGTTTAGTCAATTCAGGGGAAATCAAATGAGTATGAGGTTGGGACTAAACGAGTTTTAACACCTAGACATTTGAGGAGGTTTTTGAGCATGTAGTAGTCTTCTTGGCCTCGCTTTAAACCTTCCCAATGAACATAGATCATTCTCAAAGTCCACAGGGGTTGAGAAACAATTTTCAAGAAGTCTCTCAGTGACAATTTAAGGAAGCGAGGAGATCAAATTTGATGGGCCCCTAGTGACATCTTGATATTTTCCTAATTTATGAGTCATAATGGGACTCTAGTCTAAATGAACATTACCACATGATAATCATTCACATCTCCTAGTAGCCGATGCCTCTTTCAAAATACTTTCAATATTTACCCAATTTTATAAAATTTTCCCAAAAGAAATCCATGTTAGAAAAGTATTGGGATAGTGGGATGCTTCCAAATGTTGTTATCCTGATAAATTATAAACTATAACTGTTTGTATGAGTTTAAATCCCTCGACACTAGCAAGTTAGCAAGATAAATCCATGTGGTAAAATTCCACTTCTGCATAACCCTAAGGTGGTAATTGTAAAGCCAACAATATGTTAAGAGTAATGGGTGAGAAGGATGATGCCATGTGGAAAAATATTATTTCACCCCAGAAAGAACAATCAACATTGCACTTGAAGCCTCAAACTAGTAGTAGAAGTGTGAGGAGAGTGCCATGTGGCAAGCATCATCCTAGGAACCAATCATAACTTCTAGTTCTGATAGGTGTCAAACCTTACCATATTCCTAGGGTGTCATTAGTGTCAAACCCTGGGGAAGCTAAGTGTGAATGATGTCTCACCACATGGAGGTGACAAGCCCCAAGTGTACAAGCTGCATCCAAGTAATAAAGGAGACAACGAATGAAATAGTTCCACATCATCAGTTACCAAGCCTAAAATTGATGTCACGTCTGGCTATCAAGACTGTTATAAGAAATCTTTATAGAATCAAAATGAAATGGCTTGAGGATCACAAGATTGAAAGATGAATGACTCAAGAGGATGTTGTATTTGGTACAATAGATTAATTTAAACCCAAATATGTAGAATTTAATGCTACCATTATAATAAGATTAAGGCATGAGCGAGACTAGCATGATGAGATCATAGCTAGAGAATACTAGACAAAGAAGTGTCCTAATGACAAACATGACATGGAAGTCTCTAGGAAACAACATTAAAAGTAAAAGTGGTGGAATTAGGCTAAAATATTCCAAATAAATAATTTCAAAAGATCTATAGCCACATTCTTGCACATGAAAGCTTGGAAATTGAGATACAACCATTGAGAAATTAAATATTGGTTGCTTCACAACCAATAGGAGAGTGTGTTGAGCTGATAATTTCAAGCTTGAGGTAATCATTACCATGACTTGAGGATGTAGTTAGAGTCTCAATTACCTTTGACCACCCCTCTTTAATTTGAAGAGAGATTATGTGTCTTGATTTATGATATTTAATTTAATTCTCTTAGATATATTTGTGATTGTAATCAATGACATGTGGGATTCTCATTTCCTATAAAATATTAAGTCTTACATTGTAAAATTCTCAAAATTTATAGGCACAATAATGCTGCCAAAATTTTCCCTCCATGAGCCCTTTACCACCACAGCCTTGAAGTTTGATAATAATTGAGTTCACCTCTTTATTTTCTTCTTGAATTTTGTGTACATATTATGTTTTGCTGATCTTTGCCTATGGATGATCTTTGTCCCTTTCATTTTCATCCATTACCCAACACATCTATGTAGAACTTGGATTTATCTTGCAGGTTGTATGCTATGTGCATGTAGGTCTATACAGATGAACTTGTGGATCATTTATCATCCCTCTTAGTGTTGTATTATGTTTTTCACCTCTATAAAAAATACTTATACAATTAGAATATTCATTTTGGAGTCTGTATGGTTTTTATCATCCTCTGAGATTTGTGATGTGTTCTTCAAGGCTTGTAGAGGTGATCTATCTAGTCTTAGTGCATCACCATTATTTAATTTTTATCAATCCCCTCTCTATCTTTTTCCCTCAAAATATTTTGGACTCGGGCTTAGTTGTAGATTTCCATTAAACTTGTTTAGGCCTGCATGTTAATCCTAAATCAGATGCATTTAGATTAGAAGGAAGCTAGCCTTCTCTAAAGGTTCATCCTAAGGAGTGCAAGAGTCCCACACCTTGGGGGACCATCCCACTATCTCACAAAACCAATTCTTCCAATTTGGTGGTTGCACATTTTGAGTGATAAATTTTTTTGGCATGCTTGGTGGGACCACATTAAAGATTTAACTAAGAATTCAATGTTATTCTTGGTCAATAGTGTTGAAGAGACTCAAAGGATATCCTGGTGACTGATTATTTATGGTTTACAAAGGTCAATGATCCATCTATATGAAAAGACAAATGAGATCATCTTCAAGAGGCATTATTTTTCAATCTATTGAATTACCTATAATTTTTAGAAGAAGAGTTAGAGCATCCTTGTCTTCTATTTAGATAGCTAGAAATTCAAGGTGATCCTCCCCATGATCTCAATCAAACCCTCTTTTTGGTAGATTTATTCTACCTAGAGGAAGGTTATTTCTTATTCCATTCATGGTTTCCCAAAGAAATCAGATATTTTTTCCCTTTAATAGAGGTAGTCCTTTAGCTCTAGTTAAATATGATGACATCCTAGTTTCAACACTTAAGAGCTTACCATATTTTACCGATGAGAGTGCAACCACCCCTATAAAACACATATAAAATATTGCCAATATCTTCTTAGTCCACAATGTCACCAAAAATATTTTTGAATTTAGGCTACTCATCTTTTCTTTAAAATTATAATCCCTCCAATGGTAGATGATTCTAACACCTAACTCCATTCATAGATGGGATGAGCTAAGAGAAAAATTGTGCAAGCAATTTTAAGACAAGAGTGACCACTTATCTTTGATGGAGCAACTTACCACCATTAAAAGAGCCCTACATGAGGTGATGGTTAATTTTAATTTTAGATTCTAAAGTTTTTGCGACAAAATATCACCCTTATTTAAGCCATCTATAAATACTATGTTTTTATATTATTTAAGGGATCTAAATAGTGATATAGCTGTAATGGTCCAATTTATAGGAGGAGTAGTACCCCCTGATGCATATGACAATCCTATTAGGGATAAGAATTGTCTAATTCAAGATGGAAATATTTCTCCCATGCCCCCCATGCCTCTCTTTCCAAAACCACCTCCTAATTAGCCTATTTCACAACCCTCATTCACCTATACCTATTATAGCTAGCCCACTAGATACATCTACAATTATTCCCAGTGAAATACATGAAGTTAATTCATTGCTGCAATTTTTTGGGAATGAGCTAGTATCCTTAAAGAGGAAACAAATGTTTCTACTCATTTTTGCTTTTTACATTCAGAAGAAGGAAGAAACTAAAGTTAATGGTCAGGGGTTTGTACGTTACCTAGATTAAGTTGCACACCGTATCCAGATGTTGTAGGAGCTCCTCTTTGGCTATGGAGGATGAAACCTATAGATAAGAAAGAAACTGAAACAAAGAGAGTGTTAGAGATGGATATGGTGGACTGCCAAGCAATATGCTCGATCCTAGAAGCGTAAAAACTTCCTTGGGGGATGACAGTCCACTATTTGATAAAAAGATTGTCATATAAAGAAAAATAATGAAAGACTAAGAAAGAGAAAGTAGACAATGCGTACCTATTCTCTGCAGTCAGTCTGTCATAGTTGCCAATGTCGATAGTCCTACCGGCGTCAGTTTGTCAATATGCCGACGTTAGTTATATTACTGATGTCAGTCGGGGTTGTGGTCGATGTCGGTCGGGGCAATGGGCCTTGGATGAGTTTTGGATTATGTCTGTGGTTGACAGAGGAGTCTGGGAGTTTAAGGGTCTGAGAGGGGGCAAAGGCAAAGGGTTGGTATGTAAATAGATAAGAATAGGAGGAAGGCTTTTCAGCCTTTCTAGGAAGAAAGTCGGGTTGGGTTGATTGTATTTAGAAATAGTAAATATAAACTAATTACTAATGTATTCTAAACACTAAAATGGAGATAGAAGAATACTTAGCTCTGATTGATGAAGAACCAAGAGTGTTAGAACGTGTATCCCTATTGTGGTTGATGTTGAGGTCCCTGTGCAATGTTCTAATCCAGTCTAGAGTCACTTGTGTAGAGTCTCTAACTAGGTGAGCATTACTCAAAGTGCTGTCGATGTCTCAGAGTCTGAGAGAGAGAGTGAGAGAGAGAGACTAGATTAGATATTCGAGATTCAAGATCTGGGCTCAAGTTTAGAACTCAGTTTAAGAAACTGACGTTAGCAATCCCACCGGCGTTGGCTGAAAGTTGACCAACGTCAGTGGCTAGAGAATGGGTAAAAGGGCTATTTTTAGCCCTTTGCCCATTTCTCCATCTACCATGTGCATTTGCCATTGGAGAATGGTCAAAAGGCGAGGTTATTAAGCACGAGTGTTGGTTAGGCAGTTGGAAAGGAGTGAGAATAGGTCATAGGTAGATGACTTAGACTCAAGGTGAGTCATAGGGTAGGAAATGGTCCAAGGCGAGGTGTCTTAGGTGAGGTGTCCTATGTGATGTCATTAATTTAAAATAAATGGTTTATTTTAAATTAATAAGTGTGTAAGGGACTAAGGGGAGTTGACACAATTTTGGTGTCTACATTTGCCCCTTTTTGTCTTGTTGGTTGTTCTTGACAAACTACAAGACAAAAATAAGGTGTTAGTTGCCCCAGGTATGGAATGAGGTATTCCCCCTCAAAGCAGATGTCGAGGGAAGGGAACCTAAAATTGGTTGCTGATTTGATAGGCATTGGATGAGTATGGTGAAGTTGGAGTGTGAACGCTGCAATAGTTGAGATTGCACGTATACCACTTCACGTGATAGGTAGGTCAAATTGTTACAGGTAAGGTCGAGGAGTGCTAAAATTGAAGTAACCGAGCCCCAACTTTTAGTCATAGATGATTGGGTTAAATGATCACAACTGTAACTCCCATGGTCATCGTGTTCTAAGTATCTTGGGCTTAGGAAGTGCTCCTGGTAAACACGAAAATGTCACACATATTGGGAATCAACTTGGTCGCGATCCAACAATACGTGTGAGGGTCATAATGTGGGATGCATATAATTTGCTATCTATTCGTGAGGTAGCATATATGCAATCAAAACAACTAAGGCAAAGTTGTCTCAAATATGGTCATGGTCAGAGGAGATAGTCATGATCTCCAAGGTTATTGGTCGAGTTGGGTTGAGATATAAGTGATCTCAAGGGTTGTTTGTTGTGGTATGGGAGATGTATGTGATCTCCAAAGTGCCCCATGAGAAGTCTAAGGTGACTTATACAATGTCAGGGCTAGTTGTTTGGTCATGATTTTAGACTAGGTTAAGTCATGGTTAAAGGTTATATGGTTGGTCCATCAGATAGATGAACAAATGAATGGCCGACGTCTTTAGGGAGACGATCAGGCGAATGGCCGAGCTAACCTCAGAGGACTTTGTGTCATCTGAGTGATACCTACATAGCCCATATTTTAAGGGCCTCAGGCCAATGTAGTTCTCCCCAAAAGGGAAGAAGAGTCAAAGAGGTTGATAGGTTGGTTTGGTCAAGTTAGGGTGGTTAGGATTTCCCATATGTGTTATGGTACATGCTTGAAATGATGAATGTATGATGATGTTATAGCCTTTTCCATATTATGTGATGGTGTATTCTGTAACATTGGTGATGTGAGTGTATGATGATGTTACAGCCTTTTCCATATTATGTGATGGTGTATTCTGTAACATTGGTGACGTGGTTTTTCATCCCTAACAATTTTCCATATTGGTGATGGATGTATGCTAAAAATGAAATGAGTATGATGATGTTAGAGCCTTTTCCAGATTATGTGATGGTGTATTCTGTAACATTGGTTATGTGGTTTTTCATCCCTAGCAATAAAAATGAAATGAATGATTATTTATGCTTTAGCAGATTTTCATATTGTTGATGGTATGTGCTTGACATAAATTGTGTTTGGTCGATAGTTTCCATGTGTATTGTTTTCCATAGAAACTAGTGTAAATGGGCTATCATGATGTCATGTTAGTGGTTACAAAAAGGTTGGGTTGGCTGTATGTGACGAAGATGTGTAAGAAGTGAAAGGCGCGTTGCTCTTTCAGTGACAAGGACCATAATGCTAGCATAGATAGGGTTCTTGCAAACAAAATCCCCATTCATGCATTACATCATTGACCATTGGTTTATGTTAGAGAAGTACTCGAATCACTTGACATTAAGTGAGCTCAAATCCCTTGAGTATGTTGGGGTAATAGGTATGATTAGGTGATATGAGAGGATAGGGTAACCCTTTTTAGCAGGGATAACTTTGCCCCTTTTATAGGTGACCCTGAGAATGACTATAGGCAAGTCCATGACTTAGTAGTTTGTCAATCAAATTTTTTTTTGGTAGACTGATCAATGTGGGAAGTCTACTTGGGGATGTTTTGTTTTGTGGTCATATTGAAGCTGATCGATGCGGGAAGCTTCTAAAAAGGTGATGTTTGTAGCAAAATTTAGTCATAGCCATCTTTCGAGGGAGTGGTCTATATTTTGCCTTGTATGGTTGAATGTCTTTGAATAGCTGTCCTTCAAGGGAGTAGTCTATCAATTACAACAATGATGTAGCTATCCTTCAAGGGAGCAGTCTACATTTATAGTTTATGACTTTTGGTTAGGTATCCCCATTTTATGTGTTATTTGTTGACTAGACTTTTAGTCATGGACTGGTCTATAGAGGTTTAAGGGTTTCCCTTTTATTAGGACAAAGCATTCATGCTTGACAAAAGGGTTGACTAATGTTTGTAGGAAAGAGGGTTGAAAGGAATAGGAATGGAAATGATGGGGGTTGTTCAAGGGATGAGCTCAAGTTAAACGTCAAGTGAATGATTAACTGATTAATAGTAGAATGGTCACAGATGTAAGGCATTAAGGGGCTCAAGTTTTGGCTGGCCTTCGAGAGAAGACAAACGATAAGTCCTTGATCCATACTTGTGTGTTATGATATAAGGTTCGATCCAATTAGGAGCAAACTTGCCTCGTTTGCTTCTTTCCATATTGGTCACGTGTTAAAAATGATTAAGAAGCTGGTTGATGTTTGGTTGATGTTTAGTTGAGGTCGTGATAGTCAGTATAAAGTCAAACTCCCCCAGTCGCTTTTGTAACAGGGACAATGTTTGACACCCATTGCGGATAATCAATGGGTTGGATAAATGAGATGAAGAGAAGATGATGAAGCTCCTCTTTGACAAAGAGTGCGACGTGAGGATGCATCCTACAAAGCTTTTTGCTTTACAAGCTTAGTTTGAGAGGGTGAGATCCTGATCTTCCAGATTGGAGTTTGGAATCTCAGAATGACTGAAAGTGATGGAGGCAATGGTGGGTAATGTTTTGATTAAAGCAGCCAGTGGTTGGGGGTTTTCAAGTTGGACCTCCACTACCTGTAAAGCATTGATTAAAGTTTGGTGATGTTGTGGAGAGCTTTTAATGAGGCCATATAAGGACATCTTCACAGGGGTTTGGTGAAGTTGTTTCACCATGGAGTCACGAAGTGGCTTCAAAGATGTTGGATGGGATGTGCCCAAGATTGAAATCTTGGGTTTTGGTGGTTGAGGAGGCTTGACAAATGGATAAGTCCAAGGAATAGAAACATTATCTTTTCCTTTATCTTTCATGGTTTGTGACCTGGTGGCCACATTAATGGTGTTGATTTCAAACAAAGGGGGTGAAGGTGGTAGAGGGACCATAGTCTGATGATGGGATCCTGATTTAGGTGAGGATATTTGAGATGCATGGGATGGTGTCGATGGTTTGGTTAAAGGGTAGTCAAGAGGATCTTTAATGAAAAAGGGGTACTTTTGCAAGTGTTGATGAATGACAACCTTAAGAGCACAATAACGCTCAGTGTCATGTCCAGGTGTGTGATGATATGCACAGATTTGAGTGTCATCAAACTAAGATGGTTTTGGTCTGAGAGGTTGGAATGGTTTAAGAGGTGGGAGACTGATGTGAGAAGACTGCAATAATTGATGTAATAGTGAAGCATAGGACCCCACTAATGGGTTTGCGTGTTTTGTTGTAATAGGGGTTGACAACTTTTGTTTAGGAGTTGTAAGAGGAAACAACTTATGTTTAGGAGTTATAGGGGGAGTTTTCCATACCATCTTTTTGTTTGGTGGTGTGACCACACATGTAGATGACACTTTTGTGGTGAGAGGTGTTGGATGTTTTGGAAGAAATATATGTTTGATGGGTGAAGGTAGTAATGAAGGTGATTTGTTTTTGATAGGTGTTGGAGTAAGAAGCACTCCTATTAAGGTGGAAGGGTGTGGGCCCAAAATAGAGGGTAATGGTGATGGTGGGGGAGGAATTCTCTGATGTGGTTTAGTAGTCTTCTTTAGTTTGGTGCGAGGACCACTATTGTGTGGGGTGAGGTTCAAGTCTACCTTCACTTGTGGGTGAGTGAGGTTTGATGTAGGGTAAACACTAAGAGATTTAACCTGTCTCGGTATGATGGATGCCTATGAAGGTTTGGGTTTAGGTGTGAGCGGAAGCATGTGAGACATAGTGATCTCAGGCAAAAGGTGAGAGAAAATCATCACCGGATCTCCCTCAATCGAAGTGGGTGAAGTGACAAGTTCTTCTCTTGATGGAGAAGGGATTGGAGAATGTGGCTCTTCGAGTGGAGAGAGCATATGTATAATCATGTCTTCGACATGTGGTCTAAGAGCGAGGAAAGTGTGATCTCCCATTGATGATAAGAAGGATGAGGGCAAAGCCACCAGTGTTGGTACCGTCAAGGCATCCTCCAATATGGGAGAGGTCAAAGTAGACTCTCCTTGGTGTGAAAGGGGGGTTGATGGAGGACTATTCTCCATCGGTGGAGGACAAATAAGAGAAGAAGGCTCTTCTACCCGTGGTGGAGAGATAGACTGACTAACCTCTTCAGACTATGGGAGAGGTTGGTTAGGGACGAAAGGAGAAACCATGTCGACCATGCGTATACTACACTCTTGGAGGTCATCGGCCATGGTCTGAATGTTATTTTGACTAGGGGATGATTAGGGAATGGTTGTCTAAAGATGTCTATGTTTTGGTTAGCCGACGCATTTGGGTTATCCAAAATAAGATCCCCTTTGTCCAACATGTCTTGAATAACATTTTTGAAGGTTTTGCAATTATTTGTGTCATGACCCTTGATATGATGATATTTACAAAAGTCATTTTCCGTATACCATGTAGGGATGGCTTTTGAGGGGTCAAATTGGAGTGGTCGAATTTGAGGGAGATTGAGGACCCCCTGCTTGACTAGTTTATCCAACACGAAAGCATATGATTCTCCTATTGGAGTGTATTGATGCTGTATATACCATTGTTGGAATTGTTTTGTGATGCTTTGTGATGTGGAGGGCTGAGATTGGTTAGTTGTGGTAGAAGATGATGATCTAAGTACCATAGCATTTGCCAATCCCTTAGACTTGGAATGGGAAGAAGAATATTTGGAAGATGAAGGGTCATTGGATTTTGCGTTGGTATTGTTACTACGCAGTTTGACCTTATCTTCTTTGACTACATGGAGTTCAAGCTTTCGGGCCATGGTGAAAGCTTCATCAAATGTGCAAAAAGTTTGGACCCGTAAAGTAGATGAGATGTGCATGGCACATGCTCTTGAAAAGAGCTCAATGAGCTTAGGTTGAGGTAATGAAAAGGAGAGTTGGTTGATCAGACCTCTCCAACGAGCGATAAAGTCAGCTATTGATTCATCATCGAATTATCTAATAGAATATAGGTCTGTAATAGAGACCTTCTTAGTGATGTTGATTGAAAAGTGGTCGAGGAATAATTGGAAAAGTTGAGTGAAGGAAGAAAGAGAATGACTGGTAATAGAACTATACCAATCAAGGGCGGTGCCAGAAAGTGACATGGAAAATGTGCAAAGTAATAATGCATCATCGTGTGCTATAAGGTAGCAAGCGTGTCTAAATGCTCATAAATGTTTTTGTGGGTCCTCTTTACTCTGAAAGTGAGTAAATTTAGGGAGTTCCCACTAGTTAGGGTATGGTCTAATAGGCACTAAAGGGTGGATGGGTTCGTTGCAGATTTGTTCATATGAAAGAACATTGCTTGAACCGAAAATGGATGTCTCAAGGTTGGACATCTTATCCATCAGTATCTTGATTAGATCAGCTAACGGATTGGCAGGTGGAGCACCCCCTAAGTTATAAGGTACTTGGAAGGCTTTGGGAGGGGCATATGACATATTTGGTTACATTTGTATAGGTGTAACATATTGGTATTTCATCATAGGGACTGATGTTGAGGCCAAGGGGGCTTGCGCCATGAAGCTAGAGGGCACAACTTGATTGGATGCCGCCAAGGGTGGTTGAGTGGTGGAAACACTAGTAAAATGATAGGTAGTCACTCTTGTATTTATGGGTGTAAGAGTGGGTGGGATAGAGTCAATCAAGTTCTAGAAAGGTGTAGAACTTGGTTGCATTGTTTGTGGTTAACGGGGTACAAAAACCCCAATGGAAGTAGGTCAAAAAATGAAAGGAGAGGCCAAATCTTGAGCATTGGCCATGTTCGGGTTAATGGTCGAGGCAATGGCCTGAGTGACCATGGGTTGGGTAGCAGATGCAGTTGATATCATTACTGCTTCAGTCAAGGAAGTTGCATCTCATAAATTGGGTTACCTAAAAGATATCACGTTTGGCTTCTTGCGAGATAGTGTTGGAGAGCCTTGATTTTGTGGTCAAGGAATCTCTCAAAATTTTGATCTCCTTCGAGAACAATTGGAGGTTGATTTGGGGTAGGTTGGATAGGAGTACGCTCAGTGTCTGAAGTATACTCCATTAGGGGACTTGGTATGAAGGGTGAAGGTGGAAGTGGTTGTTGCCTTGCGTGGTCAACAAGAGTTTTGGCTTGACTGCATGTCAAAAACATTCAAGACAAAATGGATTTAGGTTCTAAAAATTATGTGTTTTAGTTTCAGAAAACCCAAAATGTGTGTTTAACAGCAAAAAAGTCAGGTTTTAAAGTTGCTATTATGAAAAGAAATTTTTTGACAGTGACTGACGTCAGTGGTATGACTGATGTCGATGAATATAGTTGCCGACGTCGGTGGAAAAACCGATGTCGGTGAAGATAAGTTGCCAACGTCGGTGGCAAAAACTGAAGTCGGTGTCTGTGTGTTTCTAGAAACTCAAAAAACTGAAAGTTTTTAGAAAAAAGGAGAAATTCTGAGGTGTTTTTAGACCTCAAAATAATACAACTTGACCAGCTCAAAAAACTAGATAAGAATAGCAGAAATGATGACATCAAGTAACCTCTAAACGTTAAATTCCTAAGAATAAATTTTAGAGTCATGGTGGCTTATGCCTTAGAAGAATATGTTTGGGAATTGGGCTTTTAGAATAGGTCCTAAAGAGGAAGTCTAAAGCCAATTTCAAGTTATGTTTTGGTGCTCAAAAGTCTATTTTAGGTTCCATACGTGGCCTGGTGCTGGGGGCTTACTCCCTTCACTTCATGAACCCAGAGCTGAGCTGGGTCGATTAGCCAATATATACTTCGCCTATAGTTTATACTCTACCAAAGAACATAGTGGGTCCTCCTCTTGGTTGTGAAGTCTAAGTAGGATCACTAGGAAGGGTAAGGTATCTGCTAGGTGATGAAATCCTAGTCGGGCCTTGTCTCAAGTATGTTAAAGTGTTTGATTTGATTGTGAATGTGGTCAGGTTGTGTAACATATGTGCACTATGATTTATTCATAATGCATTTTAATTACTAAATGAGCTAAATATGCATTCAATTAGGAATGAAATGCAATATATTTTTAACCCAAATTGAAATGTTTTGTTCAGATGCAAACAAGTGGGGAAGAGGTTAAGAGTATGAATTTTCACTACTCTAAAATGCAGGAAAGAGGTGACAAGAAGAAAAAGAAAGATGTTCTTTTTAACTTGTGCTAATGGTGTCTTTTCAAAATAAAAAGATAGAAGAAGAAGATGTAAGAAGAGAATTTTTTCCTAATGCATCTATATGAAATTTGGATTTTTGTTTAAAGCAAGAAGAAATGAACCCAAGGAAAACTCCAGTGTCCCACCGAGCGTGCCAAAATGTTTCTACTCATTTTTGCTTTTTACATTCAGAAGAAGGAAGAAACTAAAGTTAATGGTCAGGGGTTTATACATTACCTAGATTAAGTTGCACACTGTATCCAGACATTGTAGGAGCTCCTCTTTGGCTGTGGAGGATGACACCTATAGATAAGAAAGAAACTCAAACAAAGAGAGTGTTAGAGATGGATATGATGGACTGCCAAGCAATATGCTCGATCCCAGAAGCGTAGAAACTTCCTTGGGGGATGACAGTCCACTATTTGATAAAAATATTGTCGTATAAATAAAAATAATGAAAGACTAAGAAAGAGAAAGTAGACAATGTGTACCTATTCTTTGCAGTTAGTCTATCATAGTCACTGATGTTGGTAGTCCTGTCGGCGTCGGTTTGTCAATATGCCAACATCGGTTATATTACCAATGTCAGTCAGGGTTGTGGTCGATGTTGATTGGGGAAATGGGCCTTGGACGGGTTTTGGATTATGTCTGTGGTCAAGAGAGGAGTCTAGGAGTTTAAGGGTCTGAGAGGGGGCAAAGGCAAAGGGTTGGTATGTAAATGGATAAGAATAGGAGGAAGGCTTTTTAGCCTTTCCAGGAAGAAAGTCGGGTTGGGTTGATTGTAATTAGAAATAGTAAATAAAAACTAATTACTAATGTATTCTAAACACTGAAATGGAGATAGAAGAATACTTAGCTCTGATTGATGAAGAACCAAGAGTGTTAGAACATGTATCCCTATTGTGGATGATGTTGAGGTCCCTGTGCAATGTTCCAATCCAGTCTGGAGTCACTTATGCAGAGTCTGTAACCAGGTGAGCATTAGTCAAAGTGTCATTGATGTCTCAGAGTTCAAGAGAGAGAGCGAGAGAGAGAGAGACTAGATTAGATATTCGATATTTAGGATTTGGGCTCAAGTTTAGAACTCGGTTTAAGAAACTGATGTCAGTGATCCCACCGGCATTGGCCGACAGTTGACCGATGTCAGTGGCTAGAGAATGGGTAAAAGGGCTATTTTTAGCCCTTTGCCCATTTCTCCATCTGCCATGTGCATTTGCCATTGGAGAATGGTCAAAAGGCGAGGTTATTAAGCATGAGTGTTGGTTAGGCGGTTGGAAAGCAGTGAGAATAGGTCATAGGTAGATGACTTAGTCTCAAGGTGAGTCATAGGGTAGGAAATGGTCCAAGGCGAGGTGTCCTAGGTGAGGTGTCCTAGGTGATGTCATTAATTTAAAATAAATGGTTTATTTTAAATTAATAAGTGTGTAAGGGACCAAGGGGAGTCGACACAATTTTGGTGTCTACAACAAGCCCAAAATTAGAGACCTTACTAGTCATTTGATCAAAATTACTAACATGTCACGCTGCCTTATCAAAGTAATGTATAAGACTGAGGCCATCACACTTAATCTATACCCCCTAATACATAGAATAATAATACTAATAGGACCTATATATCCCTTATTCCTATTAAAAATTATCTAGCCTAAGATTATTAGTGGTGTTTCATTACAATTAGCCACATAATCAAGCTACCTACACAAATAGAATGCTAAATCAAGGTTTGATGGTGCAAAGTATATCATACCCTGATGAGTAGCCAATGGAATCAACTTCATATAGGGAATAATTACATGAAGAGGCTTAAACATAGGCAAATGAAGCCACTTTGGTAAATTGACAGAATAATGACTTCATTGGCATAGATCAAAACCAAGTATAGTCAACAATCTGATGGCCTATAATACAAGGTTTAAAATAAGGGCAATGGAGGGTGAGAAATATCCCTCAGTAAGCCAAACACCTACTTCAAAATTTCCACATGTATTTCTAAAGATAAAGTGACTCTTGTTACCATCTAAGTACAAATAAATCAACCTATTCAGAAGGAGATTCAACCACAAGCCAATTAACACACTAAGGATGAGGCTATTATATGAAAGTTTTATACAAAAGGGACTTGAATTCCCTCCAACATAGTGGAAAAATGAAAAAAAATGAGATTGAACATGATTATGTGGGAGTCCCTATCCATTCATTATCAAAGGATTTTTTTACAGGAAGCATTGAAAAGCTTTCATCCTCCTGAACCAACAAAGGCCTCTCTAGTAGTTTCCACAAGCTTATGTCAACCAAGGGAAGGTGAGATTGTAAAAAGTAGAAAACCACCACCATTCTATATCTCCTTTATCATAGGTAATCACCTCATAAATATAAGTATGATTAACTTAGGTGTAAGTAGCTCACTCATGCCCAAAAAGATAACTAATATGTTAAGTATGGAGTATAACCCAATTGCAAAAGGGGTTATTCAACTAGATGGAACAACTATCAAAACCATAGGGGTTATTAAAGTCTTAAACATAACTTGGAATGTATTTCCTAACCTATCCATTACCCAAGACATATTTTTTATATACCTACCTCCCTTTTTTGTCATTTGTCTTTTAAGAGACTTCACTACAAAAATGGGTAGTTACTTATCTTCTTATTGGTCACACATGCTACTGAGGACTATATATGCAACCAAGCTAACTATCAAGGCTGATCCCATTTGTAGGGATCATAAAGATCCATACTCATCTAATCCCATCAACATTAACTCTAAAATTCATGACTTTGAAGATAGTCCAGTCTTGCATGAGACTACCACACCTTTAGAGGAAGTCCTAGATATAACACTGGATGACTAGGTTAATGAGTATTATGGATTTAATCCATATAATTATATAAAGTAAATAAAATTGGGTAATTATTACATCCTTGAGGATAAATATATTGTGTCAAGCCTCATAAAAACTCAAGAAGGCCTTAAAGGAGCATGAAATCTATATTTTGATGTCCCTAGAAGTAGAAATGATGCATATACATGCATTGTGATGATCTCTCCTAAAAAAGATAAATAATTTCATGTATGAAGACTGTAATTTAGTTTCACTAAAAATGTGGCCAAATATGAGGCATTTATCCTATGCCTCCAATTGGTGAAAAATAAAGAATTAAGACCTTACAAGTGTTTGGGGATAACAATCTCACTATAAATCAAGTGAGAACCCAAAATGCATCCAAGAACAACCTGTTAAAGGCTTATAAACACATAGTTTAAGATCTCATTGAAAGATTCAATGCTTTCAAAATACAATCCATGTTGAGGAGCAAAACACTGATGTAAATAGGATTTCCATAGTAGGCTCTCAATATAACCTCTCTGTTGATGTTGTGAGAGATTCAAGACAAATTATCAGGTTTATTGTTAGACCTGTAATTTTTGATAATGATGCTAATTGGCAAGTGTTCGAGAATGATGATTGTTGACAATTTTGACCCCATAGGTCAAATTACCACCCTTATTATTTGAAACTTTTAATGTCGTTGGTAGTTTTCTTTTGCTAAGAGAATTTTTATAAAGGGACAAAAAAAAGACTTTGGGGCTTGCACAAAATACTTCAGGTTTTATCATATCATTTATTTCATTTGACTTAGTGTTTTGTCCAAGCATCAAAATCCTTTCAAAAATATCATTTGCAAAAACCCAAAGGGTTTTTTCATAACTTTGAGGGTTCTTTTTCAAGTTTAGAGGTCCATTACAAAAAACTCGAAGGGCACTTTCCCTTTGGGAAAATTCATTTTGAGAATTTTGAAGGGTTAGAGTCCTTCCAGAAAAGTCCACTTGGAAATTTCTTAAGGCTTGTCAAAAATCCCAAAGGGTAGTTCAAAAATGTTGAAAGGTCACTTGGCAGAAACTTGAAGGGTAGAATTTCTTTGGGAAACTTATTTTCCAATAAATCAGAAGACAAAATTCTTTGACTTTTTATCTGAAGGAAAGTGCCATTTCAAATATGAGGGACCATTTAAATTTTTTTGAAGGGATTTTTCCTTAAAAAAATTCCACTTTATAATATTATGAAGGGTTCATTAAAAAATCTATAGGGTATCTACCCTTTGGGAAAGTTCACTTCTAAAAGGCCAAAGGACCATTTGCAAAAATCCAAAGGGTCAATTCTATGGAAAAGTGGAGCATTTCAAAAATCCCGAAGGGATATTTCATATGTCGAGGGATCATTTTCCCTTTAGAAAAGTCACTTATGAAAATTCTAAGGGACACTTTCAAGACTTTGAAGGTTACTTTCCCTTTGGAGAGTTCATTTACAAAATCTGAGATAATTCCTTTAGACTTTTTGTCTGAATGAAAAATGCATAAAAGAAGAGCTTTGAACATTTTGTCTAAGAGGAAAAAGGTTGAAAGAAAGAATCCTTTACAAAATCTGAAGGGGTCATTTTAACTTTCCTAAGGGAAAATTTAGAGGACTTTTCAAGGGATCTGAGTGGACCATTTCATTTTTTTCAAAGGGTAAGTGGATGCACAATTTATTTTTAAAAGATCATTACAAAAATCTTGAAGGTCTTGTCAAAAAGCCCAAAGGGAAATTTCAAAAAATTGAGGGGTAACTTGCATAAGGCCCAAAGGGAATGTCCATTGAAAGGGAAATAAAGATAGATTTACTTCAAAATTTTTGATTGAAGGAGATAAATTGAAAAGAGATAGACAGAGTCTGAAAGGATTCTTTTAGACAAATTATTTGAAATAATTCTTTTAGAAGATTTACTCGAGGAAAGAAAGGCTCATAAGGACAAGCTTGAGAGAAAAATATGCAAAATGAAGGAATTTTCAAAAAGTTTCAAAGGAATTTCTTCAGACAAATTGTTTGAAAGAATTTCCTTCAGAAGACTTTCCAAGGGAAATGAACCAATTAGAAAATTCTAAAGGGAAAGACAAGCTAAAAGAGCTTGCCATAGGAAAATGCATAAAGAAGAGAGCCATGAACAATTTGTCTAAAGAGATCAAGGAGAAAATAGAGACAAAAATCCTTAGACAAATAAATAATGCTGAAATAATACATGCACAAGTTCAAGCAGAGTTCTTAGTCCAAGGAGTTGACATAGGTTTCATGCATGATTCTCAATCTTCAAGATATTTTCATGCAAAAGGGGAGTAAGTTGGAGTTGACTAAACCTTGCACTTTGGTGGAATAGTGGAAAAATCATGCTTCTCCTTAGTTTTCATGAAATCTAAGCCTTTTAGACACTTCTAGTTTAGCTTCAAGTGGAGTTCTCAGTCCAAGATGTGGCATAGATTTTCATGTAAGCAGAGACCAATAGAGGTTGACTAGTCTTGTACTTTATTAGTTGACAGGTCATGTATGTGCCCTTGTTTATCTTGTTAAAGCTTTAAACATTCTAGTAGTTCAAGCAGGGTTCTAAATTCAATTTTAACATTGATTTAAGTTCAAGAGAAGTGTATATTTGAATATTGGCATAACATCATGCATGATGAGAGTTGTAACTCAAACTAGAACCAACCATCCATTTTTCAATGCCAAAGAGCTTTCATGCAAGGCATGAGACAAAAATAGATTTTATTTGAAGGTTGAAATAACACAAGTTGGACTATGTTGACCTCTTATTTTATTTTTTAGTGCTAACCTCTTGGCTATTGTATCTTTTTTTATATAAGTTAGCTTTTCAACCTTGAAATTTATCCCTTTTTTGGCAAGACAAGACTCTGCCAAAGATTGAGTTCTAACCTTTTCAGATAAGTAGAAGGACTATTGTTTTTAAAGTCTATAAATATGGTATAGTGTATTTATGTCAGTGAATTGGATAAGTGATAGATTTTTCTTCCTTACCAAGTCTTGATTCTTACCTAGTTACTAGCTAATCAACTTATGCAAGTCATGTTATGTGTTTAATGTCTTTTGGTTGAAGCTTCAGTGGATGCAAGTGGATAGTTAGTGCCTTGAATTAGACCTATTCCATCATTTCCATCAAGATTTGATTATTAGGTAAAACATTTTCATGAAATACTAATGCATAAGATTTGAATATTCAGTCTTTTCCTATCTAATTAGTGTTTTATAAGCTCAAATTGAATGGATCAATCAAAATATAGGTGTGTTATTATAATTAGATAGGATTTCCTTTTATTTATATTTTTATTCTCTTTTTACACTAGTTTATAACATAATAGAGATCCTAATTGATACACCAAAGGGAGATATCCCTTAGAATCCAGAGATTCAATCCACTAATTAGGTTACCCATAGCCTAGGATCATTTTCATATTTTAGCAAACTGTGAAGGCTTGAAAATACTTTCACAAGGGTACAATTTTGATTCAAAATAGTTTTTGGCATCATTAATGGGACCATAAAGAAATCTTTGCATATTTGAAGAAGTTTTGCAATAAAAGAAGATATTCATTATCATCAATGTCCAGTTGCAGAGTTCATAGCATCATTCAGGCAATTCTTTCATGCCAAAAGTTACCACAAGGTTAGAAAGTAAAGGTATTCTTTTTGAATTTATATCATATAAGAGATCAAGATTTATGAGGGAAAAACCATATCCTCAAAAGCAATATCTATCTCTTAGTCATCCTACTATTTAACCACTACAAATCCCACCACCCAAATAGCCATCAAAAACTAGGTGTTTGTTCAATTCAATAGAGGTATCCCATTTAATTTATCCTATTTTTATGAAATTCTTGTGTCTTCCCTCAAGAGTATCCTATTATTATCAAGAGAAAATCAAACAACCCCTATTGAGCATATCCAAGATGTGGCTAATCTCAGTTCAGTCCATAATGTTATTGAAAATAATGTTACTATCATATTGCTTGATACTTATTTCAAAGGAAAAACATTGAAATGGTATATAAATCTCCAAATAAACTCCATTTATACCTAGGATGAATTGGGTGCAGCCTTAGTCAAGTAATTTGAGGACAAATCTAATCACTTATCTTTAGTTGAGAAATTAACCACTATAAATAGAGCTCCTCATGAGTTCATGTCTAATTTTAACCTCAAATTCCAAAATACATGGACCAAAATACCTATGTTGATAAGGCCATCCCTTGAATATGCATTTCTATACTATTTGAAAGCCCTTAATTCTGACATTAGTGTGATGGTATAGTCAATGGGTGGTACTACCTTGCCAAATACTTATGAGGTTGTAATTAGAGTAGAGAAAACTTTGATACAAACTGGTAAGCTTTATACAAGACCTCCAATGCCTATATTTCCATAAATAAATTCTACATCAGCCCCCTAAATTCCATCCTTAGCTCCTATTCTAGCACCTCAAGCTCAAAGTGTAGCCCCTACTAGCCAAACTAGTGAGATAGGAGAGCTGAAAAGCTTGCTATAGTCATTTGGGAATAAAATATTGTAGCTCAAAAGGTAGAAATATCAATCTAATATGCCCTATTAATATCAAAATCAAACCACCTATCAACCCTTCAAAGATCAAAGGCGTCCTTATCAAGGTTTCAAAGAGAATAGACCACCTTAATAAACACAAGGAGCCATAACTCCAGCTAAGCCATATGTTTCCCTTGATCCTAATTATCATTCTACTTCAAAGGGCATTGTTTCCAACCCACCTCAAAACAACATGACGTAAGATTTAGGTTGGTAGTCCTTAAATCTCAATGATGCTCAAAACCAAGCCTTGGTATCACAAAATATCACTATGCCACAAATGACATAAGAAGAGTTTTATTTTCAAGGAGGTTAGTACTAAGATATAGGTTTGGCATCACAAGGAGAGAGTCAACAATCACAAGGGCAGCCTAATGCCATTAATGTAAATTGGAAAGTAGATGATCATGTTGTTTTTACTCAGGGTGTTGAAACTAACAATTCATGTGGTCAAGTTGTAGCTATAACTAGAGCTAAAAAAAGAGCCATTGATGAGCTGTAGAAGGTGAAAAATGATTTGAGTACTCCTCATGTTGTTTTTATGAGTAAAAAATAATAAATCTCTGCCCCTACAACTCATAAAAATTAGAATATAAAGGTTAGTAAAGTTTAACAAATACCTCTAGTTCATGAGTAACCAATGCTGCAAAAAGTGCAACCAAAGGTTAGTCGATCTCATTTTAGTATAGTGGGTCAAATGAATAAATATAATATCAGAATTAGTATGTGGGATTCTCTTTCCATTCTACGATAAAAGGATAAGCTCATTCAAGAGCTTTTAACTCCTAAATTATCTCTAAAACTAGTTGAGAAAGAAGGTGTTGTCTTGACTAATTTAGATCAGCCAACTAAGAAACAAGTACAATAAGTAAATAAAATGGAAAAGGTGGACAAAATCAAGGTAAAATAAAATAAAAATCCTCTTTTTTACATTTATTTGATAGTTGAAATCTCTTGAATGAGCTATTAGTACAGTTAAGTGATACTTTGGTTCATAATTATATGGTGGATGGTGGAGCTAGTAATACAGTCATGCCTAAACAGATTGCAGACAAGCTTGACCTTGTTTATGAGCCAAATACTAAAGGGGTATTACAGTTGGATGGGTTAGAAATAAAGATGGTAGGCATCATCAAAGATTTGAAATTTACATTACATGCTTGTCCCAATCTTACTATTCAATAGGATGTTGTTGTGATAGACTTGCCTCCTTACTTTACTATTTGCCTTTCAAATGAATTCACATCAAATATTAGGGGATATTTATCATCTAATTAGACTTATTTATTATTCAAAAATAGATATGTTACCAAGGTAACTATTCATTCTGAACCTATTGCATGTTTCCATATGGAGCCATATATGCCAAGTGTTGTTAACACTAACTGTATAATCTCAGATGATATGCTAGAAACTAGTGAAGTAGAAGATGAATCACATTTGGATGGAATTATATATTTGTTTCTTGATGAGTGGGCTTTCAATTTTCATGAGCATGATCCTTATAAGCTGATTGAAGAAGAAGAAGGACTTGGTGTGTATTGCCTTCATGAGAATGATGCACCAATTCCAGCCATGGTTAAGGATGATGAGTCTAGTGAAGGTCTATGGAAATTATACTTTTATGGATCAAGGAATAAACATGGAACTAGAGCTGGAATGAAAGCAAAGGTATTTCTCTTTAATTAAATTTTAGTTTGGTTGTTCAAACAATGTTGCTGAGTATGAGGCACTAGTTCATGATTTACAGTGGCTTAGGAAGATGAAAGTCAATTCTTTGCAAACATTTGGTGATAGTGAGCTTGTAGTCCACCAAGTAATGGGTTTGAATGTATGTAACAATTTGTTGCTTAAGTATTACAAGCATATAATATGAGACTTACTTGAATATTTTCAAACTTTTAACATTCAGGCAATACCAAGAGGTGAGAATAAACAAGCTTATAGGTTAGCTACTATTGGGGCACAATTTAGTATCCTATTTGATGTAAAAAATGAAAAAATTCAATCACATATAAAGGTGGTTTTAAGGCCTTCTATTCTAGATAATCATGAGAATTGGTAAGTGTTTGAGGATGACAATCAAATTATGAGATTATTACAAGAAGAGGCTGAGTTTTCTTCAAAAAATCAGTTAAAGCACTTGTAGTAGTATGGTGATCAGATCATGCAACTAAAAAAAATTAAGTTTCCCAAGAGATTGGTCACACTTGAAAATATTTTCAATGGTGATGATGAGCTAAGGAAAGATAAGTCATCCTTGTCAACAAAGGAAGAACACTATGCCAATGTAGAGATTACAATTGGTAAGATTTTAAAGTTGGGTAAGGTATTTACTCATTCACAAAAAGAAGATTTCATTGAGTTATGTACAAGTTTTCCTGATATATTTACATGGAAGTATAGTGATCTCAATGGATTTGATCCAAGTTTGGCTCAACACACAATTGAGTTAGAAGCTAAAACTAAACCAATGAGATAAAGACAAAGGCCCATCAATCCTAAGCTTGAGCCTTTGATGAGAGTTGAGCTTCATAAGCTCATAGAGTTAGCTATTATATTTATAATCAAGCACTCAAATTGGGTGGTAAATCTTGTTCTGGTATGGAAGAAGAATAATGAGATTAGATTGTGTGTTGATTTTCATGATTTAAACATGGCTTTTCTTAAAGATCACTATCCATTGCCATCAATGGAACAAATTTTATAGCTAATTTCAGGCTCAGAGAGGTTTTCTTTTTTGGATGGATATATTCACTACAATCATATTTTTGTAAAAAAGGAGGACCAATTTAAGACAACCTTCACAATCAAGTGGGGGGCATTTGCTTACAGAAAGATGCCATTTAGTTTATCTAATGCTAGAACAACATTTCAAAGAGCCATGAACATGGCATTCCATGGCCTTATTAATAAGTTTTTACTTGTTTATTTGGATGATATAACAATGTTTTCAAAGAATGCAGGTGATCACATGGTTCATCTCAAGCAAGTGTTCAAAAGGTGTAGGCAATTTGGGGTATCTCCAAATCGTACAAAGTGTGTCTTCTCAATTCATGAAGGTAACATTCTTGGACATGTTGTTTCAAAGAATGGTTTAATCATAGATTATAAAAGGATAGACTCCATTCTTTCACTCTCTTTTCCTAAGCAAAAAAAGTATATGCAAAGCTTCTTTGGGAAAATCAACTTCACAAGAAGGTATATTTTAGATTTTGCCATTTTAGCTAAGCCACTTACAACCATGCTAAAGAAGAATCATAGCTTCAGTTGGTATAAATAAGGAGTAAAAGGTTTTGAAGATATTAAGAAGGCCATAACTAGTGCTCCTACACTTATAAATCCTTATTTCACAAAATAAATTATTTTCTATACATATGCTAACATAAACACCATTTTAGGCATTCTTATGTAATAAAATCATGAAGCTATGGAATAACCAATAGCTTTCTTCAGTCAAGGCTTGGAAGAGTATGAAATAAGGTACTCTTTTTTTGAGAAACATGTACTTTTAGTTATCAAATCTCTTAAAATTTTTAGATATTTATTGTCTAACAATAAGATACACCTAATGGTTTCTCATCCAAGCATCAAAGAGTTCCTTTTAAATAAAGATATAAATGATAAGAGATCTAGTTGGATAACCAATGTAATGGAATATGATATGGAAATTAAGGTCATAAAGTTGATTAGAGGCAAAGGACTTTGTGAGCATCTATCTTGAGACTTGCAAGAGACTAATGAGGTTATTTTGGTGTCAAATGATGAAGAGGTTGTAGCTAGTGATATCTCACCTTCTAGATGGTTTCATGACTTGGTAAGCTACCTCTAAGATGGTATTTATCCCTCTCATATAATTGCTTCAAAAATAAGATATTTTAGGTTGTAATCAACTCCATTCTTGCTTATTGATGGTGTTTTGTTCAAAAAAGATATTAATGACATGTTGCTAAGAAGCATAGAGCCAATCCAAACTCAAAAATTGCTTGAAGAATTCCATGATGGACATGGTGGAGGACATTTTTATTTAATAACATACAACCCTTAATATCATGAGAGGTGGGTAATATTGGCCTAGTATATTTGGTGATTACCATGCATGGGTTAGAAAGTACAAACAATGTGTTATGTTTGTAGGAAAAGTGAAACTTGCAGCCTTGCCTCTTCAACTGATTACAATGGATCAGCCCTTTATGCAATGGGGATTATAATTTATTGGTATCATTAATCCTCCTTAAATTTTAGGACATAAATGGATTCTAACTACTACAAATTACTTCACATGTTGGACAAAAGCAGTGACATTGAAAGAATCAAACAAAACCAATGTTCTAGATTTCTATGAAGGTTTGCTTACTAGATTTAGAGTTCCTTCAACTATTATTTTTGATAATACAATAGATTTTGTGGGAACTAAGGTTAGCCAATGGGATGTTAAACATGGGATTTATCTTAGCACTTCATCAAACTATTATCCACAAGGTAATGACCTAATTAAATCTATGAATAAGAACCTATTGAGGATCATAAGGACTATTGAAGATAATCAGAGATCATGTCATCTCAATTTGAAGTCATCTCTATGGGCTGATAGGATCACCTAAAAGAGGTCAATATCTAACTCTCCTTATAAGTTGGTATATTGTAAGGAAACAATGTTACCCATTTATCTTGAATTTCTTACTTTGGAACTAATGCATCAACTTGAGTTATTAGAGAATGAGCCTATATAAATAAGGTATGCTAAGCTTATGGAGTTGAAAGAGATAATAAATCAGTCCATGCTAGCCATAGAAATTCATTAAGCACAAGTGAAGAGAGATTTTGACAAAGGAGCTTCTTCATGAAGTTTCAAAGAAGGAGTTTTGGTCCCCAAGTGGGATGAGGATCGATCTAAACTAGGAAGGCACACAAAGTTTGATTCCATTTAGAGTGGCCCACACACAATCTCTAGCTACAAATCCCACAATGCCTTTTAGCTTGCAAAGATGGATGGTCAGGAGCTTCCAATCCCAGTTAATGAGATACATCTAAAGCATTGCTACTGAAGAGCAAATCTCCTTGTACATAGTTAGTTAGTTTGTTTTCCTCCAAGTGCTATTCAAGCATAGTAGTTTCATTCTATTTTGTTCCAAATAAATTCTTGTTTGCACATTTGATTTTTAGTTAGTTTTCCTTGCTTTGTGTGTTTCCCTTCTTGTTTTGGAGGATGAAGGTTATCTCATGCCATAAGACAGTTTACAGTCATGGATCAGATCTATCATTTATTTATGAATTCAAATATCATGTATATGGCCAAGTTCTCAAACATAGCAGGCATGCTTCCCAGTTGAGTCACCAAAATGTTGACAATTTTTATCACACATGTAAAATTGCCACCCTTATCATTTGAAGCTTTTCATGTCATTTTTAATTTGCTTTTGCTCAGAACATTTTCAAAAAAGGACAAAAAAAGACTTTGGGGGCTTGCACATAATACTTTAGGTTTTATCATATTAGTTATTTCATTTGACTTAGTGTTTTGTCCAAGCATGAGAATCCTTTTGGAAGGATCATTTACAAAAACTTGAAGGGTTCTTTCATAGCTTCGAGGGTTATTTTTCAAGGGTAGAGGTCCATTATAGAAAACTCAAAGGGCACTTTCCCTTCAAGAAAGTTCATTTTGAGAATTTTGAAGGGTTAGAGTCCCTCTAGAAAAGTACACTTGGAAATTTTGAAGGGCTTGTCAAAAAGCCTGAAGGGTAGTTTAGAAAGGTTGAAAGGTCACTTGGCAGAAATCCAAAGGGTAGAATTTCTTTGAGAAAGTTCTTTTCCAATAAAATTGAAGACATAATTCCTTTAGACTTTTTGTCTAAAATAAAGTGCCATTTCAAATTTGAGGGACCATTTAAAATTTTCCAAAAGGCTTTTTCCTTCGAAAAAGTCTAGTTTACAATATTCTGAAGGGTTCATTAAAAAAGTTGAAGGGTATACACCCTTCAGGAAAGTTCACTTCCAAAAGGCCAAAGGACCATTTGCAAACATTTGAAGGGTCAATTCCATGTAAAAGTGAACCATTTCAAAAATCCTAAAGGGATATTTCATATTCTAAGGGATCACTTTCCCTTTAATAAAATCACTTATCAAAAATTTGAGGGACACTTTCAAGACGTCGAAGGGTACTTTCCCTTCGAAGAGTTCATTTACTAAATCTGAAACAATTCCTTCAGACTTTTTGTCCAAAGGAAAAATGCATAAAGAAGAGCTTCAGACATTTTGTCCAAGAGGTAAAAGGCCAAAAGAAAGAGTTCTTTACAAAAGCCGAAGGGGTCACTTTAACTTTCCCAAGGGACAATTTCAAGGAGCACTTTTCAAGGGATCCAAGTGGACCATTTCATTTTTTCTGAAGGGTAAGTGGATGCACAAAAAAGTTATGAAAAGATCATTACAATAATCCTGAAGGGCTTATCAAAAATCTTGAAGGGCAATTTTAAAAAACTGAGGGGCAACTTGCATAAGGCCGGAAGGGAATGGCCATTGAAAGGGAAAGGAAGATAGATTTCCTCCAGATTTTTTGTTTGAAGGAGATAAATTGCAAAGAGATAGACATAGTTTTAAATAATTATTTCAAACAAATTATTTGAAAGAATTCTTTTGAAAGATTTACCCAAGGAAAGGAAAGGCTTAGAAGGATAAGCTTGAGAGAAAAAGACACAAAATGGATGACTTTTAAATTTTTTTTGAAGGAATTCCTTTGGACAAATTGTTCAAAAGAATTTCCTTTGGAAGAATTTCTAAGGGAAATGAACTGATCAGAAAATTCCAAAGGGAAAGACAAGCCAAAAGAGCTTACCATAGGAAAATGCATAAAGATGAGAGCCACAGATAATTTGTCCAAAGAGATTAAGGAAAAAATAGAGACAAAAGGCTGAAGACAAATAAAGAATGCTGAAGCAATACATGCACAAGTTCAAGTAGATTTCTCAGTCCAAGAAGTTGACATAGGTTTCATGCATGTTTCTCAATCTTCAAGAGCTTTTCATGTAAAAGGGGAGTAAGTTGGAGTTAACTAAACCTTACACTTTGGTTGAATATTTGACAAGTCATGCTTCTCCTTAGTTTTCATGCAATCTAAGCCTTTCAGACATTCCAGTTCAACTTCAAGTTGAATTCTTAGTCTAAGATGTGGTGTAGCTTTTCATGCAAGTGGAGACCATTGGAGGTTGACTAGTCTTGCACTTTGTTTAGTTGATAGGTCATGCATGTGCCCTTATTTATCTTTTTGAAGGCTTTTAACATTCCAACAGTTCAATCAGGGTTCTAAATTCAATTTTGGCATTGATTTTAGTTTAAGAGAATTTTATATTTGAAGATTGGAATAACATCATGCATGATGAGAATTATGACTCAAACTTGAGCCCACCATCTTTTTTCAATGCCAAAGAGCTTTCATGTAAGGCATAAGAAAAAAATAGATTTTATTTGAAGGATAAAATAACACAAGTTGGACTGAGTTGACCTCTTCTTTTATTTTCAGTGCCAACCTCTTGGCTATTGTATCTTTTTCTATATAAGTTGTCTTTTTAGCCTTGAAATTTATCCCTTTTTGGCAAGACAAGACTTTGTCAAAGATTGATTTGTAACCTTTTCATATAAATAGAAGGACTATTGTTTTCAAATTATATCAAGTTAGTATAGTGTATTTATGTCAATGATTTGCATAAGTGATAGAGTTTTCTTCCTTACCAATTCTTGATTCTTACCTAGTTACTAGCTGGTCAAATTATGTAGCTCATGTTCTATGTTTAATGTCATTTGGTTGAAGCTTAAATAGATGTAAGTGGCTGTTTAATGCCTTGAATTAGACCTATTCCATCATTTCCCTTAAGCTTTGATTATTAGGTAAAACCTTTTCATGAAATACTGATGCATAAGAGCCATTTGGAGTTGAATATTCAATCTTTTCTTATCTGATCAAGGTTTTAGAAGCTCAAATTGAGTGGATCTATCAAAATATAGGTGTATCACCATCATTAGATAGGATTTATTTTTAGTTATTTTTTTCTTCTCTTTTCCCAATAGTTTGTAGCATAGTAGAGATCCTAATTTATATGCCAAAGGGAGCTATCCCTTAGAATCTAGAGATTTAATCCACTGATTAGGTTACTTATAGCCTAGGATTGTTTCCATGTTTTAGCAGATTTTGAAGGCCTAAAACTACCTTCACAAGGGTGCGGGTCTGATTGACAACAATGATTAGATCATCACTTTTATATAAGAGGAGGCAAAGTTTTTTTCCAAAAACTAGTCAAGGTTACAAACACAGTATGAGGATCAAATCATCCAATTAAGAGGAAATAAGCTACCCAAATGATTGGTCATGCTAGAGAACATCTTTAACTCTGATGATTAGTTCAAAGGTGAGAAGAGGAACATGACTGTAAAGAAAGAATTGTGAGAAAATGGTCATTTTTAATTAAAAAATCCTTAGAGATGGAAAGGTATACACTCAAACTAAAAAATAAAGGTTTATTCACCTTTTTTATAAACTATGATGATATATTCACATGGAGTTACCAAGATCTCAAAGTTTTTGACCTAGCATTGGACCACATAAAATTGAGTTAGACCTTGATGCCAAGAAGGTTAGATAGAATTAAAGGTCTATAAACCCAAAATTAGAACCAATAACAAGGAAGAACTTGACCAAACTCATTGAAGCTAACATCATCTTCCCAATTAAACACTCCTATTGGGTAGCCAGTTTGGTCTCGATGAGAAATAAAAATGGAAAGATCAGGTATGCGTAGATTTCAAGGACTTGAATAAAGTATTACTCAAGGATCACTATCCCCTTTTCACCATGAAAAAAATCCTCTAAATATTAGAAGGGGATGAAAGGTTTTCACTTCTTGATGGCTACTCAGGTTACAATTAGATTTTAGTGCAAGAGTCTGATCAGTTCAAGATAACCTTTACCACCAAATGAGGCACCTATGCTTATATAAATATGCCTTTTAGACTTACCAATACTGGTGTGAAATTTTTAATATCTAGGGACATGGCCTTTAATGGCCTAATAAATAATATGATCCTATTTTACCTTGATAATATCACTATTTTCTCGAATTGTGTAGCTGATCACTTGGATCATTTAAAGCAATTCTTCAATAGATTTAAAAAGTTTGGGGTATCTTTAAACCCAAAAAAGTGTGTATTTTTTGTCCAT
The DNA here is from genome assembly GCA_037957365.1 of Torreya grandis. Classification (NCBI taxonomy): domain Eukaryota; kingdom Viridiplantae; phylum Streptophyta; class Pinopsida; order Cupressales; family Taxaceae; genus Torreya; species Torreya grandis. The sequence continues at coordinate 713,080 of JARHVA010004783.1, forward strand.
GAAGGTCATTTATTAGGGAAAATTATTTATAAGGATGGATTTTCCATCGACCTAGAAAGAGTAGAAGATATCAAGTCCCTTTCTCTACCAAGCCACAAGAAAATCCTCCAAAGCTTTTTGGGAAAGATAAAGTTTGTGAGAAGATTTATACCAAACTTTTCTTCACTAGTCAAGCCACTTACCTCTATGCTCAAGAAGAGTGCTACTTTTATCCTGACAAGGTAAGGTAAGGATAGATTTGAATTAATAAAATGAGAAATATCCCAAGCCCCCACACTTATGAAACCATGCTATGACAAGTATTTCATCCTCTATGATTTTAGAAGAGATAGAAGAATCTCAACAATCTTAGTACAACAAAAAAAGTGACAAAATGGAGAAGTCTATTGATTTTTTAATCAAGTGATTAAAGAATATTAGTTGTGATATAAATTCATGGAAAAATAAGTGATGGATGTCATTAGAGCATTGAATAAATTCAGACACATGCTCTCTAATAATAAGATTCAATTGATGGTCTTGTATCTAGGTGTGAAAGAGTTTTATTAAGTAGAGATATAAATGAAAAAAGAGCTGGTTGGATCACCAAGGTGATGGAATATGATATTGACATCAAAATCACAAAGATCACAAGGGGAAAAGGATTATGTGAATAGTAAGTGGTTGACCTAGAATTGAAGGTAAAATAGTCCTTATGTTGTAAGAAAAACAACCAGCTAATCAATATCCTCCTAGTGGTTAGAATCAAAGCATGAAGGCCTTTCTAAAGTCAAGTAAGTATCCACAAGGGCTTGATAAATCCAAAATAAGACATTTTAGGTTTCAATATATTCCCTATGTTCTGGTCAATGATGGGTTGTTTAGAAAATACATCAATGGAGTTCTTCTAAGATGTATAGAATAAAATCAGACTGACAAAATACTTCAATAGTTCCATGATGGGTTATTAAGAGGACATTATTTTCCCAAAATCATTATTGTCAAGATCATGAAGGCTGATTATTATTATCCAAGTCTATTCAAATATGCTCACAAATGGGTGAGAAGCTATAAGAAATGTAACTTCTTCATATACAAATAGAGGCTAGCAACTCTTCCACTTTATCCAATCCAAGTTGATCAACCCTTATCTTAGTGGGGTTTACATTTCATTTAAATTATCAACCCTCCTTCAAGTTCTATACACAAGTGGATTCTAATTTCCACATAGTTCTTTAAAACATGGACAAAAATGGTAGCACTCAAAGAGGTAAATGAAATGTCCATGAGGGAATTATGACTATATTTGGTCTTCCAGCCACCATTATCTAAGACAATGCTATGGATTTTATTGAGACCAACATCATTGAGTGGGTAGTCAAATAAATCATCTATTTGATCACCTCCTCAAATTATTACCCCCAAGATAAGTTTGGTTGAGTTGATGGATAAAAACTTGATCTGTATCATCAAGTAAATGATGGAGGAGAATCAAAGGACTTGGAATGAAAATCTCAAATCATCCCTTTGGGAAGACATTATAATGCCAAAAAGGGAAATAGGTACTTCTCCTTTCATGTTGGTATATGGAAGAGAGGCTAGGTTGCCTATGTCACTGAAATTGCCTTCACTAGAGATTGCCCACCAACTAGAGCTAATTGAAAATGATTCTATGATAGTAAGGCTAGCTAAACTAATGAAGTCAGAAGAGACTAAAGAGAAAGCAATGTATACCTTAAATCTTCAACATGATCAAATGAAGAGAACCTTTGACAATAAGTCTACCAATATAATTTTCCAAGAAGAATACATAGTAATCAAATGGGATGTGGGTAGAGCAAAATATGGGAAGCACACAAAGTTTGATGCAATTGGAGTGGCCCATATGTCATCATAGGCCAACACTTTTTATCTCTTAAGGCTGAATAGAGAAGAGTTATCGATCCTAGTCAATGGGATCCATCTAAAGCATTGCTCTTGAAGTGATTTTCAACTTGTATATAGTGGTTTAACTGCATTTTATTTCCTCTACAGATTGTTGCACAATAGCTTAGTCTTTTTCTTTCCCTAAGTGATTTTGCATGTCTATTTTTCCTTGCTTTCTTAAAAGGTGAATCTTAATTTAGTTATTATAGGCCAAGTAGGTTACAATAGGGTTGTTTTCTCAAAATTAAGAGTTCTATAAAATTATACAAATTCATGCCCAATGGATTACTTCAAAAGTCTATTAGATTCATGCTTAGAAGGAAAACATCCCATAGAGGTCACCAGAATGTTGACCATTTTTAGTCACCATGGGGAGGATCCATTCAATTCAGTTCAAGGCTTTAGATCACGTACATTTTCTCAAAATTTAGTCAATTCAAGGAAAATCAAATGAGTAAAAGGTCAAGCCTAGATGATTTTTAACACTTAGACATTTTTAGTAGGTTATTGAATGTGTAGTAGTCTTCTAGGCCTCATTTTTAGCCTTATTGGTGAACACAAAGTACTACCAAACCCACAAGGGTCAAAAAACAAAAGGACTTAGTTGGTTTTCAAGAAGTATCCTAGTGACATCTTCAAGAGGTGATGAGATCAAATTTAATGGGCCTCAATGACGTCTTGAAATATTCCCAATTTATCATTCACAATGAAACTTTGATTCAATCAAACAACACCATGTGATAATCATTCACATCTCTTGTCAGCATGTGCCTCTTTTAAAATAGTTTTGGCACTTACATAATTTGCCTAATGGATATCCATATTAGCAAAGTAGTAGGTTATTGATATGCTTCCATGTGTCATAATCCTAATAACCTAGTAACCTAAAACCATATGTATGAGTTTAAATACCTCCAATCTAACAGGTTAGTGGGATGATGCCATGTGGTAAAATCATGCTATTATGTAGCCTCGAGGTGGTTAATACAATCCCAACAATGTGTTAGAGTAGTAGCTGAGTGGGATGATGCCATATGGTGAAATATTGTTTCACCATAGAAAGAATAGTTAGCATTGTACTTAAATCTTCAGCATAGTATTTGAAGTGTGAGGAGAGTGCCACATGGAAAGTATCATCCCAAGAATAAACTATAACTTTTAGGTCTTACAAGTATTAGACTTTATCATATTCCTAGGGTGTTAGTAGTGTTAGACCCTAGGGAACCTAAGCATCAATGATGTATCACCACATGGAGATGGCAAGCCCCAAGTACACAAGTTATGTCTAAGTAATAAAGGAGACATCAAATGAAATACCTAAACATCATCAGTTTCCAAACCTAAAATTAATAGCCCATATAGCTATCAAGATATCATAAGAAATATTCATAGAATCAAAAGTAGTGGCTTAAAGATTATAGGATTACAAGATGAATGACTCAGGGGGATGTTATAATTTTCATAGTAGATTAAATTAAAGATAAATCTATAGAATTTAATGCTAATATATATAATAAAATTAAGGTGTGACTGAGACTAGCATAATGAGATCATAAATAGATCACAAGCATGGCATGAAAGTCTCCTAAGAATAACATTGGAAGGAGAAGCAATCAAATTAGGCCAAAATATTCCAAGGTAGTAATTCTACAAGATCTATAGCCATATTCTTGCATAAAAAATCTTGTAAATTGAGTTGTGGTAAATATTAGTTGCTACACAACCAATAAGAGAGTGTGTTGAGTTAACAAGTTCAATCCTGAGGTAATCATCACCATGCCTTGAGGATGTAGTCAGATTCTCAATTACCTTTGGCCACCCTTGTTTAGTTTTCATTGAGATTATGTGTCTCAATTTTTGATATTCAAATTAATTTTCTCAGCTGTATTTATTATTGTAATTAATGATTTGTGGGCTTTCCAGTTCCTATAAAATATCAAGTCTTATATTTTAAAATGGTTGAAATTTATATGCATAATAATATAGCTAAAATTTCCCCCCCATGAGCTCTTTAGCATCTGAGCCTTATATTTTAATGAGATTTGAGTTCACCTCTTTACTTTCTTCTTGCATTATATGTGCATCCTATAGTTTACTGATCTTTATTAGTGGATGATATTTAACCCTTTCATTACCATCAATTCCCCAACACCTCTATATAAAAATTGGATTTCTCTTATAGGTTGTATGTTGTGTGCATATAGGTGTATACAGATGCCACTAGTGGATTGTTTGTCATCCCTCTTGGTGTTGTATTGTGTCTTGAACCTCCACAAAAAATACTTATGCAATTAAAATGATCATTTTGGAGTCGATATGATTTTTTATTTTCCTCTAATATTTGTAGTGTGTTCTTAAATCCCTATAGAGGTGTTATGTCTAGTCTTGGTGCATCACCCTTATTTGCTTTTCAGCAACCCCACCTCTCTTTTTCCCTCAAAATATTTTAGACTTAGTATTAGATGTATATTTCCATTCATATCTTTTAGGCATACATTTTGATATTAAATTAGATGAATTTAGATTAGAAGTAAGTTTGACTTCTCCAAAGGTTCATCCCAAGGATTGTAAGAGTCCCACACCTTGGGGGATGATCCCATTTTCTCATAGAACTAAATCTTCCAGTTTAGCAGGTATGTGGTTTGAGTGATAATAGTTTTTGGCACACCTAGTAGGACTACATCAAATATTTAGCTAATAATTTAGTGTCATTCTTAGTCAATAGCATTGAAGACACTACTCTATTTATTTCTGATTTACAAAGATCAACACTCTATCTATATGCTAAGACAAATGAGATCACATTCAAGAGGTATTGTTTTTCATTCTATTAAATTAAATATACCTTATAGAAGAAGAAGAGTTAAAGAATACTCATCTCCTATTAGGAGAGCTAGTAATTCAAGGTGATCCTCCCCAAGAGCTCAGTCTACCACTCCTTTTGGTAGATTTCCCCTACCTAGAGGAAGGTTACTTCCTATTCTCTTCATGGCTGCCCTATTTGTTCCCTTTAATGGAGGTATTCCTTTAGATCTAGCTCAATATGATGACATTTAAATTTTATCACTTAAGATCTTGTCATATTTTACTAGTGAGAATGAAACCACCCCTATAGAACACATACAAGATATTGCCAATATCTGCTTAGTCCATAATGTCACTAAAGATAATATATAAGTTAGGATACTCACCTCTTATTTAAAATGAAAATCCATCCAATGGTATAGGATTTTGACACCTAACTCCATTCATAACTGAGACAAGTTAGGAGAAAAATTGTGCAAGTAATTTGAAGATAAGAGTGACTACTTATCTTTGATGGAGTAGCTTACCACCATTAAGATAGCCCCATATGAGCTAATGGTTGATTATAATTACATATTATAAAGAGTCTATGTTAGAATACCAACCTTATTTAATCCATCTCTAAATACTACTTTTTTATATTATTTAAGGGCTCTAAATGGTGTTTTAGCTATAATGGTCAAATTTGTGGGAGGATTAGTACTCCCTAATGATAAAACATTGTTGTTAGGGATGAAAATTATCTAATTCAAGATGGAAAGATTACTTCTTAGCCCCCTAATCCTCTCTTTCCAAAACCACCATGTAATCATCCTATTTATCAACCCTCATTAACACCTATCCCTATTGCAGCTAGCCCACCAACTTTATCTACCACTCTTCCTAGTGAACTACATGAAGTTATGTCATTGCTTCAATGTTTTGGGAATGAGATAGTAGATTTAAAGAGGCAAAAATCTAGGCATTTTATACCTTAACAATTGTTTAATCAATCTTCCCAATATGTTAGGCCACATTATCAAAGTAATGCACAAGCTCAAGCCCATCTCACTTACTCTAGACCACCTAATAAATAAAATTATAATATTATTAACATCTCTAGAGCCCTTGTTCTCATTAAAAATAATCTAACCCAAGATTATTAGTGGTTTTTTCATTAAAATAAGCCACATAATCAAGATACCTACGTAAATGGAGTGTTAAATCAAGCTTTGATGGTGAAAATTATGTCATACCCTTAGAAGCAGCTAAAGGAATCCATTTTATAGAGGGAAGAATAATGTGAGGAATACCAAACATAGGAAAATGAGGCCACTTTAGTAAATTTGTATGAAAATGACTTCATTATCATAAGTTAGAACCAAGTACCAGATGCAGTCAATAATCTAGTGGCCTAAAATACAAGATTTAAAATAAGGGTGATGGAGGGTGAGAAATTTCCCTCAGTAGGCCAAAATCCTACTTCAAAAGTTCTATGTGAATTTTCCAAGGAGAAAGTGACTCTTATTTCCATCCAAGTGCAAAAAAATCAACCTATTCAAAAGGAGAATTAACCACAATCTAGTTATCACACTAAGGAGGCTGCTATCTAAAATTTCATATGAAAGGGACTCATTACTTTTAACAAAATGGAAAAAATGAAGAAAATAAGCTTAAAAATGACTATGTGGGAGGACCTATCCATTCCTTCTCTAAGGAATTTGTTAAAGGAAGCATTAAAAATCATTCATCATCATGAACCATCAAATGTCTCTCTATCCATTTCCATAAGCTTGTGTCAACCAAGGGAAGGAGATATTAGAAAAATAAGTAAGCCACTACCATTATATATCTCCTTGATCACAGGTAAGCACCTCATCCATAACTATATGATTGGCTTAGGTGCAAGTAGCTTAGTCATGCCTATGAAGATAAATTATATGCTAGGTATAAAGTATACCCAATTATAAAAGGGGTTATTCAACTAGATGGAATAGTTATCAAAACCATAGGGGTTATTAAAGACTTAAACCTGACCTTGCATACATGTCCTAACCTCTCTATTACCCAAGATAGCTCATTTATAAACTTACTTCCCATTTTTACCATTTGTATTTCAAGAGACTTTATTAGAAAAATGAATGGTTACTTATCTTATGACTGGTCACACATGCTGTTGAGGACTAGATATGGAACCAAGGTGACTATCAAGATTGAGCCCATTTATAGGGATCATATAAAGCCATACTCACCAATCCCATTGACATGAAATATATGATGCATGAATTTTAATATAGTTCAGTCCTGCATGAGACTACCACACATTTAGAGGAAGTCCCAAATATAGCATTAGACAACTACGCTAATGAGAATTATGGATTTGATCCATATGATTATATGGAGGAAATAATATTGGGTAATTACTTCATCCTTGGGGATGGTTTTGTTATGTTGAGCCTCATAAAAAATTAATAAGACCTTAAAGGAGAATGAAAAATATATTTTTATGGATTTAGAAGTAAAAATAGTGCAGGTGTAGGGATTATGATGATCTCTCATCAAAAATAAAAAAAATTTCATGCATGTAGAATGTAATTTAGTTTCACCAACAACATGACCAAATATGATGCATTGATCCAAGGCCTCTAGTTGGCACAAAATAAAGGAATTAAGACCCTATAAGTTTTTGGGGATAATGAGATCATTATAAATCAAGTGACAACCCAAAATGCATCCAAGAATTGCCTACTAAAGGCTTATAAACATAGATTATAGGATATCATTGAAAGATTTGATTATTTCAACATATAAATAGTGCCAATGAAGTGGATTGATGATGGAGATAGGCTTTCCAAAGTGGGCTCTTAATATGACCTCCTTGTTGATGTTGTGAGTGATTCAAGACATCTTGTCAAGCTTATAGTTAGACCTATAGTGCATGGTAATGATGATAATTAGAAAGTATTCAATAATGATGAGTGGATCATCTATTTTTTACAATGTGAGGAAAATTTTTATACCAAAAACTAACTAGGTTATAGATATAATATGAGGATAAAATCATATAATTAAAAAGAAACAAGATACCCAAAGGATTAGTCACACTAGAGAACATCTTCAACTCTGATGATCAATTCAAAGGTGAGAAGGGGAACATGATTGAAAAGAAAGAGAATTATGATCAAGTGGTCATTTCTAATGAAAAAATCCTAAGAACTATAAAGGTATGCATTTAGCCTAAAAAGGAAGGATTTATTCACCTTTGTAGAAACTATGCTAATATATTCACATGAAGTTATCAAGATCTCAAAGGTTTTGACCTAGACTTGGCCCATCATATAATTTAGTTAGAACCTAATACCAAACTATTTAGGTAGAATAAAAGGCATATAAACCCCAACTTGGAACCACTAATGAGGAAGGAATTGACCAAACTCATTGAAGCTAACATCATCTTCCCAATTAAATGCTCATCTTGGGTAGCCAATTTAGTCTTAGTGAGAGAAAAATGGAGAAATCAGGATGTGCATGGATTTTATGGACTTGAATAGAGTATACATCAAGGATAACTATCCCATTCCACCCATGCAATAAATCCTCCAAATATTAGTAGGGACTGAAATGTTTTCACTTCTTGATGGTTACTTGAGCTACAATCAGATATTAATGCAAGAGTCTGATAAATTCAAGATAATTTTTACCACAAAATGGGACACCTATGCTTATGGAAAGATGCCATTTAGACTAACCAACACTAGTGAAACCTTCCAAAGCAATATAAACATGGCCTTTAAGGGCCTAATAAATGATATGATCCTAGTTTACCTTGATGATATCAGTATTTTCTCCAAATGTGTAGTTGATCAATTGGATCATTTGAAGCAAGTCTTCAACAAATGTAGAGAGTTTAGGGTATCTTTAAACCCACACAAGTGTGTATTCATTTTTTAGGAAGGTAATTTATTGGGGCACATTATTTATAATTATAGATTAGCTATTAAACCAAAAAGAGTAGAAGCTCTCAGGTCCCTTTCTCTACCAAGACATAAGAAAAGCCTCCAAATCTTTTTTGGAAAGATAAACTTTGTGATAAGGTTTATACTAAACCTTTCTTCACTGGTAAAGCCAGTTACCTCTATGCTCAAGAAGAGTGTCACTTTTAGTTGGACAAGAGAAGGTAAGGATATATTTGAATCAAGCAAAAGAGCAATATCCAAAGCTCCCACATTGTGAATCCATGCTATGACAAGGATTTTATCCTCTATGATTTTGTAAGAGACAAAAGCATCTCAACAATCTTAGTAAAATAAAATAGTGAAAAATTGGAGTAGATTATTATTTTTATAACTCAAGTGATTAAAGATTATTACTTAAGATATAGCTTCATGGAAAAACAAGTGTTGGATATCATTAGAGCATTGAATAAATTTAGACACATGCTCTCTAATAACAAGATTCAACTGATGGTCTGACATCCACATGTGAAAGAGTTTATATTAAATAAATATATTAATGAAAAAAGAGCTGGTAGTATCACCAAGGTGATGAAATATGATATTGACATCAAAATTACTAATCTCATAAGGTGAAAAGGATTGTTTGAATAGCTAGCAGCTGACCTAGCAGTTGAAGGTTAAATAGTCCTTATACTACAAGAAAAATAACCAATAGATCAAGATCCTCCTAGTGGTAGGACTCAAAGCATGAAAGCCTTCCTACAGTCAAGTGAGTATCTATAAAGGCTTGAAAAATCCAAAATAAAACATTTCAAATTACAACCTATTATCTAAGTTCTTGCCAATGATGTGTTGTTTATAAAAGACATCAATGGAATTCTTTTAAGATGTATAGAAAAAAATTAGAATAACAATATACTTCAAGAATTCCATGATGGGCTGTCAAGTGGACATTATTTTCCTAAAACAACTACTATCAAGATCATGAGGGCAAGTTATTATTGGACAAGTTTATTCAAAGATGCTCACATATGGGTGTGAAGTTATAGGTAATGTGCCTTTTTCATAGGCAAATAGAGGCTAGTAGTGCTTCTACATCATCTAATCCAAGTTGATTAGCCCTTATCTCAGTGGGGTTTGGATTTCATTAGAATGATCAACTCTTTTTCAGTTGCTAGAGACAAGTGGATTCTAACTACCATATACTACTTTACAAAATGGATAGAAGTGGTAACACTCAAAGAGTCAAATGAAACATCCATATTGGATTTATATGAGGGAAATGTGACTAGATTTGGTGTTCCAACCACCATTATCTCAAACAACATTATGGATTTTATTGGGACCAAAATTAGTGAGTGGGTAGTCAGACATAACATATATTTGAGGACCTACTCAAATTATTACCCTCAAGGTAATGGTTTGGCTGAGTTGACCAATAAAAACTTGATCTACATCATCAAGAAAACCATGGAAGAGAATCAAAGGACTTAGCATGTATAACTCCAAGCAACCATTTGGGTAGAAATAATAATGCCAAAAAGTGGAATAGGTAATTCTCCCTTCATGTTGGTATATGAAAGAGAGGCCAAGCTACCTATGTCACTTAAATTAACTTCACTAGAGCTTTCCCACCTATTGGAGCTAATTGAAAATGATCCTATGATGGTAAGGCTAGCTAAGCTAATGGAGTTAGAAGAGACTAGAATGCAAGCAATGCATACCTTAGAGCTTCAGAAAGCTCAAATGAAGAAAACATTTGATAATAAAGCTACTGATAAAAGCTTCTAGGAAGGATACTTAGTGCTCAAATGGGATGTGGATAGATCAAAATTTGTGAATCACACAATGTTTGATGCAATATGGAGTGGTCCATATATCATCATAGGTTGCAAACATGCCAATGCATTTCAACTCTCAAGTCTAAATGGAGAAGAATTATTGATCCCAATCAATGGGATCCATCTAAATCACTATTCCTAAAGTTATATTCAACTTGTATATAGTGGTTTAGCTATATTTTATTTCCTCTAAGTGCTACGACATAATAACGTAGTCATTTTATTTTCCTAAGTGATTTTGCACATTTGTTTTGTTCCTTATTTTCTCTTTTTATTGAAAGGTGAATCTCAATTTAGTGAATAGAATATCCCTCAAGGATCACTATCCCCTTCTACCTATGGAACAAATCCTCCAAATAGTAGTAGGGGTTGAAAGGTTTTCACTTCTTGATGGATACTTGGGTTATAATTAGATATTGGTTTAAGAGTGTGATCAATTCAAGACAACCTTTACAATCAGATAGGGCACCTATGCTTATAGAAATATGCCTTTTAGATTGACCAAAATTGGTGAGACCTTCCAAAGAGATATAGACATGACCTTTAAGGGCTTAATAAATGATATGATCCTAGTTTAACTTGATGATATCACTATTTTATCCAAATGTGCAGCTGATCACTTGGATCATTTGAAGCAAGTCTTTGATAGATCTAAAGAGTTTGGGGTATGTTCAAACCCAAACAAGTGTGTATTTACTATTTATTAATGTTATTTATTGGGGTACATTATTTCTAAGGATGGATTGGCCATTGACCTAAAAATATTAAAAGCCATCATGTCCTTTTCTCTAACAATCCATTAGAAAATCCTCCAAAGATTTTTGAGAAAGATAAACTTTGTGAGAAGGTTTATACCAAAATTTTCTTCACTAGTCAAGCCATTTACCTCTGTGCCCAAGAAGAGTGCCACTCTCAGCTAGAAAAGATAAGGTAAGGACATCTTTGAATTAATTAAAATATAAATGTCCCAGGCCCCCACACTTTTGAATCCATGCTATGACAAATATTTCATCCTCTATACTTTTGAAGGAGATAAAAGCATCTCAAAAATCTTAGTAGAGAAAAACAAAGATAAAATGGAGAAACCTATTAATTTTTTTAGTCAAGTGCTTAAATATAATGAATGAGATGTAGCTTCATGTTAAAAAAGTGTTGGTTATCATTAGAAAATTGAATAAATTTAGACACTTCTCTCTAATAACAAGATTCAATTGATGGTCTCACATCCATGTATGAAAGAGTTTCTGTTAAGCAGAGATTTTAATGAAAAAAGAGTTGCTTGGATCACAAAGGTGATGGAATATGATATTGACATCAAAATAACCAATATCATAAGTTGAAAAGGATTTTGTGAATAGTTAGCAACTAACCTAGAAGCTGAAGGTAAAATAGTCCTTATGTTATAAGAAGAACAACCAACTGATCATGATCCTCCTAATGGCTAGACTCAGAGCTTGAGTGCCTTTCTCTAGTCAGGTGAGTATCCATAAGGGATTGATAAATATAAAATAAGACATTTAGAGTTGAATGATATTCCCTATATGATTTTCAATGATGTGTTGTTTAGAAAATACATCAATGGAGTTCTTATAAAATGTAGAGAATAGAATCAGACTGACAAGATCCTTCAAGAGTTCCATGATAGGTTGTTAAGAGGACATTATTCACCCAAAAATAATATTGTCAAGATCATGGGGGTCTATTATTATTGGCAAAGTTTGTTCAAATATGCTCACATATGGGTGAGAAGTTGTAGGAAATGTGCTTTATTCATAGGCAAACAGAGGCTAGTAGCTCTTTTGCTTTGTCAAATGCAAGTTGATCAACCCTTCTCTCATTAGGATCTAGAATTCATTAGAATGATCAACCCTCCTTCTAGTGTTGGACATAATTGGATTATAACTACTATAGATTGATTTAAAATATAGACAAAAGTGGCAGTGCTCAAAGAGGCATATGAAACATCCATCTTGGATTTATATGAGGTTTAGTGTTCCAACCATGATTATCTTTGACAATGTTATGGATTTTATTAGGGCCATAATCAGTGATTGGGAAGTTAGAAATAATGTCTATTTGATCACATCCTTGAATTATTACCCATAAGGTAATGATTTGGCTGAGTCAACCAATAGAAATTTGATCTACATAATCAAGAGAACCATGGAAGAGAATCAAAGGACTTAGCATGTGCAGTTCAAAACAACCCTTTAGGCAAATAACATAATGCCAAAAAGGGAAATAGGTAATTCTCCCTTCATGTTGGTATTTATAAGAGAAGTTATGATACCTATGTCACTTGAATTCCCTTCACTACAATTTTCCCACCAACTGAGCTAATTGAAAATGATCCTATGATAGTAAGGCTATCTAAACTAATGGATTTAGAAGAGACCAGAAGGCAAGCGATACATATCTTGGAGCTTCAAAAAGCTCAAATGAAGACATATTTTGATAATAAGGCTATTGATAAAAATGTCTAAGAAGGATAATTAGTGCTGAAATAAGATGTGGATAGAGAAAAATTTAGAAAGCACATAAATTTTGATGTAATATGGAATGGTCCATATGTCATCATAGGCTACAAACAAGCCAACACTTTTGAACTCTCGAGGTTGAATAGAGAAGATTTATTGATCCCAATAAATGGGATTCATCTAAAACACTACTCTTACAGTGATTTTTAACTTCTATATAATGGTTTAACTACATTTTATTTCCTCTAATTGCTACAACATAATAGCTTAGTCTTTTTCTTTGTCTAAGTGCTTTTACATGTTTATTTTATCCCTTGATTTCTCTTTTTGTTGAAAGGTGAATCTTAGTTTAACTATTAGTGTTAGGCTAAGCAGGTTAAAAAAAAGTTATTTTATCATAATCAAGAGTTCTAAAAGCTTCTATGACTCCATGTGCAATATATTGCTTCATAAGTCAACTAAATTCATGCTTAAAAAGTAAACATCCTATAGAGGTCACTAGAACATTGAAAATTTTTGGTCACCATGGGGAGGCCACATCCAATTAATTTTAAGGCTTAAAATCACCCATAGGTTCTCAAATTTTAGTTAATTTAGGGGAAATTAAATGAGTATGAGGTTGGGCCTAGATGAGTTTCAAAACTTAGATGTTTTAAGGAGGTTCTCAAGAACAAAATAGTCTTCCTAGTCTCCCTTTCAACCTTCCCAAAAAATATAGAGCACTCCCAAAACCCATAGGGATAGATAAAAAAAATGACTAAGTTAATTTTTAATAAGTCTCTTGGAGATGACTTAAGGTGGTGAGGAGATCGAATTTTGATGGGCCCCTAGTACATCTTGACAATTTCTTAGTTTATCAGTCAAAGTAGGACTTTGGTCCAATCGAATGGTGCCATGTGATACTAATTCACATCTCCTAGTGGCTTGTGCCTCTTTTAAAAGAATTTTAGCACTTATCTAATTTTTTAAAAGTTTCCCAATAGATCTCAACATCATCAAAATAGTGGGTTAATGAGATGTTCCATGTGTTGTAATCCTGACAACCTGATGACCTAAAACCATCCATACAAGTTCAAATCCCTATAGGATAGTGGGTTAGTAGGATGATACCACATGATGAAATCCTAATATTACATAGCCCTAGGGTGGTATATGTAATCCCAACAATGCGTTAGAGTAGTGGGTGAGCAAGATGACACCACGTGGAAAAATCATGTTTCATCACAGAAAGAACAATCAACATTACACTTGAAGCCTCAAGCTAGTAGTGAAAGTTTGAGGAGAGTGCCATGTGGAAAATGTTAGCGCAAGACCCAAATACAAATTTTATATCTAACAGGTGTCAAATCTTGTTATATTCTTGAGGTGTCAATAGTGTCAGACCTTGGGGAATCTAAACACTAATGATGGCCTACCACATGGAGGTGGCATGCCCTGAGTGCACAAGCCTCAACAAAGTAATGAAGGAGATAATGAATGAAATAACTCCACGTCATCAGTCTCCAAGCCTAAAATTGATGGACCATCTAATTTTTAAGGATGTCATAAACAAGATTTATAGAATCAAAATGTGGTGGCTTGAGGATCACAGGATTATGAGATGAATTACTAAGGAGGATGTTATGGTTGGCATAGTATATTATATTAAATTGAAATATGTAGTTTTTAATGCTAATATAACTAATAGAATTAAGGTGTGAGTGAGACTAGCACGATGAAATCATAAACAAAGCATATATGACAAGGAAGTGTCTTAATGAAAATCAGGGCATGAATGTCTCTAGTGAGCAACATTGAAAGTAGAAACATAATTAGGATAAAATCTTCGAAGCCAATGATTTCAAAAGATCTATAGTCACATTCATACACATGAAAGCTTGTAGATTGAGCTATAGCCATTGAATGATTAAATATTAGTTATTGTAAAACCAATACGAGAGTGTGTTGAGCTGACAAGTTCAAGCTCAAAGTAATCATACCATGCATTGAGGATACAATGAGAGTCCTGATTACCTTTGGCCACCCTTCTCTAATTTGCAGTGAGATTATGTGTCTCTATTTTTTATATTCAATTTAATTCTTTCAATTATATTTATGATTATAATTAATGAGCTGTGGGTTTCCCATTGTCTAAAAACTCCTAGTTCTTACATTCTAAAATGTTTGACATTTCTAGACATAGTAATACTACCAAAATTTTCCCTCCACGATCCCTTTAACACCCGAGCCTTACATTTTAATGAGAATTAAATTCAACTCTTTACTTTATTCTTATATTTTATGTGTATCGTATGATTTTTTGATCTTTGCCTGTGGATGATCTTTATCCCTTTCATTGTTGTCCATTCCATATCACCTCTATGCAAAAATTGCATTTCTCTAGTAGATTTTATGCTATGTGCATATAGGTTTATAAAAATTCCACCTATGGAACATTTGTCATTCTTATTAGTGTTGTATTATGTCATGCACCTCTACTTATGCAATTAGAATGTTCATTTTGGAGTCTGTGTGATATTTTCGCATCCTTTGATATTTTTAGTGTGTTCTTTAAGGCTTGTAGATGTGATCTATATAGTCTTGGTGCATCATCATTATTTCCTTTTCAACAACCCCCTCTCTCTTTTCCCCTCAAAATATTTTAGACTTAGGATTAGCTATAAATTTCCATTCAACTCTTTTAGTCCTGCATGTTGATCCTAAATTAGATGCATTTAGATTATAATGAATCTGACCTTCTCTAAAGGTTTTTCCTAAGGAGTGCAAGAGTCCCACACCTTTGGGGATGATCCCATTGTCTCACAGAACCCATTCTTCCAATATAGTGGGTGCGTAGTTTGAGTGATATCAATTACCATGTGGGTAATAAGGTGTGATTGATTTTGTATTTACTACAAAAGTCTTCACCATTTTATTTTTAAATGATGATCTATTATCGATAATTATTGATGAAAGTATGCCAAAATAGAAGATAATATTGGTTATTATAAAACCTACATATGTCATCCCCCATACTAAATTAATGTGAAATGTCCTCCACCAATTTTGTAAAATGTTTTTTAGTAGAGATTATGAATTTATGACCACCTATGCATACAAGATTTATTTTTCCAGTTAAATCAAATCCTGAAAAGGAGAAAGGCCATGGTGAGACAATCGATTGTAACTCATGAGATAGAACATGATTTAAATTTCTATATTTTTGGCATTGCAAACATAAATTGACATGTATAGTATATTATTGTTCCATTATAAACTAATAATAACCTCAGCGTAATAAATTTTGGGACATGGCCTTGCCACTAAAGTGTCCTCCAAAATCACTATATTGCATTTATAATAATGTGGTTCATGCTTCATCTTTGTTTAGGCATCGAAGCAATTTTCCATCAAAACTTCATTTGAATAAATCATTTCTACTAATAATTTAACAAAGTGTCTCTGTTTGTAATCTACATTTATCATTTCATTTAAAATGGTTTGGTATGTAAGCCCGATAGAGAAATTTTTAAATGTCATTGTGCCATTATGTATTTCTAAAACTACGTTTAATAAAAATAACTTCTATGGCATATAGTTTTTTTGATGTAATGTAAGGTTGTCATAATTGTTGCATTTTAAAATTTATGCAGTCATCATTGATACAAAAGATAATAAAGATGCTGCACTGGCCATAACATATACATGATAGTTATTTTTACATGGGTTACTATCAATAGATAATGTGCCAAACATTTATTTTAATCTATCCACCATTTATTTATATGGAAATGAATGTGTTTCTTTGGTTTGGTATTGGTTGGTAACTTAATAATAACCAACTGAGAGTCACCAAAAACTTGAATATCCTTGATATGAAGTTTTTGTGATATAGATAATTTGATTATTAAGGCCTCATATTATGCTATATTATTGGTGTAAGAAAAGGCTAATCTATAATAGAATGGCATGTAGTCAC